>JAWWLV010000001.1:48528456-48555143 GCA_035041135.1 Platyrinchus mystaceus
TAGTAGCTGCCATAACAGCAATGTTGAAAACACTGCATAAAATGAAATGGTAAGATTTGTAAGGATATTAGAACCAAGTGATATAGAATAGGCAAGTTGTTTACAGTAGTTGAAAAGATATTATCTATTGCATAAAGAAAAATTGCTGGTTTTAAAGGATAAGCCCCTGCAAGTGGTCTTTGAATTTACTCAGCATTGTCTTCCTGATGTAGTCACTTGTCACTCTCATCCTGCCAGCAGTCATTCTTTTATGTTTTATGAGTCCTTAGGCAACAAAAACCACATTTGTATCTGGCCCTTCGTTTTTATTCAGTTTATTATCTATTCAGCACTCATCACTAGTAATAAAGTAAATAGTAATAACTTCTACTTTGAGTTTTCTCAAACCTCCAAGCACTAAATAAAATTTTCTGTGGTTGTTGCCATTCACTGCAGGGGTACAATGAGTGGCTTTGGCGTGTGCACCCTGCTCCCAGAACTGGGCCGGGGCGGGGGGGGGGGTTGTTATTGTGCAAAGACACTTGTCTTCATGGGGTCAGCTTGAGTCCGTCCAGGCTGAGCCATCCCTGCAGTGGCTGCAGGCAGTGTCAGTGGCAACATCATACTTGGAAAGAGCCGAGGAAGAACCAGCAACAGCAGCAATCTGAACAGGGTGACGAAGAAGAGGCAGAGACAGCTGCAGCAGCAGCTGCTGCCTGGCAAGAGTATGAGTAGGTGCAGGATGGGACGGAGGGGAACAAAAGGCCTCAATTGAAGCCCTAGACTGGAGACATTGAGAAGTTATGGCAGCAGAAGCCTTCCTGGCTTTTGGTAGATATCCTTGGCAGTTCTCTGTCCCAGGACTGCCTTCTGCTTTAACCAAGCCTGCTGCATGGCGTGTGAATGGTTTCTTTAGGTCAATTTACCATGGTTTGGAAGCCTTGGTGTAGTCACCTGTAAGAGGGAAAGAGATTACTTGTTTTGCCTTGTCAAAATTAAAGGAATCTTCACTAATTCAGAAGCGCGTTCCCTGGGGAGCATCGTCATCAGAAACTGAAGTATTTGGGAGGTGTGTGTGCTTCCAGAGATAGGTTGCAGGTGATGAGGACATTTTCAGGATTGCAGTTCCAAACCTGGGTTCCCAGAACGTGTCTCATTTACTTGTGTCCCCCTTACAGATAGAATGTGATGAGTAATCCCATACCTCATTTCTGCCTGAAACACCACACTCTGAAAGCTAAATATTGCAGTGTTAGGCATGGAAACACAAAGCTTCTGCATGCTGAAGCCCTTTTTGTTGAAACAGAGCTTAAGAAGCTTTGCCATGGTAACGCAAGTCTTCTGTAACAGAATCGGAAATTTCATAATTAAAAAAAAAAGGGTTGATGGTTTTTTCCTAAACTACACTAATTCTTAATATGCTAATTTGTTCAGGATTCACGGAAATGTAAGAATCCTTTTTCTTTTAAATAAGTTGACTACTACTTTTGAAAGATTATCTGCTGCCCTTTTCAGTGTGCAGCAACAGACAAAAGAAGTATTGTCCTCCCATGGGACATATCTAGGCAGGGTAGCACTGATGAGGAGGAGGAGGACTGTGGGATAGTGTCCTGTGTTTTTCTCTGGGCTGAAAGGTTTTACTGCGTCTGTTCATCACCAGTAAGTTGTCATGAAGTTGTAATTAATAGCCATTGTGCCTGTAATGTAACCTGGAGGAATCACTTCAGATATTTGAGAAAACAATGAAAAATATTGATGGCTGTTCTGGATAAATCAGTGACTCAGTAGAAAACATTTTGTTGATTTTTGTATTTGGTAGGTAGTCAGGGGATACTGCAGTCACCCCACACTTGGCCTCCTTGCCAGCTGGCATTACAAGTGGATCAGCATAATTAATTTCAAAATCAGTCAGCAGATTGAACTGGGCAACATTTTCTTTAGAGAAAAACACTAAATAATAGAAATCTTTGGTCTGCCTAAGGTCTCTCCATTCCCATATCTCAGCTGCTTTACAGATTTCTTTGGTTTGCATCTCTTATGCCCTGGCAGTGATAGTATTTTGCCTGATACATTAATGGATGCTGATGAGTGTAATAGTTTGCTAAAAGCTGAACAGAAAATCTCATTCTAAGCTGGTGGGACAGCCCCAGTCTTGCAGCTGTAGGAGAAAAAAAATCATGATTTACAGAAGAATAAAGCACTGGCGCATTTCAGACAGTAGCAACAGTAGTGTAATTCAGTAGAGAATTGTGATGGTGACAAGTGATGTGTTTTTCAGACTGTCATCTGCCCTCATGTATTGTTTATTTTCATTGTGGTTTAGGAGATTCGTGTTTTGTGTATTGTTGTGCGTATCTAGAATACTGGCCTGTGTACTTCTAAAAGTCTCAGGAGTTCAGCCTGCTTGACAAAAGAGCCATAAAGGTGAATGGATGTTCACACATGATGACTTTCTTAGCTGGGCAGTTCTCTTTGGCTTTTCCAGTTACTCTGAGAACATGTCCTGAAAATTTGCTTCCATTCCAAAAATGCCTCTTTTTTTTGAGTAATAATTTTTCTACAAAAATGAACCCTATGGTCTTTGATTCTTCTAAAATCACCTTTCTTTCAGTATGCCCTGCATGATGCACTATATCTATGGACATGTTTGTATAACCTGGTAGTATTATAAGAAGGTATATCATGTAACTAAAAAGACCCCCTTGGTTATGTATTGGAGGAAATACGAGATGCTTTTTAGGATGTTGAAAGAATTTATCATCAGTGTGAGCAGCAACTCAGATGTGATAAATGGTCAATCCTTCTCTTTTGTGGAAAGACACCAAAGTCACCAAAGACACTTACTGATCTTAAGTAATACATATTTAATATCTTTTCTTTCAGGAGAAGCCACTGACCAAATCTCTGCAACGAGGAGAAGATCCCCAGTTTGATCAAGTAAGACACTTGAAATTATATTATTTCCATTCCTCATGCTAAAATATAAATACTAGGAAGGCATTCTAGTGTCCTTATACTATGGTAGCATACTGCAAAAGCAATATATCTCAATGTACTTTAGTCGGATGACAAGTGCTTTGCCTAACTATTCTTGGGTTTAAATTGGAAGGATTTTTCCACTGTTTTTAAGCTCAATATTTTTCTGCCATAGAACTTCTTGCTTTTTACAGTGTATTAGGTACATTCCTGGCTGTTTCCCCAATGGACATTTTGAAGCAAACTTTGTATCTTTTCAGAATATCTGGTTTTTGAAACAGGTGCATAGCCCTCAATCTTTTGTTTTATGGGGTTTCTCCTATAGCTAATAGGAAGGCCTACAGAATCACTGTCATTGCTGTCACTCTCATCAGTCTAGTTTGTCTCTGTAGCTGTGACTCAGCGTGACTTACATGCTGCACTTGAAATAGTCTGAGCCAACCTGTTGAATTTAAATTTAAGAGTAAGTTCAATTGTCAGGATAAATGCCTGTATATGACAAGGTAGATAATAATTAGAAAAATGGTTGGCAGGGAAAAAGTATTAAAAATAAAATAGAACTTATATAATTAACTGGATTTCATTTAGTAGAACAATAAAATTGTAATTAATAAAATGAAATTTGTATCTGTCATTAGATTAATACATTTATTATGTAAGGGAAATGGGACAAGTATAAAAATAAAACCAACAGCAATATACACGTCTTAATAATGGTATAAACAATTAATTTTTGCCAGCTGTCTTTCTTTAAAAAAAAACCCTAGAAGTAATTCCTACATCAGTAACCTATTTTAAAATGAAGAAAGAAAGGTGCTAAAGAGTTTAAATTGTATCAAGGATGCAAAAAATCACAAAAATCACTCCCAATGAAGAGGAATGATAAATTGTAGATGTATAATAAAAAATAAAAGTTATTTGCTGCTCCTCCATTCCTGCCTCAGCTGTCATTGCTGTCACCATTGCTACTGACTCCACATCTGCCCACAGCACTGTACTGCCAGCAGGGCCAGAAACACAGGACAGAAACACAGAGCAAAAGCACCAGCAACAGTGATGACTCTGAAAGCAGCTGTGACTAATGCCATAAGCTGCAGGTACCATATTGATTAACTTAACTTTGGGAGAGGAGATAAGTAAAAGTAGAACTTCAGAACCTCAGGTGAGCATTTATTGGGTGTTCTGGGACATTGCACCAGAAGCAAAGATGCCTTTGGAGACTCCATTGGCGTTCACTAATTTTAGTTAATAATTAATAATTAATAATTTTAGCTTGGCAAGTGACACATTCTAGATTGTTTTGTAGCTGCTTTTCGGGGAGAGGTAGCCTGCTTGGAGGGCTGTTCAGAGCAGGGGGTGAACAGAGGAGGTGCTCTGTACTTGGGAGCTCCCTGTCTGCCTTGTTGACCACAGAGAAACCTAGGGAAACCAGCTGATACTCCCTACCTGCCTAATGAAATTCTTTGTGGTATTCTGACCTTAATTTTACAGGATTTTTTTTCCTTCCTGTGGGAAGAGTGTCACACGCAAATGGGAAAGTAAAACAAATTAAGCCACCCAGATGCACACCTTTTGATACTGTTCCTGCAGTGTATTAAACAAACCCATAATGGGTGGCTGTGATCTGATTAAAAATTCCTGGTTAAGCAAGTTGTGGCCCTTTACAGGGAAGAATTGGAAGACTGATGCTTCTCCTATTTATTGGTAAATAGACAGAAAATTGAATAATTAAGTCAAGATCATTTAATGAGAACAGCAAATGTTTCCTAGAGTGAAACAACTGTGTGTTTACTACTGTAGCAATTTACTCTGAGTGCTGGGGGAAAAAGACCTCAGATGTAGTCAGAAAACAAAGGTAAATTTTGTTATGAGGGACAATTCATATGTCTCTACCTGCATATCTAGAATCCTACCTGTGTGCAGAGTTGATAGAAAAGTGCAGAGCTGAAATTGCCTTGGACATGTTTTCAAAAAACCTTGTTTTCAATTCATTGAAATTTTCAAAACAAACTATTTAAACTGAAATTTCCAAAATTATTTGATAGCCTCAGCCCAGGTTGTTGGCAATGTTTCCTTTTTCATGTTTCCCATTGTTTTTCACTTAAAAAGCATTATCATTTTGAGATGTTATTGTGCTCCTGGGATTGATGTACACCTGTGATTGGCAGATGGGATCTGAACCTGGCTTATGAGCCCATTTACAGGAACATGGTTCATCCTTACCAAAATAATTTTAGTTTGACTAAATTCATACAATCATACAAAATTTTGTGATACACAGTAGAAATTTGATAGAGCTGAGCTGGAGTAGAGACAAGAAAATAGAGCAAAAAGTCTTTCTTTACTTGGCGTATTTCACTCAGTAGATTAGTAAGTACATCTCATTATAAAGCTATTTATCAAATCATAATATGTCAGTATGATAAAGTTGTCATGAAAGTAAGGATAATTTTGATGCTATTGAAAATTAAGGTGTGGTCTACTTTGGAAACCTGGAAGAGCATTATTTGACATGATACTAAAACCCAACTAAAGGGTCATGTACTTTGAAGTGACACCATTTAAGTTTTATTTTTTAAGTTTACTCAAATATATAAAGAGTCTATGGAATGCAGGAAGACCAGGTTGATAATACCTTACTTCTCCCTTGCAGGGAAGCTATGAAAAGCTTTGGTATTTATTCCTGAAACACATTAAGTCATGTAGCAAGACTAAAAAAGGCCACACAAGACATTCCTGACATTATTACTACAGAAATGAAGGAGGAAAACAGAGAGAATCCCCATGAACAAACATTCTCACAGGATGTCTAATAATTTTTACTTACAATTTTAAGTTATAAAAAGTGACACACTGTCAGAGGAATGTAATTTTCTAATTTTACTGTTATCAAAATTACCTCTATTCATTTTGAGTGAAATTGATAGGTAATGCTGAAGTAAGTAGGTTACTAGCCACTTGTCACTTTAAAATATCTGAGCTGCATCTTTTAACTGTAAATTAAAAGGCATCAAAAGTAAGGCATGACCTGATTTAAAATTTGCAAGTCAGCTTCAGATGTGGAAAAACCAGTGCAATAACTCACAATGAGCAGACTGGAACTTTAGCTTCCCAAAGTAATCAGCATCTTTTAACACTGAAACCCCCAAAAGATGGTGATGAAAGCATTGCTTACTACCCCTAAATAGCTCTCTCTCTGTCTCTCCGAGAACCAGCGTTTTTTCCTGCCTATTCTCCAACACCATTTTAGAAGTGCTGGTTTTGATGGTGCTGATGGATCCAACGTCAAGAGTCTGTGCACAGGCAGAGCTGTTTCTCTCCACATAGGTGTGGTCAGCGTCTCCTGCTAGGCAGACAGTATGTCTGGTTGCCAATTGCATCACCCTCCTCAAACTCATAATAGTGTCTTGAGCAATGTATGAAGTGATCATACTTATCCTGACTTGCAGAGTGTTTCACCATTGGCCTAACAAACTGGATTCCTTACACTGACTGTATTTTCCTTTTTAGGTGTGCATATATATAAAGAAAATAGATACGGGAAATTATGTAGGTTTTGTCATATGTTTTTAAGTAATCCTACAGTATATTTAAAATCATGTTTTAACAGTTCTTGATTAGACGACTCTAGTTGCCTATTGGCAAAGACCATTACTGCTCCAGCATTAGCATGCTCTGTGTTCTCAATTAGAGAAATGTTATTAAACATTGTACTAGTGAACTATGACTTAAACTTCCTATTACAGGAAACCATAAAATTGCAGTACATGAAAAGATCAAAAGCTAGGGTGCAAAAACTCATAATTCTCCAAGAGGCTTACCCTCACCTAAGGAAACACTTTTATTACTCTTTTTTCAGCCTCTACTAATGCGTCTTCTGTTCTTAACATGGTATATAAATGTTCGTGAAGTGACAACACTGGAGGCAGAAAAAGGGCACTGTGTAATCTTGGACTGAGCTACAGACAGTTTTCCATGTAAAATTACAGAATGACTGTGACATTTTGTCCATGGAAGTGAAAACTTAACAACAAGGCTTACTTTTCCTATGAAGCTATCTCTATGAGGTGCCTGTTGAAGAAGTTTCAGCGTAAACTGCACAAAAACTTGTCCTTGTTTCAGTTATACTGCTCTCTCCTTAGAAGTGCACTAGGTTGGAGAATACAGATCAGAAAGCAAAAACATTTAATGTTTTATGTACTTTTAGGAGATGAAAACAAAAATAGATCAAATGAATAAGAATAAAAAAGTGGAAAATGTAAATATAAATAGACACTAAGCAGCATACTAATGATTAATTGTTCATTTTTCATAACAATCTAAATGTGATTAATGATAGGCTGATAATTATTCGTATCCAATATTAGATTTGTTAGATATAGTAAGTGAATACTGGTGTCATCATCATTGCCATAGCACTGTAGTTCGTCCCTATTGTGTTTTCCCTTTACCCGAGTTTTACACGTTGTCCTTCACCAGTAAAGGGCACATGTTAGAGGAAGGATAAGAAATGGTGGTCATGGGGTCATAAAGCAACCATTGGCTCCTGATAAGAGGTTTGGGTTCAAGTACTGTGTAAGGAAGTACATCTGAAGGCAAAATGAAAGGTAGCACCTTCAGAACTGAACTTGCTGCCCACAAAAAGTAAATGGGTTTTCATGTAAAATGTTATGCTGGCAGTAAAATAGCTATAAACATTGGTAATGTGTAAGCAAGCTAGGTGAAATTAGCCATCTACAAAATTACAGTACTAAAAAAACCTGCTTTCTTTTTTACTCACAAAGCCAAGGCCATAAATGAAAACTAGTCCAACTTGAATAGTTATCAGTTTTAACCATTTCCAGAGAGATTTAGCTTCATAGTGCTGTCCCAAAAAATGCTTATAACAAAGATGTGAATGAAAGGAGATCTTCCCAAACACAACTGCACTACTTGCTGCTAATGTGTCATTTTACAGATTTTTGAATTAGAGTTAGCTTGTCTAGAAACCTCTCATTAGAGAAAAAAATGTTTTGTTTCAAAGGGTCCAACAGAATTAGTGCATGTAGCTGCTTTGATTAGAGCTAAAGGCAGTTCATCTCTCCACCTTCCCCCTCCCCCAGTCTGGAATATATGGAACAGGAATTGTCAACTTTATGTCTGCAATTTCATATCTTGCATATGTGAAATCCTAGTCTTACTGTTGTGGTCCATGAGAGTTTTGCTGTTGATTCAAAGAGGAGGATTTAACTACAGCTGTTATTTTCCTTGAATCTATATTGTTTGTATTTCTGGGACTTTGTTACAGACACACGTGAGGTGTTACAAATATTGAAAGAAGGGAAGACATTATTGCATGTCTGTGGGTATCCTAAATATAGCTAAAAAGGTGTTTACCAAATTCTGCTTTCAGTAGCATTGATAGAAGGTGTAAAATCACTCCTAAAGTCCATTATTTAAAATCTACACAACAGCAATTTGAAGACAAAATATGCAGACACTGTGCGAATAACAGATTTACAAAAAAAACCCCAACCCTATGCAAAAATGAAGTACTGCAATTCTGCATTATTAAAATGGCAAGAAAATGCCCATTCAACATACACACCAACATATATGGTATATGAAAAAAATGCAGAGCCAAGAAATTAATGATACTATTGGGAATTGGATGCAGTTTTGAATATATTTGCTGTTAAAGCACATATAAATTCATACGTGAAATGAAAAGGGTAATCAGCATCTGTCTGCTGTTAGCAGGAACATTTCTTGCATTTGTATTTTTATGATATAGCTAGACTTTTATGAAAGTGTATAAATTGTAGCAAACTGTCTGGGCAGAATTTCATTGAATTTACTCTTGCATTTTAGTCCAAAATAAATATTAAACATTTGCATAAAGTATATTTAATGCTCTGTGAACACAGGTTTTAAACAGCTCCCTACTTGTGCAGCTTTCTTATCCTTAAGCTAAACAGTAGGTAGTTCATTTATGATGGAAGAACATGATCATTTATCCAACACGGGCATATTTGTACATCTGTGCACTCCCTTTCAGGAGCAGCACAGAGCTAGAATTCATCTCACTCCTGGACTTACTTCCAGTAAATGAAAGGGTTGAGAAACCGGCATGCTGGCAAGCTGGCTAGACTTCCCTCCCTTCCTGTTCCCTGAGAGCCAGGTCTTTGCCCAGTCCACCCTTCCTTCCTGTCTTAAAAGTGCAATGACAGAAAGATTTAAAAAAAAAAAAAGCTATATTGACCTTTTATCCCTACTAAAGACACACACTGTAAATTTAGCAGAGAAGATTTAACAGGAATCCCTTGGGCTTTTTTCTGGTGAAATTGTATAGCTGGGATTTAAAGAACAGCAGTGATAAATATGTCATGACTGAAACAACTTTTCATTTGTAGTTACATATCATGATTTCTTTAAAGATATTGAGGTCTATTTGGGGACAGACTTTTAAGTAGGGCCTGTTGCAATAGTACAAAGGGTAAGGATTTTAAACTAAAGGAGACTTGTTTTGGACTAAATAGAAGAAAAATATTTTTTATGATGAGGCTGGTGAGACACTGCAAAAGGTTGTCCAGAGAAGCTGTGGATGTCTCATCCCAGGAAGTCGTCAAGGCCAGGTTGGACAAGGCTTTGATCAAACTGTTTTAGTGGAAAGTGTCCCTGCCCATGGCAGGGGGTTGGAACTAGATAATCTTTCATGTCCCTTCCAACCCAAACCATTCTATGATTCTTTGATTCTGTTCCTGTCTTCTCTAGTAAACCCTTTTTCATTCCATGTCACAGTTAACAACCAGTGTTCTGTAAGCTTCAGAAAAAGTTTTGGAAAACAATAGAGAAGTGAGTTGGTAGTGAATGCTTTGCCCTGACACCAGGTCATTCATGTCTTCTGACTATTTATCTGAAGCCTTAGGCTAGAAGGCTTTGGTATAATTGAGCCTGAAGTGCTGTAGTAATTCTTCATGAAAGGCCTCGTGTCACTGCTGCAAGCAGTGCCTTAATGCCACCTTCCACAGCAACTTGTTTCATATTTCAGGTAATAGAATGTATTGCAAACACTGGATTGAAAGCTTTCATAACACAGTATTTTTATAGAAAGTTTTAATTTTACAGAGAAAGTTGTGACAGCTTTCTAGTGCACCGTGTTTAATTTTAGGCAATAGTACCTGAGCAATAATACTTCATTCTCAAAGTGTCTCATTAACTTTAGACCACAATGTCACTGTGAATTAGTTAAATCCTGAGGCTGAAAACCTGCAAAAGAGATCAGAGTTATTCATCTAGACTAACTGTCATCCACAAAAGTTCTCATTTAAAGCCAAGTAATACTTGGAAATTGTGTGTAAGATACTCAGTCTGCCAGTTTTACTCTTGTCTTAGTCACAGCATTCACACAAGGTTGGTCTTAGATGGGACATTAAATTCTGTTGTTTTTCCACAAGCATTGAAATGTTCTGGTTTAAGTTTAAGCAGGTACATAAACCTGACATAGTTGACATAATCTGTGTGCTTGACATGACACACTCTTCACTCCTGATACTCAGCACTTCACAGGATCCAGCCCTGCATGATCTTGAGGTGGTGGTAAATCTCCAGATCAGTAATTTCTTCCTATTTTAAATAATTGCTTTCTTTTTTCTTAGAATGTCCACAAATACTGTGGCTGTGAACATTCTGTTGCAATACATATAATATCCTGGGGTATTTTTTCGATCTCATGTTTTGTGACTTTATGGTTTCCAGTAATAGGAAGTTCAAGAAATAGTTCAGTAATAATATGTTCAATAACATTTCTGTAATTGGTGACAGAGTTAATACTGAGTGACACAGTTAATACTGAGTGAGCAGTAATCTTTTATGATATGCCATTAGAGCTGTTTAATCAGGAACTTCTAAGGAATAATTTTAAACTATGCTTTGTTTATTTGTGCACACAAAGACACGGGAAACTGTAAATATTTTCCTATATATAAAAGAGAAGCCTAAGTTTTCAGGTCTGTGATCCTAATAGTAAGAAGGATGCATCTGTATGGTTAGTTGATTAAAATTATTGAAGAGCTTGTGGGGTTTCTCAATATGTTCTCAGTTTCAGGAGCGGCATCCAGCATTCAGATACAACCCCCAAAGACAGTGCTTCTGATTCGTTGCTTTTTCCTTCCTTATAATATGCTCAAACCCAAATCAGCATTGTGAAACAAATCAAAATAACCCCCTGGAAGAACTAGATAGTTCTGGTATGTAGCAAGATGTGATACACAATTTTAATGCATTTTAATATCATCAATATAAAGACACTATCTATATACACTCCACTATTGTATTTCTGCTTATGTTTTAGAGAATCATAGAGTCCTTAAGGTTGGAAAAGACCTTTGAGATCATCAAGTTCAACCACAATCCCAACACTGCCAAGTCCACCACTAAACCACGTTCCTACATGCCATGTCTGCATGTCTTTTAAAGACAGGAAATGCAGAATATTAAGTCACTGCTTGTAGCATAGTTGTCAAAAATTAGATGAAAACAAGAAAAAACATATCTAACCATTGAATTAGTACTTTTTTTAAGGTGGAGGGGAAACTTGAACAGCATTTGATTTGTTGATTTGTTGTGTTTTCCCCATAGGTTATAAGCTCAATGAGCTCACTTTCAGAATATTGTCTACCTTCTATCCTGCGCACTTTGTTTGATTGGTATAAAAGACAGAATGGCATAGAAGATGAATCTCATGAGTACAGGCCAAGAACAAGCACTAAATCCAAAAGGTATGATTTTGAATCTGCATAAATACATAATTTGTAAATTCAAAGGTAAAATTGGCTTCTGTGAGGTAACAGTTGCTTGAAAGTTGTTGTATCTTTTTTCTGCTTATTCCTGGAACTCTTCTCTTGGCTTCTTGATGGATGCAATAATTGTGACTTTAAAATCATGCTCCTGATAGTACAAACACAACATTGCTGTTATGTTTGTCTTGCTGCTGTTTTGAAAGCTTTAATCTCATGTAAATATTGATTTATATAAGCTGTGTCTTCTTTACTTATGTGATCAGGCAATAATTCTGTGATAATTTGAATAATTTTTTTTATATGGTGTTCTGCTTGGACATAGCAATTTCATGTACACCTATCCTCAATCCAGAAACTTGAGAATCAGTCAAAGAGTTTTTAGCAACATTAGTTTGGGAGTTTTTGTATTGATCTTAAACAGGAAAAAAGAGGGAGGAAGTGGATAGTGATATTTAAGCATTTGAAGGAAGGTCACAATAACAAGTTAGATTTTGTCTGTTTATCTCAGATTTTAAGAGCACAACAGTACATTGCTTTCTGAAATGCTGGACTGCGGTTTAAAAAGTAGAACACAGTCCCCTGTTATCTATATTTGTGTAATTGAAGAAGGCATATAGTATGTATTATGACCTACCTCTGAAATATTTTGTTTCTTGGTTTGATTTTGCAGTGATGAACAGCAGAGGGACTATTTAATGGAGAGAAGAGATCTGGCTATTGATTTTATTTTTTCTTTAGTATTAATAGAAGTTTTGAAACAGGTATGAGTTCTTAAATTATCCATTAACAAATAAATGATGGAAATTACCGATGTAATTTCCAATGTAAAGTGAATTTTGGGATTCTTCTTTTTATTTGCATCTTTAAAAATATAATAAAAACATTAAGTACATTCTGCATGCTTGTTCATTGCTGTCTTTCTTGCACCTGCAGGATACATAGTACTTTGTGCTTGTACAGACTTTACTTTGCCAAATCTTAGAAGTATTTCTCTTCCATATTAAATAAACATTAAGTGGCTGGCTTATTCCCTCTATTTTGTTACCTACATCCTGTTTGAACTGATACCATATTTCTGTATGGATGATACCCATGAGTAATACAAGCACTGAGGTGTTCAACTTGAAGTGTAACATATATGTCTTTGTTATGTTTTCTTTTGTCTTTTCAGATTCCACTTCATCCTGTAATAGACAGTTTGGTAAATGATGTTATTAACTTGGCTTTCAAGCACTTTAAGTACAAAGAAGGGTAAGGCTCTTTTTCATACAAAAATCCTTTGAAAAAAACTCTATCTTATTTTTTTAATAGTTGTGGTTTTAACAGTATGCTTTCTCAGCTGAGAATTCTTTCTTTGTCTCTTGCTAGGTACCTTGGTCCTAACACTGGAAATATGCACATTGTTGCGGATTTGTATGCAGAAGTAATAGGTGTTCTAGCGCAAGCAAAGTAAGCAAAATGGAATATCTTATTTCCCCCATGAATCTGACAAGTTCTACTTGCTTAGAATGTGAATATTCTGATTTTCTCACTTTCATTAAAAATACTGTATGAATAAGTTATTTCAGTTCATTGGTCCTCTATTTATCTAAGTGCTCTAGAGCATAGACCTTTAGGGAATTACAGGCTTTTGCATCTAGTCCAGTGATACTGAATAAATTCAACTTGACTACGGCAGCATTATTTTTCTTATTTCAGCAATGACGTCTGTGGAAAGCCCAAAGGACTGAAGAGAGCTATTTTAATTAATTTTTTTTCTATATACTATTTTTTCTTTAGCTGGGCAAACCTATAAGTGGCTATCCTCCTACATAGCAACAATTTTAAGTCTCTCTCCTGTTATTTCAGCCTAGAACTTAATGTAACTGTTTCTGAACCCTTCATCCTTCTTAGAACAGATGACATAAAACACTTTGTGGGTCAGATCTTACATTTTGGATCTGGAAACGGAAAAATTCAGAAACTTATGTACCCAATATAGCATCTCATCGTATGCTGACACCACAAACTAAGCAAAGGATGAAATTTACTGCCCCAATGTAATGCTACCTGTCTCCTGACTTTTTGTTGTTGCTGAGAGTGAGTCTGCTCTATAAAACCAGTCAACTTAGCTTGATGTAAACAAAACAGTTTGAGTTTCTGGAAATCATATAACTTCAGGTAAGGCCTTACTTGGGCTTCTAAATTGTCTGGGTCAAACACAAAAGGAGAAGTGGCATCTGGACCCAAAGCTTCAGTCTGAGTGTCAAAATATACATGATCTCCTTAAGTACTGCCTTTCTTCTCCAGTTTTGAAGGGCCTTGCTAAGATGTTTCTGCCACTAAAGGACTTCTTCCTGTCGACCTGTTTCTTTCAATTCACTTGTGTTGTCTGTCAAAGGTGATAATAAAAGGTTGTTACATGCTACAACTGCCCATGAAAATTACATTCTTTTGATTTCATCTCAAAAAGGACAAGAGGTCCTGTTGGATGATTTTTCTGTATGTTATTTTTATGGACAGTGTGTCTCAAAAGACACCTTCAATAGATTTGTAGGGGAGATCAAAAATTATTGCAGACTCCTCCATCCAAAGCTGTTGTAGTTATTAATGCTTAAGTGTTACTGTAATGGCTGCTAGATAAAAAACCCAAAGTGAGAAACTGATTATCTGAATGTTTTCATGGTTATAATTTAAACATTTTCTTTTGAAAGCATTGCATGTATTTGCTAGAAAATTATCTTCCATCGTGGATTTTTGAAAAATATGTAAGGGGGTTATTTTAATGATATTATAAGCTCTCATATAAAAGAGGTGCATGGTAATAAAATAATTTGGAAGATGTGGTTCTCTAAAGGGACTGAGATCAGACTGTATGCTTCATTTTATGAGTTTAATAGAAGTGAAAGAAAACTAAACAAAAAGAAATCTATTCACATACTGAGTGAAATGGTATTTTACAACCAAAGTTTAAATCTCCTTTACCTTTTTCCCAATTCCTATGCCTTACAATACATTTGAAATACTAATTTTGAACTTTTCGGAACTAACCAATCTGAATTCATAGATTTCCTGCTGTAAAGAAGAAATTTATGGCAGAGTTAAAAGAGTTGCGGCATAAAGAACAAAGCCCATACGTAGTTCAAAGCATTATCAGTCTTATAATGGGAATGAAATTCTTCCGCATTAAGATGTATCCTGTGGAAGACTTTGAAGCTTCTCTTCAGTTTATGCAGGTAAAATTCTTAAGGATATAACTGTGGTTTCCGGATCTTTTTCGATGGGCTAGCCTTTAGCTTTCCTGTAATGTTCCAGGAGATTTTTCATATGTCATTCCCACGTAAATGCATGTTCAGCTACTTTCTGCTTGTTCTGAACCTCAGTGCTCCAGTCTCCAGTCCCTGGACTTGTGTCATTCCATACCAACTTTTCATCAGTCTTATGCCTTTAGTTCATACATCTTGCCCTCCAGCTAAAAGTGGTTTTGTTCTGTAGACCCCAGACCTTCCACCCTGCCATCCCACAGCTGCCCCTTGCCCTGTGTCCCTGCCTAGCTATGTCTCCCTAGCTGCTCACTGCCTCCAGAGGGAATCTGCCACCACTGACATAGTTGCCAGAACAGAGAGAAACTTCTGATGGAGAAAAACACTGAGCAAGAGACAAAGAATTGAGGCAAAAGCTGGAGGGAATTTCCCTAGGATGTGTTGTCTACTTCCACCATACCTTCACCCTGCTTCCTGTAGGGTACATTCTGTACCCTCCTGGTTTGAGAGTCACAAGTACAGAGCATAGTTTGGTTATAATGAATGCTTTAAATTAAGAGATTACATCATTTTGTCAAAGGCAAGAAACTATTTTGTGTTTCAACATTCTCACTGATAATGTACAATTGATTCTGTTCCCATTAGCAGGTTTATTTAGCTTAACCTTTCTATTCCCCTGTTTTTATTCAGGATTGCCCTCATGGTTACATAGTTTGTAGCCACTCATCCAGTAAAATACATGTTTTATGTAAACCTCCATGTAAAGATCACCTTATTGATAGAGTAAATGGAGAAAAAAATCAATGTTAGATGCCCATGAGTAAGGATTTGACAGTGGAACACTAATACACAGGCATACAGACACACTGAGCCATTTCTTTAAATCCTGAACTGGAAACACATTCTATTTCAGCTTTGCAATATATTTTAAACCGTATTTAATAACATATTTAAAACATACTTAACACCACAGAAACAGGTCGTTTTTCTTCTTACCTTATTCTTAATTATATAGACACATATTAGTATGTGTCGACTTAAAGTGAGTTATCCAGAGCTGGCAAAATATCAAATTAGTGTGTGTTCAGTGCACATGACTAATATGAGTGAATGAGCTTGTGGCACAGCTTTATGACACAGCACTGCTGGGATCTAGTGATCACTGCTATTGAATTCTGTGGTAAAACTCCCACATAGTAGAACTGAAAATTTCGACGCAAATGATCTCTACCTTCCTCTGCCACAATATCTCAGCACTAAATTAATTCTTATATATATTGCTGTGTGTCATAAGATGCACTGTGTATGTAGGAAAACCAGTTTTACTCAGTTTGGTGAAATACATTTCGATTCTTTGAGCAGTTTGTCTGTTAGTTTCAATATCTACATGCAATGCTTCATCTAAAAGCTCTGTCCCACCAGCACTGCTGTAGTAGGGGGAGACACTTGCAAAGGTGAGCTAATTTCAGGAGTGAGCTCCAGAAGAGCCTGTCTTCTCCCAAAGAGTGCATAAGCAGCTCAGGAACACTGGCTGGAGTGACTGAAACTAGATTGTGTATAATCCTGATTGCACACAGGAAAAAAGATTCATAATCTAAAGTGTAAACCACTCTGCATGCATATTCAGGAAAAAAGGTCAGTGGGGACCTTCCTTGTAAAGTCAGTGGCTGTTTGGGCCTTGGACCCGGAGAAGTAACTGGAACAATAGGATTTGTCATCCTCAGAGAAGTTGTACAGAAACACACAAGTGGATGGATGCTTATCTCCCCTCCTTCACTTCCTGAGCAACACAGCTGTGTAGATAGTAGTTTGCTGCGTGTTTAGGATAAAGCATGTTTTTACTTTCTGTCTTAAGCCCCAGTTGCAGGCTGGAAATGGTGGTGGTTCTTCTCTCACATAGCACAGTTCTATATTGACCCTTAATATGCAAGAATCCCATCAGTGAAATTTATCCAAAAATATTTACAAGTAAGATTGTTCCTTGCCTTGAGTATCTTACCAGAGAATTACATTCCTTTTGGCCTCTCAAAGCATTGTGTAAAGCAGTCCATGTTGTCTAGTAGTCCTGCTCCTTGAAGATATACACAGGGAAGGCATAAGGCCAGACCCTGAGTCCAACTCCATTTCCAGCCCCAAAACACCACCAGGCACAGCTGGATTCCGTGGAGAGTTTCTGGATTAGAGTAATAGATCCTTGATCTTGACTTATGTTCCACTTTCTGCTTGCTGCAGAATGCAGATTTAGAAGTTAATAGGCAAATGTTTTCAGTGGGATTTGCAGGATAAAAATAGTCACTCACTATGACACTTGATGTGCATTCAGCAAACATTTAAAGGCCTTTATTCCAGTTGATATGCAATTTATGTTTCTTGTTTTGTTTTAGGAATGTGCACATTATTTCCTTGAAGTTAAAGACAAAGATATCAAGCATGCACTGGCAGGACTGTTTGTCGAAATTCTTGTCCCCGTAGCTGCTGTGAGTTTATTTTTCTTGTTGCTTGCATAATTTCTTCAAATGAGATAAAAAAGCTTGAGAAATAGTATTTTATTAACATGAAATTTTCTTTCAGGCTGTTAAAAATGAAGTGAATGTCCCCTGTCTGAGGAACTTTGTTGAAAGCCTGTATGATACAACGCTTGAACTTTCATCACGAAAGAAGCACTCTTTGGTTAGTAACTCTAAGAAGCAGAGGTTAAAATTTTTCATCATAAATATTTCTCAGCAAGACTCTTGGGAAATTGCAAAACCTTTTTTCTGCGTTTGGCTTTAACTGATACATTTCTATTTGCAGAGAAGGTTATTGTGTTCACAGAAAATAACTATTTATTTTGTTCAGAATATGATCTAAATTAGTCTGAATCAAAGAGATGTTTTCAGCTTCTGGTTCGGTGATTATTAAATGGTTAGGTTTTCTCATACTTACTATCTGTAAACCTTAGGAAAAGAGGAGGAAGAATAGAGGTCACTTCTTGTCAAGCGAGAATAAATGAGGCATGTGGGAACAACCCTTTCACGGGGCTTAAATAATACACTGTAGGAAGGGAAAAATGTATGACATATGCCCTTTTAAATCCATAACTTGGCTACTGTGCAGCTCCCTATTTCATTTTTTTCTTGTAAGATGAACAGTGGCACTGCAGTGTATTTTTGGAATCATGAGTTGATCTGAATTAAATGAGGATCTGAGTCAGTTTGATGCTGGCCGCCTTAAGCAGTCTGTCTCTCCAACTGGGTCAGCGCATGTCAGCAGTGTGGTGTTAGCTAATCCATTTTGAAGTTTTGGACCTTTCAAGTGGTTAAAGTTGTTGTTTGTCCTCCTTCATTCTTTGGGAAAGTCAAAAAGGCTTCCCTGTTCCCAGTTCTCTCAGCAAATGCTGGTCTCTAGCACTAGCGAATCTGCTGGGAGGACTGCAGGAGTGTGCTTGAGCTCTCTGCCTGCTACAGCATTCCCAGGGGGGAGTCAGAGCATCCCCCTGGGGCACAGCCCTGATCCTGTTTGAATTAGCGGGAGTTTTGAGATGGATTTTTGATTTCACTCTCCTTGTGTTTGTGTGGCTCTGTTCTACCCTGCAGAGTGAATAAAACATTGTTGGAACTGCAGCAGGCTAGAGCTTTGCTGTACAGTTTTTACACTAAGTAGAACTTGCCAAACTGATGACCATACTTGCCAAAGTCAATACTATGTGCTAGAGAAAGGATTGCACAGCTGGGGCTTTGTGTTTGATTGCTTTTCTACACATACCACACTGGAGGCTACATAGTTAAAAGTGACAGAATAGATTCTTTTGAGGGTGTGATTAGAAATACAAACATTGCAAGGAGGAGGAGGAGGGGAAAGGCAAACAGTTGACCAAAATAGCTGCCGTGCATATTTCCAGGCTTCCAGGAAGAAAGCACACTCTTTAAAGTCTGAACCAGGAGCAAGATCAGTGTTTTGTGAATCGATGCACTCACTGTACAGTCAGGGTGGCAGCATTTATCTTGCTTCACTTTCTGTCTAAAAGTATCTCATGTGAGTTAGTTATTGGTGTTCTCTTGGGAGAGAATTAGGAAATTCCAGGAGATGGTTTGTACCTTCCCTCCTAGGGCTCTTCCTTAGGATGGGTTGTAACACTCTTGGGATGTTAACTAACTCTGTGATCCAATCAAGTACTCAACTGTATGAAAGTCTTCTATGAGAAGGCTTCAGTTATCCTCTCCCATATGTATTTTGGATGTGAAGATTACAAAAATAAAAATTAATGTACATTTGCCATTTGCTCAAGAAATTAGGTCTAACCTAGCTATAAACAATTTATGTAAAACATTACAGGAACAAAAGCTGGGATTTATGATGTGTTTATACTTTGAGCTGTGGCTGAAGTTAGAATTTTAGAGTTAATTTTGAAAATCATTGGTCTCAAAAATAAAGTTACCTCATTTTTGACTAATAACTTCTAAGTCCTGACTGGATATATTAGCATGACAGCTAAAACCTTAAAGTCTTGTTGAAATAGCAAAGTCAGTTTCAAAATAAATAGGTGCATTTTAGCTTATTTTTTAGTGTAACATTTACAAGATGAGTGTCAAAGCAAGTGACTGGGTTCCAGTATTCGACCTTCCATGTTCTGCTTTGCTTATTTTTATTTTTCACTTCACAAGATGTAACTCCCATCAGATCCAGACATTCCCTGTATTTTAACACAATTCTTTAGGGTGTTTGACATGTCTCTCAGTAAATATTGTGACTGCAGATTTTGAGGAGTAAAAAGTGTCTGAGAATTCACAACTTCCAGCAATCTCTCTGGGTCCTGTTGTTATAATAATAGAGTTTAGTTATTTCCATGCTATCATTTCTCAGTAAAGTGACAGAACTTAGCCCTGAGAGTGTAAAATTGTGTCTTATCTTTGGATTTATAGTGTACTGCCATAAGTACACATTTGATTGGTTTTAGTTCATCCATAAAACATATCTATAATAGTTTTAGAGAAGGTTCCTTTTAAATTGTACTACTTAGCAATGTGTTAGCGTTGGGTCACTTGTATTGCACAAAATTGAGAAGTTAGAACTTCAGGTGTACCATAGCTCTCTTAACTTACTTTTGTGTTGTGTAGACATGCAAATAACACTGTATTGACATCCATTTCCTGTTTAGGCTTTGTACCCTTTGGTAACGTGCCTGCTTTGTGTCAGTCAGAAGCAGTTCTTTTTAAACAGATGGCATATTTTCCTCAACAACTGCCTATCCAATCTGAAGGTAAGTATCTTTTGTTTTAAATATTACATTAAAGCTTCAGTATGCATTATTGATCTGTTGCAAATTCTTTTTAGGTAAATATGCTGAATTATTGCTATTACCCGATTCTATACATAATTTTATTCCTTAAGGGACAAGTTTCTTAGCTGTTCAGATTTTTTCAATAGCAAAAAGATATTCTTGGGCCTAGTTTGAATTTCTACTATTTCTCTAACTCAAACGAAGCCCAAGTCAAAGAGCAATGAAACAAACAAGACTGCTGATGAAAGTTATTAGCTTGAGTGTCATACAAAAACCTAACTTGCTTTTTTCACAAAAGCATTCGAAACAAAGAAGTTAGGACTTTTGCAAAATGGAACTACTTGTAGGACATTGATTCCATTGCCTGTTTCACTCTGTTAAGTTGCATTACAAAAACCCTAAACTGTTTTGTTTCCTCCGCATATCCATTCTTACTCCTTTGCCTTTGAAGTTTAACTGTGCACTGCAATCTGTTGTGGTTCCTGTAAAACACATAATGTTCAATACACATATGCTCATTATCATTACTACTCCTTCTTTTACAAGTCTTTTACTTATGCAAAAACTCATGTTCCGTACTATGCTAAAAATTCATCTATGTGGAAGGGTGGTCCTGGACTTACCTGAAAAGAGCAATATAAGAAGCACAGTGAAGTGGTTAGCTCAAATCAAGGGCCTCCAAACTGTGACTTGTTGAACTGGTGGTTAGGAGGCTTCTGCAAACAGCTCAGGTAGAACATGCAGCCACCTTCTCAGCTCAGAGTCAAGTATCTGTTCTCCAAAAGTTGAATTCACAAGCTTTTCAGAAAGGTCTATATTACATCCTTCATTGTTGTTGCTTTCTTGCCGTACTTCCTCTCTGTCTTAATGAAACAATTTATATTGACTCTCTTCATATGGATCCTACTGTTAGAATAGCTCTTCAAAATGTTCAGTCTGCCTGAAGATTTCTTTCCACCTATCCCTGAATTCCTTACTTTTGATGAAGATGTATTAGAATCTTATTTGCAAATTGATTCTGAATGAACATGTTGTTATTGAAATTAATTTTAGGGGGTTTATTCAGTTGTAAAAGCTTCAGAAAAGGCAGCTAGAGCTGTAAGATTTCCAAGGAGCCACCAATATAGATTTTTTCTGAAAATCAAGGAGATCCTGACAAATTATTCAAACAATTACTGAAAATATAAATAAAGTTGCTCCTACCTTACTGATTGAAAATAAAATTGAAATTTGTCTTGCAACATATAATTCTTTGATATATTTCTATTTATAGGGCTCATAGATTAATGTGGGGGCACATTCAATCTCTAGTCTGGGGAGAAGGTAAGGTAGCTGAATACGTGGCTAAATTAAGAAAATAGTTAGCCACTCTTTCTCAGCATGGAGAAAGAGATCCCCCAGTCATTGAAGCAATCACTTCGCCAGACAGAGTGGCACCTCAAAACACAAGCCAAACTCACATTGCTGGAGGAAGAGCTAGAAATCCATCTGTTAGAAGGACAGTTGTGCACACCAACACAATATATAGAACTTCATGATGTGTGGGCTACCTCAAACACATAATGTATCAGGTTTCTCATTAGCCTCTACACTCCACAGAGCACAATCTCCTTCCCAAAATAATTTCAAGCATACACTGTTTATAAAAAAGTTTTATATTCTATTTCTCATTTCATTATAAACTAGCAAATCTCTGATTTTACAGAAACAAACTTTTCTCTTGAATTAATAAAGGAGATTTCTACCAGAGCATGGAAATATTTGACCATGGCCACAGTCTGGCCAAAGGACATTTCCTATTATACTGTTGAAAGTGGTGTAAAAGTTAATAAGTATCCTGATTTTGAAATTGGATGTTTATTGTTAACTAAACTTTATTTGCAAAAAACTGTTCAAGGCAAAAATTCTATATAGGAGAGAGTCAAAGCTCTGTGTTTCATTTAGAAGCAAAATTTTCAGAGGGAACAATAGTTCCTTGTCTCCAAACCTCCTGGGACAAGGAGAAAGCTTCAGTACAATTTCAGCCAAGAGTGCAGAACTTAGTTTACAAAGAATGGGTCAAACAATGCCTATCTCAGGGATGAATCCATGGGTACCAAAACAATATCCCTTTGGTCTGAATGGGCCAGACTTAACATCATATTATTGGACAACAGAAGTGGATAAATTAAAGAAAATTGGCCTCACTCCTAGAAGTCCAGTTGCTCCTGCACCCATCACGGAAGAAGAGGCAGAGGCATTGAAAAAGAAGTTTCTGGAAGAGCAACAGCAACGGATAAAGGCCAGCAGCACTTACCAGTCAAGAAGGAGAGCAGATCCTGGCAGAGCTCAGTCACCAAGGGCTACTGTGTTCAGAAGGCTTACATCAGCTTTGACAAATTCTTCGGCACCAGCAGTGAGTTTGGCAGTGGTAAAGGAACCACATCCAGTGCCAATACGTCCTGTTGGGAAAGTGAAGAAGATGTCACATATATTAGGCCAAATACTCCTTGTTCTTATAGGGTTACTGGCTGGGTTTTTCTTGTTGACAAAAATCTTGAAATATCAAAGAGACTGAATTGGTAGTGGACTTCACTTTGTTTTCCAAAGGGTGACACGCTGTGTGCTTTCCAAAGTACTGGGAATTTCCAAAGTACTACCATGAACTTGGAAAGATTTTGCTCATGGACATGCCCATGATTTCCCTGGATGTTTCTCGGACTTTTTATCATTCCTCTTAATCCTACTTCTGCTACGCCACTTACTCTTCCTAATGGAAAACTGGTCTACTATTTTTGGAAAACTCCAATGATAATGGTCTCAGCCCTTTTCTCTTCCGTCTCTTCTCAACTGCCCCCACAGCTGAACTGTCTCATCGCGGGAATGTTTTGACGTTTGCTAACAGAGATAACTTTCTCCTCTGCTACATAGCCTCTTGTTACCTTATCTCAGTTAGCCACAGTCTGCTGTTTTCTTGAAAGCATTGGGGTTAGAATAAACTTTGATAAACGTACTTTGCCACCTGTTGATAAAATCAAATTCTTAGGTCTGAAGTTTACAAGGACTGACATGATTATACCTGATAAAAAATGGATTGAAAGGAAATTGGTTAAGAAACAAATTGATTGTAACAAATATTACAATTTGAAAATTCTGCTAAGATTAATGGACCAAGTAAACTTTTAACACTTATTCTAGTCGTGCGACAAACATTTTATGATGCTATAATAAACAAATAAAAATAAAATGAACAAAAATGATATTCAGTTTTCTGTCCATATAAAGCTTTATTGCATAAAATGTGTTGTCAAGGAGTTAAATGGGAATTGCATCCCAAGGACAGTGTTTCTATTCCTAAACTTGTGACAGATGCCATGTTGAAAGTTGAAGTTATCTCCCATATCACTGGCAAATTGCCTTCCCTCAATTTTGCAGAACCCAGACCAATACACATTCAAGGATTACTGATGGCATCTTTTGCAGGTTCTTTTATCAAACCACAGTCTTTGATCTGTGACTCAACATTTGTATGCAGTCAGTATCTCAGACCTTTGCCATGGAGATTTGCACTGTGGGCCAGGCAAATCTTATCTTGGGTCAAAGTGTACTGGACTCCTTCAAAGTTTAACCCAGCAGATGGCCCAGCATGTGGGAGACCATCTGATTGGACTGCATAAATTTGTCACTATGCAGAAAGCCCTTAAAACTGCCACAGAAACAGAAAGTGGCATATGACCCAAAAAACCCAAAGACAAGTCTTATATTAGTTCAGAAATTTCCAAAAATAAACAGATAATCCAATTCAGTCCAGCTGATCCTAGGTGCCGTGTTAATTAGGCCACAGATTTTTATCCTTTCATATTTGAATATGTACGGTACATTTCTTTATCTGCTGTGTTCTTCATACCAGGTCTCCACTATAGGGCAACAGCTTTTGAATTGATGCAATCAGTTCAAAATTCAAAATGGAATGAATATGAGGTTTTCAGACTCGAATTGGGGTGGATTTCAAATTGAGATTTTAAATTGCAACATGTGTCTAATTGAACTCACTTTATACTTGGGTTTTTCAACAACTTAAGTAGTAACAGGAAAAGTAGGTCAGATGCATAAGCGTTCTGCAGCTACAGGAATGGAACACTGAGCAGCTGTTGGGCTGTATCTTTTTTGTATTTTCGTTATCAAAACTCTGAACCTTGACATCTCATAAGTGTGGGACTTCCTTTCTAATTTGTTTTTGAAGTTTATTCTTACATTATATATTTCTCTAGAATAAGGACCCCAAAATGGCTCGAGTTGCACTGGAATCTCTGTACAGACTACTGTGGGTTTACATGATCAGAATTAAATGTGAAAGCAACACAGCTACCCAAAGGTAAAATGCTTTATTTGTAATGAAAATCCCTTGTAGAGTGGATGTTGCTAGTGAAGGGATTTTATAGTTCTCCTGAATTCCTTTGAGTTGAACCTATTCATGTTGTGAAATAAGAAACTTGATTGTACATAAGAAAATATTCCCTCTTGTGGCACTGTCAGTTATTCTGCCACCTATTAAAATTGCTGTATAAAGTGTTTCTGCTTTTAGAAAAACTAAAAATCATTCTTTGCCTGGGGAAAGTTAAAAATATTTTATAGTGGCCATTGACTGATTTATTGTTCCTTGTAATGAAGTAATGAAATAAAATAATGACATTGAATTTGTAGCAAAGGATCGGATCAAGATGCTCCATTACATTTTCATTTCAAAGGAAATACTTTGGTCATTCTAAATGGAGTGTCATGGTAAGTAAAGGTCTGCAGGTCCAGAAATGTCTAATTTTTTTTCTTTTGCAGTCGACTTATTACTATTGTCACAACACTTTTCCCAAAAGGGTCCCGTGGTGTTGTGCCAAGAGATATGCCTCTAAACATCTTTGTGAAGATAATACAGTTTATTGCGCAGGTATGGGAGAACCATTGCATATATCTTTCCATATATTGAACAACTTCTTTTCCCAGTAACAAATTAACAAATGAGTAAGCTTCTAATGACTGAATTTTTTGCAACCCCGTTGTCAGTACGTTTCATCTAGGCAATGATGAAATTATGAACTGAACTGGGGCAAACTTCTTTTGAACAGGAAGTTCCACTGAAAATAGATAAAAATGGGTTCACTTTAACTCAAATGTATTTTTTGTCAGTTTCTTTAATTTCCAGCAAGTCAGAAAATGCATTTTTTGACAGGCTCTGACTGTCAGTAAAGTTCAAAATAGTAAGCCATGTTTTATCTTGGTACTGAATCATTTCTGCTGTATAGGACAATAAGTTGCACTGCTCTCCAAGCAGTTTTCATCAGTTAAAATTAGTTTTCATCAGTTCAGATGGGAATTGCTAAAATAAACTAGCCTGTAGTGCTGGAAGCTTCATCTCTTCTATGACTTAAATTCAGAAAACATTCCCATTGAGCAAAGCACTTAAGCACATACTTAAAAGTCTCTGAATAGGAATGAATGAAACAGATGCTTAAAATCTTCCCTGAACTGTACCATCTGTGAAGAAGCTCCTTTTATGTAAAATACTGTGTTAGTGCCATAATTACTGCAGTTTAAATGAAATAATTAAAAGCTTTATTTCCAAAATGGATACTTTCCTATTTAAATGCTATAAATTTTTTACTTTGTCAACATAAACCAGAGTTAAAAGCTTACATCTGATAATATGTTCTACATACTTCTGATAATCTGTTTTTTCATGTATTTAAATAAATCCTGATTAAACTGGTTTTCAACATTCCTTTGCCTTAAATAAAATAAATAGCAGAAGTGGGCAGGTTAATGATTTGCAGTATTTTTACTTTTTTAGGAGCGTTTAGATTTTGCAATGAAAGAAATTATCTTTGACTTCCTTTGTGTTGGAAAACCGGCAAAAGCTTTCAGTCTCAACCCTGAGGTATGATGTACATCTGCTTTTTTTTTTTTTTCTGAGTTTGTATGTATTGTATTGTGCTACGTATATTTCCTCATTCCATTCTAAACATAGTTTCACCTATGTCCATTTTTCAAGCCAAATCTTGAATATGATTCATTGGTAAAACACATCTGTGGACTTTTACCTGTTAAATGTCACATTGTTTATGCCTATCTCATGGTTTCTTGGTGAAGAATATAAAGTGTGAAGTAGAGCAAATGTATAAAATAAAACAAAATTATAAATAAATACATAAATAAAAATAAACCTATTGATGTCCTGATCACTCCTCTGTTGTTACATGCAATGCCTTAAACTATTTTAATATAACAGTAATTTTTCTGTAAGAATTCCAACGTTTTTCAAAACAGTTTTACTGAAAAAGAGTACATGATACAAGAAGGATGACAAAAAAGAAAACATTCTAATAAAGTTTTACCGCTCTGGCCAGGAAAGCTCCACTGGTGTTGGTGTCATGAGTCAGCTTCCTAGTGCTTTTCCTAGAGAAAGTAAACAGAAACTTG
>JAWWLV010000001.1:48555243-48570476 GCA_035041135.1 Platyrinchus mystaceus
TTACCTTACCAAAATTATATTTGATACAAAAAATGTGGAAAAGCAGATTAAACTTTTTACTGTCAAAAGCAGCAAAAGTGAAAAACAAGCTTTACTTTGAGGACAGCTTTCATCTTTCTATGGTAAAGAAAAATTAAATAGAATTTTTGAGCAGGTAGGGCCTGCCACGCTCTGGGTCAGTCACCTGCATTATTGACTGAGGAAGGTGTTGCAAAGGACATTGTGTACTAGCACTGCATATACTTGAGCTGATAGGGGATGAACATAGTCCTTAGCTCCTTCATGAATCAGCATCTGAAATTTTACTGTTTCTCAGCAACGTTGTAAATCTGAAAACAGTGAAATTATAGGGCCACTTTTTATGTACGTAGATTTTAGCATTCTTCAAAAAAAAGCTGATAATTTATGAAAACGCATCTCTGGGAGACTGTCAGTAGGACAGCCTTTGAGTTTTTGGAACACATTCCTGAGAAATAGAAAACATTCTGTCTTTTAGTCATTGCAATGCAAAGCCTGAAAGTTTTCCTCTGGTGAATTCCCAGAAGGCATTCAGGTCACTTAGACTCATCTTACTGATGTTTTCACATTGTAGTTTGGCACTGAGCATCATTCCAGACTTTTCTCTCAGTATGATCAACCCAGGAGCCTTTCAAGGCAGTTATTGATCTTTTTTCACAGTGGACCACTTACAGTGCATTACTAAATCCCAGATCATATTCATGTGCTTTATCCTGAAGATAAAAACATAACGTACTAATGCAAATACTTAGAAATAAAGTTCTAAGAGAGGAGAGCACTGCTCATAGTGGAGATATGAATTCACTATGTATTTCATGGGCATTTTTTGTAAAATATATTAGACTAGCTTGTGTAGTGAAGATATAGAAAAAAATGCTGCCAAGTGCATACACAGAATTTCAAAGTAAATGAAGAATATGAATAGAATGTGATTATTTGATTATGATACTCATCCATCTTCTGAACTTTACAGAGAATGAATATTGGTCTGAGAGCTTTCTTGGTGATTGCTGATAGCTTGCAGCAAAAAGATGGTGAACCTCCAATGCCAGTGACTGGAGCTGTCCTTCCCTCTGGAAACACTCTCAGAGTGAAGAAAACGTATTTGAGCAAAACTCTTACAGAAGAAGAAGCTAAAATGATAGGTCAGTAAGAAGCAAAGTAGAAATTTGGATGAGAATGGATGTGAAAAAGTCTTCAGCACTTGAGCAGAATAATTTATTATTGTTAAGTATTCAATTGATTTCTTTACTGTAAGCATTTGTTTTATTGTGCCTTCTATTTAAATGTATGGTTTAGTTTGACAAATACTGCTTTTCTTAAATTTTTCTGAAAACTCCTCAGTAGTGCTTCACAAGTGGTAGCAACCTGGTGTTCTGGGATGGATTAAATACACAGATAGTTAAGAATTAGCTTCTTTCATTGCTGAATAGCTTTTATTCATGGATATTCATCCTGTTAGAAATAGTGCCTGTGCTCAGAAAATGTACCAGCTTTGAAAACCATCAAAGATTCTCAAACAAAGTGAAACTTTCAAAAGGGCAAAACTTTTAAACATAAAGTTGTACTGAAGTGCCTAAGTTAATAGCACTGTTACCTGAGCTTTGTTCATAGGCAATATGGAGAGGGAACCCTGTGCTGTAGGAGGAGAGCCTCTGTATCGTGCCGTGTTTTTGTTGGAAAAAAACCACAATTTGGCTGCTCAGCTTCACACTTCATCAAGTCCCAAAAGTTATGTGAATGAAACCAAGTCTACACGAGTGGCAAAGACCTGTGTTGTACTGTATAGATTATTGTAGTAATATCAAGAAATAAGCAATGTAAGACCCTCTGCTGTTGAAATGCACAGCATAGTATTTAATAACAAATGTTTTGCACTACTGAATTCTTAGTTTGTATTAGTCATTTCTTTGCTAGTTTATGATACAATATTCTAGTTTCTGTGTATAATATGTAAGCATTCCTTTTGGAGCAGGCAACATATTCTGCCTTTGAATCAGAATATAATTCCTAGTGGAATATGCTATCTCACGAGGAAAACATTTATCTTACTTCATGCAGCACAGCATGAATAAGCAGCTTTGTTTTTCAAAATACATGTACCTATAAATCTCCAAAATTATACAAACATGCATATTATTGCAGGTATGTCATTATATTATTCTCAAGTAAGGAAAGCCGTGGACAACATACTCAGACACCTTGACAAGGAAGTGGGTCGGTGCATGATGCTCACCAACATACAGATGCTTAACAAAGAACCTGAAGACATGATTACGTGAGTGCTAAGGAACAGTAAATCCTATGAACTATTGAGATGTAATTTTGGAACTTTATTTCTGTCTATCATGAGTCATCAGAGAATAAGCAAGAAACTGGAACATTTAGCTTAGTTAGTATATGCTTTGAAAAAAGTGTTTGTGACAAGTTGATTGTGCTTCTTTGCCTGTTGAAGTGTTTGGAATTGAACGGATGTTCTTGATGTAGGCAAAATAATGTGTGAATCCTGGGGATGTTTAGATGGTAGAAGTTGAAAGCTCAAGTGGAACACCTGGCAGCCTATGCTTCAGAACAGTGTCTCAGGGTATATTTGCATCACTGAACTAAAAAATAAATGCAACAAATTTTGTAAATCCATATTAATAATAGTCTTTTGAAATTTCCATTACTTTTCATGCCTGTAATCAAAATCAAATCTTAATTAAAAACCCAAGTAATTCTTTGAGAAGTCTTGGATTTAAGCAGTACCCCACTGGAATCAAACCAGTACATTTCAAGCTGTGTTGAACAGCAGCATTTTACAGCCTTATCTAAAATTATTAATGAAGGAAATTTCCTGGAGAGAGTTCTAGTGAGGTGGACATGTAGTAGAGACTAGAGACACAGAGACATCATTTGACACATGCGGAGCACAGATTATAGAGTTATCAACTCTAAGGAGACCTTGCATATCTTTCCTGTAAGAGTGGTGGACATGGTAGTTATTCTAAAAAGAAAAAAAAAATGGAAAAAGAGATTGAGATTCAATAAAAAGAACACCAATCACTTTTGAGATTGTTTTTTTATTTGCTGCCAAAAAATCAACTTGTTAAGAATACTGGAAGTGATAGACGGACTGCAATGACTGGCCAAATTCAACTACCTTTTACAACTGGATAGACTCTTTATGTTTTAATGTCATTAAACCCTTGTTTGTTGCAGTGACTCTAGATGAGACTGTAAGCTGTGTTGCCAGTGTAGTCTTATTTATTTATAGTCAATGCTAATATTACTATCCAATAATATTTCATATTTTTCTTATAGTCCTATCCCACATCCATTTCAGTACTCACAGCCAGTTTTCATAACCGTTTTGGGTATCCAGGCTTTTGTGGCAGAGAAAGTGAGTTTTGAAACTCACATTTTATTCCCAAAAGATAATTGCATAGTAAAACCTTGAGCACTTAGATAAGAAGTCTACTTAACCTTAGCTATAAATATCCTTTTCATGGTTTCTCAGCATCACCAAAGTACTGTTTATTTTTAAAGTCAGTGAACAGATAGACTTAAAAGAGTTTTAAATTTCAGAAAGTCTTATGGTTTGGTAGTAACTTTTGTCAGAAACATAAAGGTTGGAAGATCTAGATGTGTAAGTTTCTGTATTTTGTATTGTACTTATATCCAGATGAGCTCTAATTTAATGTATACCTTTGAAAGGCAAACCACATTATAACACATTTTTACTTGTTCTTCCAAGGAAAAAAATATCTGGGATGCTTAATTATCAGTCGATCTAAAATTATGTGAACTCACAAAAACATCATTATCTGTTACTGTCAGCATTTAAAATGATTCTTTCAAAAATTCTATTGTGGATATGTGGAAAAGCCAACATATTGTTTTTGTGTAATTGCTTACCATTTTATTCACAGAACTCCATGCTTCATTAGAGTTACATATTTATTTTGAATTCTTATGGGCTTTAATTCACAGATACCACACTACATTTATCTACATTATAAACTTACTGCTTTCATCAGTGTTACATATAGTTCATGTATAAACTGAATATTATAGCGGTATTTTTAATAACAAGCAAAATAGGAATCAGAGGGAAGTAGCTAGGCAATTAATGGACATGACAATTTAAAGTATACAGATTCTGGAATTTTCTTTGGTAGTGTTAGACTTGCTACTGTATTTAATGACTGATCCTTTAAGCATTTATTGTTGAAATAATAAATGGAAAGTCTTACTAAAATCTTAAGTATGGAGCATCCTTTGCATCCTGCACTGGAATATGAATTTCAATACTTGTTATAATTACTTTCCAACATCTAGTCAGAATAGGACATCCATTTTTCTAATATACAAACCTGTCTTTGGAAGTACTTCAAAGGTTCTTGCTGACAATTTCTAACTAAAATCCGATACTGCTGGTACGGAAACACAAGTGTCCAGGTGAGGACAGCTGTCAGTGTGTTCATCCAGAGCTCATCCTGTTGTATCCTTAGTCAGCCGGAGATGACAGCAGGGCTCTGTGAGGCCCCTCTTGCCAAACACTTCTCATGCTGTGCCTGGTAGCTCAGATGATAAGTTGCTTGAGCCTCAGATTTGGATCTTCCCCTGCCACTCTTCTGAGCTGCTGATAAGCCACAGAACACCCACAGATTTTTATATTTATAAATAATTACTCATTTGCCTTCACAAGAGTTTCCTCTCAGACTATTATTTTACATTTGAAATGCACAAACTGTTTACCCTCGCTGGGGACTGATAGTAAGGAAACCTGGAAAGTTCATTTTCCATTTCAAGTCAGCAAGGAATATTCGGTTTGCCTGCAGATAAAACTACCAATGGCACTTTAATATTTGCAACTATAGAAATGTAGTGTTTTGCACTTGTTATTAGTCCAACTAGTATTTGCATTAACAATAATCGTTGAAAGGATTTTGTTTGTAACCAAATTCTCAGTGAGATGTTGTATTTTACTCTTTTTCCAGTCAGTTGCTGACACCTTTCAAGTTTTATCTGTTGGAATATAGATACAGTGAGACAGAGGTAATTAGTTATGAAAATAGTTTCCTTAACTGTACAATTTAAGACAGTTGATTAAAACAATATTGACATTTTATTAATGTAATATATCCAAGCAGATAAGTATATAGGGTGTTACGAGACAGAATGGTATTCACTACAAAACTGTCTCTAGTCTTTAAATTAAGTAAATCTAATGTCAGTTCATGCCTTTTCAGTGCCCGTTGTTTCAGTGAATGGTCAATGTTACTCCATAAATCTTTAGACTGTATTGAGTCTAGGTTTTCTCTGTGACTGAACACAGAAGTAAGGTATGCAAATGCAATGTCCTCTGTTGGGTGGAGGAACAGAGTACTGTAATAACCAGAGCAATGGACTGGAGTACAGGAAAATTAAGTTCATGTTTTGTTTTGTCACTCTATTTCAGTGTGGTGTTATGTAGCTTATGATGCCTGGTGTCTCTCTTTTCACCCTCATTCTTTTCTAGTTTTATCAGAAGCATATTAAAAGATGAACAGTCTTTCTCTGCATGTTTATAGTACGGTCCCTAAATAGGACCTTGCTGGTTTTGATCCCTCCAAAGCATATTACAGGCTACTAATTAATAATATTGTGGGAAAGACTTCACAGTTTGAAATGCTGCTATGCTTTGGTAATTTTCTCTGTACTCAATGATCATTGAGATAAAAATGAACAAACAAAAAATCCACATTAGGGGGTCTATCTGAAGGACACATTTGATCTGCATACTTACCAAAAAATGTTGGAAACTAGTCAGAAAACAACTGCATCTATTTTGAAAATAATCAACAGCTGAAACTTGAGCTACTTTTAGAAGACCTGTGGACTTCCAACCTAGTGTTTTGTTCATGCTGCACTTCAGGCTCAATTACTTTCCCAGGCTGTTAGGGAGCAGTTGAGCCATTCCACAGATTAGAACAGCCTTGGGACAGCTTAAACATGTTTTAGCTTATAAGAGTTGCCAGAGGGCTGCTCTCTCTGACAGAGATCAACAGAAACTCTCTGGCCATACCTACCTCTAAACTATATACCTTTTTCAGTGTAATAATGTATTGTGATGGTTTTCCATAGGTCTGTGCCCTACTAGAGGAAACTGTCTGGATCTTCAGTCATGTTATTTGTTATGTGTCTGGTATTTGATTTATACAACCAGTATAATACAGCTGCACTATGATGGAGTACACCCCAACTCTTTCCTCATTGCCTCATCTGAAGCTTGCATCATATAAATGCTGATCTTGATGGAATCCTCCTACATTATAGTGCCGTTCTTTATAGATCTTCCAGTTCCTCTCAGAAAGAAACAAATGAATCATTAATAATTGATATTTCAAGTACTGTCTAGATACAATACATGGAAAAATGTCAAAATCAAAACCATTCATTCAGTGGAAAAATGTATTCATGTTTCCTTCTTATTTCATTATAGTGTCTAGCTTTCCATCTAGATGTTCTTAGTAGGCCTCTGGAATTTCATTATGTCCAGCCCTTTTCTGATAAACTGGCAGTAGTTCATTTAACATAGTACCTTCTTAAGCTTAGTCAAAATTCTGTTTTAATTTTTCAGTGGTGAACGAAAACCAAAAATCGATCTGTTCAGAACGTGCGTTGCTGCTATTCCTCGATTGCTTCCTGATGGAATGTCAAAACTCGAGTTGATCGACTTGCTGGCAAGGTAAGCTGTTAAAACATTAAGGGGAACGATATGAAAAACTGAGCCACAGAATGTATAAACTGTTTCTTAGACAAAACTGTATGCTTATAAAAAGTAAATAGGTCTTAATTAATAAGATATAGAAGTCCTAGCATGTTTTTACAGTTTTTGTGTTTATATTAAAGACTTCTAATTTTATATAAGAGTCAGTATATCATCCAAAACTCTTGTCCATCAGTACATGGGCTACATGATATTCACTGTTCTTCATTGTAGTCACAGTTTGTTACCTTTTTCTAACCATCACAACATTCTGATTAAGAAGAGAGAACATCTTTTCTGTTTAGTGGAAAAACATGGAGATACCTGTTTAGTTTTGATTTATGATCCCATGTCTCTTTGGTAAAACAGATACCAGATGTGGTATCTTACAAAAAAAATTTTTATTATTATTATTATTATTATTATTATTATACATAAAGAAAAATATAAGTTTAAATATAGTCTCCTTCCATTTAATTTGTCTAAATAGACTTCACAGAACAAGGTAGTCTACAACACAACTGCTAAACCAGTTAGGTTTCAGGACATCAGTGAGTGACTTATGGTAAATAATTATGATAACAGGTACTGTCAGTCTGTTAAGTTTCAGTTCAAGTATCCAAGACTCCAACACTTCAGTTCAAGGTTCCAGCTTGTGTTATTTATGTAAGTGGATTGTGGTATTAAATTGAACCATGAGGCCTTTGCAGTATATTGCTCTCAGGTAACTGTGGCAGAGCAATCTTTGCCACCTTGTTCTTGCTTTTCAGACATCTGTGAGGAATGGCAGATGTGGGAGCCAGAGGGTTATATGCAAAAGGAGTTTTTTCTGCTCCTTGAACAACCAGCTCCCAGGGATGTGCTAAAACAGTGAAACAATTAATTCTGCTAGTAGTAAAGAGTGCAAATGGCCAAACAAGCCAGATCATCAGCCAACAGTAGGTGTGCTGCAGTGCAGCTTGATTTCCTTGTGTTTACACTGTCTGCTGTAAATCACTTGGATGTTGTTTTAAATCATCACATTATCAAACTATATAGATACCATATTACATAGTTACATCAGTTCTGCTTAAGGGAAATTTAGAAGGACATGTTTTCCTTTAATACGATATTTTAACTAGCGTTCTATCCTTATTAATGGCCTTAACTGAACTGGTAGAAAGTACATAACTATTCAGGTCACAGCTCTTCAATCTCAGAGAACTGTCCAGGTCAGATCTGTTGCTTCTTTTAAGAAGGTTTGGAGACCAATGTGGATTTCGTTATAAATTAGTGCTCCCCCTCTTAAGTGTCACAACTGTCAATATAACCACTGGTCTATCTTTATTCTCTCATCAACCTCCATGCAGAAAAGGTCAGTTGTGATTCTAAGCATTTCTTGGGTAATTGTCATGCTGGGACAATGCAGGCAGTAAGTTTGATGAGTTATCTGACTGACTGTGAGAAGTGAGACATCAAGAGGAACTGAGGAAAACATCTCTAGAGCAATTTCAGAAGCAATTACATGCTCAGCCTTTCCCTAACAAAGGGACCTTTGGGAATCTTCTCCTCTTCTACATGTACTCATACTACAGCATCTTTGAGACATTGATACTGTTTTAAATCAGGTTGTTATGTATAAGCAAGGGAAACACAATTTAGGTTTAATAAGTAGGTACATAATAGGTTGGAAAGCAATTAAAAATAGTTGATGGTTCAGGAGTGGTGTTCACATAATTGGGTAAGGTCACAGCATTGCCGAACAGGAGCAAAATCTGAATAGATATGAAGAAGCAACGTTCTTATGAAAGGACAAACCTCATTCACATATAAAAATAGGACATTCGTAAAAGTTCTTCTGGTCTAATCAGTATCAAGGATGCCTGATTTGGAGAACAATGTCCAAGCTGGGGCATTGGAGTTGAAGAAGAGACTGACCAGAGAGCAAGGGGATAAAAAGATCCGTGAGTTGACAAAATTAGATCTGTTTAGCCTGGGACTGCATGAACTGAAAACTGTCTATAATAACATACCTTCAGACAAGAAAGTAATAAAGTGTTTAGGGAATTAATACTTGGCCTAATCTTAATGTAAGTCACGGGAATGCTCCAGCACCAGAGCTGTTTCTACATTTTGTATGCTGTCACATGTTTATTTGAGTCCAGACTGACTACTCCCAGTTATGAAAAGTAGGCCCAGGAGGTAAGTCTTTGGTATTCTAGAGAACACTAGATTACAATATTGTGTCTTTCTTGGGTCAGAGATTAAATTCAATACAGGGATAAAAAACTTTGAAGAGGTAAGGTTTCATTTCCTCCCTGTTTTTCAAAAGAACCTTAGGAGCTGTTCTGCCAGCATGACTGTGTTGTTGGGATGGAAAGCTGTTAAATATTTTCTTTTCACTAAAGGTAAAGTAACATCTTTGAGTTAATAGGTTCTTCTATTCACAGTTTGGTTTGAGTTTTTCACCCTTACAACAGATGCGTCTTTTGGCAGTTTCCAGAAGAAGCAGCCAGACTTTCTTCCAGGACAGCTGTATTCAAATTATAAACCATAGAGCAGATGTCAAGTATATATTGTACCTTCTGCCCTTTCACTGCCCACTGCAACCATTCATTACAAACTCCCAAGTAGGTCTTAAATTTAACTGACTCAAGTGCAAACAAGAAAACTTGTACTTGCTTCCTCATCTGCCTGTCATATAGTGGTAATACGTAGATGCATTCTTATGCTCACTTTGAATTTCGTCTCGTTAGTTAATGCCATAACTTGGGCTTAGGAGATGCATGTCTTTTGTATCCTCTTTTCTGTTTTTACTTTGTGTCATTGTGGAAGTCATTTCAAGGATGACTTAATCGAATAGTCTCAAAGCTTTTGCTTGATTGTCTGGTTTTGGCATTCTGTAAGAGGAGACAAAAATGATCCTTTCTTAGCACAACAGAAGACTTTGTTTCTAAATTTATATAGAAAGTCACATGGTTATTAAAGCATAACAGTTATTTTTGGAGTCATATTCGCCAGGGGTGAAGTTTCATGGCAGTTGTTTTCATTTCACTTAAATGAAATGTCCCCTGCCTCCACATTAGGCAACTATAATGAATCAAGTTTTCTATGAACTACATCTCATCACCCACTTCCAACTGAATGGAATTTGGTTCCACTCCATTTGCTATTTTGTTTTTTTCTCCTAGCTTTCTGTCCATTTCATTATAATGAGTCCTCCTTTTCAACTATGTAGATTAAATGTAGATAAAATACTTTAAAAATTAGTTCTAACACACTACTGAAAATTACAGTCTCATGGGTAATTAAAACAAAATATATCATAAAGGCAATGAACCAAAAAATGCAGAACATGCTAATCTGAATTTACTTTATTCTGCCAACTACCAACACAGAAGGGATTTTATAATTTCTGTGTCAGAAGAAAGTATAAAGAATTTTTATGTTGGAAAGAACTTCAACATAATGAAAATACAGAAGGAAATAAAATTTAAAATGGGATCAGAAATGTCACCATCTTTTGGAAGGACTTTGGGAGTGTCCAGTGTTTTTCTAAAAGTATGGAAAGTCCTGAGGCTGTTTTTGTCTTTTCCCTCTCCTAATTTATTTACAATATAAAGCAGTTTTTAAAATTCAAAAGCTTCTTTTTAATTCTTTTGAAGATTTGCTTTCAATAAAGATTTGCCTCTGGGCTAAAGATTTGTTTTAACTCTTAGGCAGCTGAGGTGTTGTGGTTCTTTTATTTTTATATTTAAATTTAACAAATAAATACATACATTATGAAATAATGTACTAATTTGTAAGCCTTTTGCCATCATAACTAAATAGAAGTTACTTTATAAGTGAGTAAATAAAAATATACTTGGTTTGAGGAGACAGCAAAGTTGCCAAAGGATGTACTTTAGAGATACTATATTTTAGGAGTGGAACACACTTCTTTTAGATCCTTGAGTATCTTCAGGCACTGTTATAGCATGAATTACAATATAAAAACTGGTCAAGGCTGTTAATTGTGGTCAGTAATAATGAAACTATGATAGCATCATTGGAATTTACAATGTCAGTGGGAATCTTCTATCAGGTTGTGTTACTGAGAAACATATGCTTCGTACCGTGATAAACACTCCTTAGATTTGTTGATATCTGACATTTACTTTTACTTACAGGCTGTCTATCCATATGGATGATGAACTTCGACACATTGCACAGAATTCTCTTCAGGGTCTACTTGTTGACTTTGTTGACTGGCGGGAGGATGTACTCTTTGGTTTTACTAATTTTCTGCTACGTGAAGTGAACGATATGCATCATACCCTTCTTGATACTTCACTGAAGTTGCTGCTACAATTGCTTACACAGTGGAAGCTTGTAATACACACTCCAGGAAAAGCTTCTGAACAGGCAAAAACCAGATCTGGAGAGGTATGAAATTGAGAGATTTGTGTCCTAACATTTATACTAATTGAAGACAGAAATTATATTCCTTGATATTGCTGCAGTTTGTGTGTTTTGTATTTACTCACCTGAAAAGAATTTACTATGTAAAATTTTTTTAGGTAATTAGTTCACATGTCTTTCGAGGACAGCTACGTCCTTGTGTAATACAGCAGATGTTGTTGTTGAGCAACATAAGAGAATGCATATCAAACTAAAATATGCACATCAACAAAAGCACATAAAGTGAAATATGTGTATGTAGTTATGGCAGAAGGACATTTTCCCAGGACTGAAACAGATTGATAATGCTAGTGGGAATGCTGTGAAGAGAGAAATAGATCTTTTTCCATAGGCATTTCATTTGGTTGATTCAGAAACATCAAAGAACCTGATTGTTACAATAGCCTGCTGTCTCCATGTGTTACAAATATTTCTGGGAACTGAACAGCTTTTCTCCTGCTCCTCCCATCTGCACTGTCCCACAGATATTTTCATTACGAGAAATGGTTTTTAGGCTTCTTATCTGCTAAACTAATCATATTGCAAATGCGTTCCTTTGGGCAAGCATGAGGTCTGCTTTATGTCACAGAGGACCATTAATTAATAGGTAATAATAGCAGTACCATGAAAATGTAGAAAAGATAAATCCTCACATACTTTTCATAAAATATGGTTACACTTTACTGGTGGGGTCAGGTTCTAGAAGCAACCCACCTAAGTTGTTGGCTGATACAGTATCAAAGAAGGACCTGAGGACCTGCTATCTGGAGTAGAAAAAGTGTGAAGTGTTCACAGTCTGACTTACTAATTCACTTTTTAGTGGAGGATGGAAAAAAGTGTGTAGATTAATTGAAAAGTAAGAAAAATGTGTAGTCAAAGGATTTGACTCATACATTGCTTTTGTGGAACAAGGTAACGTAAAACAAAAAAACTTGGTTGTTTGAGGGCATACTATCAATTTCCTAGTCCCGAATTTACATGGCCTCTGCATTTTGTTTCTTTAGATGTCCTAGTTAAATAGAATATTGCTTGGAGACCTGGTTTTCAAACACCACAACTCCATTTTTTCCCTTACACTGTTCTACAGTTGATACCAAACGGATCCAGCCACAGGATACAGTCTGAAAGAAGCCCCTATTCTAACGTACTGCATGCGGTTGAAGGTTTTGCACTGGTTCTACTGTGTAGTTTCCAGGTTGCTACACGGAAACTGGCTGTTTTAATCCTCAGAGAAATCCGGTCTTTATTCCTGGCCCTTGGCCAGGCAGAGGTATGACCTTTTCATCTGGAACTTTGAATTAAAATTTTCCAAAGATAAATTCAAAACTGCTATTACAGTTGCTTTTAACATGATTGCTGCAGTGTAGCAGGTATGCACTTAGTTTATAAAAAAGCATTTGATCTCAGCTTACTATTTCCATTTGCCTTAACACCGCAAACGTTTCTGTTTACTCAACAATGCAGCATTAACGACATATGCCCTGTTTAAGAATTTGAACGGAAACATGTACAGCCACTTTAAGTTTTCTCTTGGCATGATGTGAATGTAAAATACACTGTAAAACCTTTTTTTACTGCATGGATAATTTTTGTATTGTCAGGATTATAAATTTGTATTGGAAATTGATCTCATTCCTGTAGCATACCATTTTGTAAAAAACACAGCACAAGACACATTTGACTTTATTCACATACATTTCCCTTCTATAGTAAAGACCTCTAAGTCTTTTTTATGAATATAGAAATATGGAGAGTCATGTTGTGTACGAGCAGTCACAACCCAGTGAGCCATCTAAATGCCTAAGAACACAAATATGTGTGTTCATGGCAAAGGAATGCTTCAATAAACAGTAAGCTAATTTTTCAGTCTTTTGATACCAGTTATCCAAAGTCATTTGGGATTTTCTGATATGTGTTTTTGTTCGCTAAGCAGTGAGCTATAGCTGCAAATTAACTTCGTTTCAAACCGCAGCCTGAACTTGGTTCTGAGATTAATATGGAAAAGACAAAATATACCTATCATTGCCAGTGAATATTTTTAGCTATTTTAGATTCATATCATAATTTTTAGATGGTTCTGTTTCATGTACCAGAAAAACAAGAAGCAGTTAACTTGTGTTCTCTGTGTTATGCAGGATGATGACAGACCTATGATTGATGTCATGGATCAGTTGAGTTCTTCTATTCTTGAAAGTTTTATTCATGTAGCTGTTTCAGATTCAGTAAGTGCTACTCTACTGTTACTGCTAGTGTTTACATAACAAATATCAGACATGAAATACCAGCACTAAAACTGAAATCATACAGCTTTAAGGCTCCAGCCATCTGCCCAAGAGTTCCAAGGCTCCACAATGTCCCAGATAATCTGTTCCATGAAAATAATGGTACTATGGATATAGAAGTTACAATGTACAGCAACAAACAAAATTTATAATCAAAACTACCTGGATTCTGGACCTGTATCCAAAAGAGCAGTTGAAAAAGTCTTATTGCCAGCACCACCAAATGCTTGAGGCACTTGGAAGTCACTCACTGCTATCACTGTATGAGAAAGGAATAAACTTTAGCTCCCCTGTGTGCTCTCTGCCTACAAACCTGAGCCTAAGCTCTGAAGCAATTCCCAGCTGGGCTGAATCTCTGCTTTCTCTTCTCTCATGGGCCTTGTGTGTCTAACATGCAGTAGAAGTGGCAGAGATTAAGCATTTCAAATGAAAAAGTATCAGTAGAAAACTGGAACTTAAGACAACTTTTTTTGCCTGCTATCTTAGAGATTATCTCTCTATCTCTCTCCCAGAGAGTGGAAACACTCAGTTTGGGCTCCTTTTCAGCCTGATTAAGTTTAAAGCAACAAATGGTCCTTGCCATGAGTGCCCTTTTCAGGGCCATGGGTTAGAGCCCCACACTGGACGTGAAAAAGGACTGTTGGTGGTTTAACCCCAGCCAGCAGCCAAGCTCCATGCGGTCACTTACTCCCCCAACAGCAGAATGAGGGAGAGAATCAGAAGGAGTAAAAGCTAGAAAACTGGTGAGTTGAGGTAAAGACAGTTTAATAGGAAAAGCACACAAGCAAAGCAAAACAAAGAATTAATTCACTGCTTCCCATGGGCAAGCAGGTGTTCGGACATCCCCTGGAAAGCAAGTTCCCATCATGCATAATGGTTACTTAGGAAGACAAATGCTATCACTCCAAATGTCCCCCCCTTCCTTCTCCTTCCCCTCACTTTATATACCGAGCATGGTATCATATAATCTGGAATATCCCTTTGGCCAGTTGGAGTCATCTGTCCTGGCTGTGTCTCCTCCCCACCTCCCATGCACCCCCAACTTCCTCACCAGCAAGGCAGTAGGGAAAGCAGAAAAGGCCTTGGCTCTGTGTAAGCAATACAACAATAACAAAAACATCTCTGTATTATCAACCCTGTGTTCAGCACAAATCCAAAACATAGCCTCATACTAGCCACTGTGAAGGAAGTTAACTCTACCCAAGCCAAAACCAACACAGAAGGGGACATTGAACTGGTGGTGAGATTGGGGCACCTTGCAGCTAAAACCAGAAACTGAACAAGCAGGAGACAGTCTGACTTTGTAATGCATGGATTAGGAAATTCATCTAAAATTAAAGCACCTGAGCTCAGTTGTTGCAATTTCTGTAGCAAAGGTTTGAATATTGTGCTTTCATTCTGCACATTAATAATAAATTAAAGCAAATGTGTTGCTAATTTACCTGGTTTCTGACTAATACGGCAAGGAGTGGTAATTTATCTTTTCTCTCCGTAGACAACAATCCCGTTAACACACAGTGTGGATTTGCAGTGGTTGGTGGAGTGGAATGCTGTCCTAGTAAATAGTCATTATGATGTGAAAAGTCCTTCCCATGTCTGGATATTTGCACAGTCTGTTAAAGACCCTTGGGTTCTCTGCCTCTTCAGTTTTCTTAGGCAGGAGAATCTACCAAAACATTGTCCTACAGCTCTCAGCTATGCTTGGCCATACGCTTTCACAAGGCTACAGCTGATAATGCCTCTTGTGGATCCAAAGTAAGTGGAAGTCTGCATTTAACTTT
>JAWWLV010000001.1:48570576-48595097 GCA_035041135.1 Platyrinchus mystaceus
CTCTTTTAAAATATTTTAAAATACTGTACAATTAAGACTAGGAAATTATTCTAATAATTTTAATTTATTTTTAAATTCTAGTATTCCTGTTAATGCAAAGAAAACAAGTACAGCAAGCAGTGGAGACAACTATGTTACTTTGTGGAGAAACTACCTTATTCTCTGTTTTGGAGTAGCAAAGCCCAGTATTATGAGCCCAGGACACTTGCGTGCTTCAACACCAGAGATCATGGCTACCACTCCTGATGGAACAGTGAACTATGATAATAAGGTGATGCATCCTGCTTCAAACAAATTATTCATTTAGGAGAATTTTAAACTCCATCTCCATGCAAAATCATACCCTAATGCAAGGGTTTCAGTTAGGGGAATATTTTATTTTGATATATGTACACTACTTAATACATAATTAAGAATTAAAACATCTGTATGACATGATGTATCAATAAATATTGGGCAAAAGCCATGGCATTTTCAATATATTACTCTTTTTTTCACATTCTGAGTGATATATATTCAAAATATAAAAGGTCCGGACATGTGTTTGAAGTCAACTTTAGTTTGTCATCCCCTTTCTTTCCTTGTAGAGCACTCCAATTTGTAAATTTATAACATAAAGCAATAAGGCAGATTTCTGAATGAAGATTGTATTCCTGTTGGACATATGCCTGTCAGAAGGAATAATACATGAAACATAGTTTCAAGTAGTAGCAACCTGAGAAGAGCAGTAGCTCCTCAAATGCAATTACTGGAATATTTTAATGAAGCAACAGTTAAGTAAATTACAATAATCTGAACTAAAGCAAAGAGATTTCCCAGATGTATTAATTTGTTAGGCCTTATTGAGATGATTGTGAGGGGGCAGTTATGCCAAAAAACCTTGGAATGATTAACTTCTCAGAGACTTTTTCATCTGTAAGCAGCAAGGTATTTGTTTATTCAACACTGGGAGCAAGCCAGCTCACGCTGGACAAGCTTGCACAAAGGCATCAATCCAAAACAAGGTAGTTTATACAGTCTACGTACATGATTGCAACATCTCAATATACATATTCATATGGCTACAACAATCATACATATTAATGACAGGTGGAGTCTAGGTGGAGTCTGGGCGGAGCTTAGGGCAGTGCTTTTCAGATTCTTCTCTTGGCACCGAGTTTTGGTGTTTTTTCCGGCCTTCAGCATTTATTTGGGGGTCCATTTCTCTTCTTCCTCGCTTTGACCTTCTTACCTTTTTGTTGTTAGTGCCCTAGCTACTGAAGCTTGCAAAAACCCTTGGCTCTAAGCCCTTTTCTCCTATTCAAATGTCTACCTTGTCTTAATTTATAACCTCTAGGTTGATTGTATAGCGTTTCTAACATTCTTCTTATGATTAGGTTTAGGTCCAGTAAGCAGAACAGAACGAGTGTTTTTGCAATGACTCCTTAGCAGCACCAGCAAAGCAGGTGTTGGGTGATTTTCTCAACAGAGCTAACTCTTTTAGGCCTTGCTCTCATTTCAGCAGACATCCAGTTAGACTGCTGTATTGATATCCATAATAGTAAAATCATTTCAGCATCTTTTAAAAATATATATTGATTCTTGGACAATGTATGTTTGTAAAAAAAAAAAAAATTGTATTTATTTATTATTGGTATCCTGAAAATTATATGTCAATAATTTCTAAATATATTTTAGGCTATTGGAACTCCATCTGTTGGAGTCTTACTGAAGCAACTAGTTCCTTTGATGAGACTTGAAAGCATAGAAATAACAGAATCTCTTGTATTAGGATTTGGAAGAACAAATTCCCTTGTTTTCAGGTACTTCCCCTCTTATCATATTCTCAATTATTTGTCTCTGATCAAAATTCTTTATTTTTGCTGTAATTTAAACATATTAAAAATTTTATTTGTGCTTTAGACATTTGTTTTTATATATTGAATAAAATATTGATTCTTTTGAAAGTACACTAAATTTTGTTAACAAATATTTATGTTTTTTAATTTAGGGAATTAGTAGAAGAACTTCACCCACTAATGAAAGAAGCCCTAGAAAGAAGGCCAGAGGTTAGTTGCAAAAATTAAATGTACTAGTTTGTTTAAACTGAAAAATCCATTTAAAAATAGTAATTCTGTCTGTTTGAAATACAAATATACTCTTTTGTACTAAGTAACAAGTTAAGTTCTGTGTGCAACAAGAATTGTATTAATTGTATAATTTAAAATCATTAAAACGTAGTTAATTTAAATTCTATAAGGAATGTACAATGTAGAACTCCATTCTGAGGAAAAATTTCCTGTCAAATATGAAACCTTATGATATGGAACTTAGTTATGTTAGAAATTCACTTTCGGTAACACAGTTGGGCTACAAGCACGTTTTGTAGAAGAGTTGAGATACACTTTTATTTGCAGGGCCATCAGGGTCATCTATTTCAACTTCACAGAATCACAGAATGGGTCAAGTTACAAGGGATCACAGTGGTTTATCTGGTCTAACCTCCCTGTTCAAGTAGGGCCATCCAAGAGCACATGGCACAGGATGGCATCCAGGCAGTTCTTAAACATCTCTAGTGAAGGAGACTCCACAACCTCTCTGGGCTGTATTCCAGTGTTAGGTCACCTGCACAGTAAACAAGTTCTTCCTCATGTTGAGGTGGAACTTCCTGTGCATCTATTTCTGTACACTGCCTCTTGTCCTGTTGCTCAGCGCCACTGAGGAGAGCCTGGCCCCATCCTCTTGACACCCACTCTTCAGATACTTATAGACACTGATGATGTGCTCTCTTGGGTCATCTCCTCTCAAGGCTGAACAGGCCCAGCTCCCTCAGCCTTTCCTCATAAGACATGCTCCGCTCCCTGAATCATTTGTTGCCTTCCGCTGAACCCTTGTCTCTCTTGTACTGAGGAGCCCAGAACTGGACACAGCACTCCAGATGTGGCCTCACTAGGGCTGAGTAGAGGGTCAAGATCACCTCCCTCGACCTTCTGGCAGTGCTTTTCCATCCTAATGAAGCCCAGGATACCATTTGCCTTCTAAGCCACAAGAAAACACTGCTGGCTCATGGACTACTAGTTGTCTTCCAGGACCCCCAGGTCCTTCTCCACAGCAGGTCAGCTCCCAGCCTGTACTGGTGCAGGGGGTTGTTCCTCCCCAGGTGCAGGACCCTGCATTTGCCTTTTTGAATTTTAGGCAGTTCCTCTTTGCCCATCTCTCCAACCTTCAAGGTCCTTCTTAAGGGCTGCACAGCACTCTGGGATATCAGCCACCCGTCCCAGCTTTGTGTCCTCAGCAAACTTGCTGAGGAGGCATCTGCCCCTTCATCCTTGTCATATCCTATGCAGTTTAAACAGGAAAGCCATGGTGAGAACTTCAGTACTGGACCTGAGTTGCTGTTCTGCTCAGTTTTCTGTCCTTGACTCAGTTTTGGACCATTCCATCTGACTCCAAGATAGAAAGCTGAGATGGCTCTGGAGGTATCTCACTCCCAGGAGCAAGCCACAGAAGGCCCCAAGCCACCAGACACAGTCCTCCAAACTACCCCAGCTTTAGCTCTGACATGCTTCCTGTCATCCCCTGCCTCCCAGGGTGCAGCAGCCTATGGGACAAATTACAAAATCCCTGCTGTGGCTGCAGCACAGCCCTTGGGTTAGAGCAGGCATTTTGTGATTAGAAAATGCGCAATGTTAATGCCTTGGGCCAAAGAAACATTGCATGAGTCCCACTAGGCAAGATGGACATAGCAAGCCTTTTTGAGGTCTTCTGGAGCACTGTGAAAATGTGAGGCAGTGTGTGCTGCTTGACTTCAGGGCCACAAACAATCCGTTTCTCTGCTTGCAAGTGTAGACACAGCCATCATGTCCAAGCTGCTCTGCTGAGAAATCTGCACAGCTGCATACAGAAAGCAGTGGGATGGCATTAATATTGTCCTCTACCCAGGCTTGTTTACCTGATTCTCAAGGAATTTCAAACTGTATATTCACTACTCTGTCATCCACAGCAGTTTCAATAAGGTACCATCATGGTGATCTGATCTGCTGTCCCCATCTGACAGGTCATAGTCTTGGGTGCAGAAGCCATAGGAGAATGGTGGCCAGGAGAAAGTTAAATCATTAATAGGTAGACAGAGACTCTCAGCTATGCCCAATATGGAAATAAACAAAAAAATAATTCCCTTGGCAGGTGCTTCATTCGAGTTAAGTTTTACATGAATAATTCTTAATAATTCTGTGTCTGGCAAACATCCACTACCATTTCCACTCTGTGTTGCTTCACACCTCAATTCAATTCTGTGGCTTCCATACCTATGAAGTCATTGATTTGAAGGTCACTTGTTTTGATACTGGGCAGAAGTGGATTAATGCACATTAGTGCAGCCACTTGCCACTGCATTTTGCCTGTGCACCATTGAAAGCAATTTAAACTTGAAAGGCCTTTTCTGGAGACATACATATCCAGTCTACCCTCAGGAAAGGAATTGTGAGAATTAATTCAGAGGCCTATAGTATACTGTAAGAGCAAATTTAGTACATGGAAATGTCAGTAGAGGAATATGAGAACAAGAGGCTGCAATGTTAATTCCTGTGTAGTTCCTAATGTGAAGAAATGGGCCACCTTCCTGCAAACAGTGCCACCAGTAAACCCAGGAGTGAGTGTATGGGTCATGTAACTGTAGAGAACACGGCAGGTCTCCATGTCAGCAGGCAGATATCCAACACACCAGAAATAATGTCCTTGAACTGACATATGCTATGACTAGGAGGAGAATTACCAGCATGGCCAAGAACTGCAGGGGTAAACCAAAATGGACATTACACAAGTTCTGCCCTGTGGGCACTGGCACGGAGCTTGCCAGGTCGCCTCTGACACTGTTGCACGGAGCAGCTGTGTCTGTTAAATACTGTGTTACAATAAAACTGCTTTTTTCCCTACATATGCTTCCTGGAACCTTTAAAGTATAAGAGGAGAAAAACAGGGCAACAAATCAAATGGCATAATGATTTGAATGAAACCTTTGGCTAGGATGCTTCAGACTGCCAGTTCTGGGTCAGAATACCAGGGAAAGCATCATTTTCTTCTCCCACGCATCTACTGCTGGCCATAGGCAGAGTCAGAGCCCTAGATGAGATAAGCCTTTGATCTGACTCAGTGTTGCCATTCTTATGTTTTGAAGAGGAAAATCTGAGCTTTGTCTGAGCTTTTCTTGTTCTGGTTGCAACTTTCTTTGAGTGCAATAGCAGCTTTTTGACCTTCTCGTGTTTTTTTTGCTCAGTGGAGATGCAGGATACAAACAAGTCAATTTAGCCTTTCAGTAAAGAACGGGCCTTGTTGCATTTACATCTTTCCAGTCAAGATAGAAGAGAGAAAGGACAGCTTTCTAGAAGATAAAGAGATACAATGAACCAGTTAACAATCATGCAGTCCTGTCCTATGGGAGGAGTACATTAGCTGTGTGTACAACTCCTGCAGTTGACATACCCAAGAGTGTACTGGAGCGGAGTCTGCTAGGAGCTAAGTTGAATATGGGTGATCATGTCACTGCAGCACTTCCAGCTTCAAGAATGGGTAATCGCTAAAATATCTCTCTGGCTTGTGGATACATGTTCTGCACTTTATAGTGCTTTCAACACCCAAACTAGATGACATTAAGTTAACATGAATATCCCTGTTACCTGAAGATAGCATGATTTTTGGCATATGAACCTTGAATATTAGTTATTTTTTATCCAGTATTTCATTATTTCTTTTCCACATTTTCAGTAAATACTAAGGTAGCTGTTAACAATTTTTTTCAATAATATTTACAAGGACAAAATAATGATTGTACTCAGTTCTTTGTTGGTGCATAATTAGAGTGTTTTGGTGAAATATCCAAAGCACTTGAGTTCTTTCATGAAGAAAATTCTTGAACTGGAATTCCTAAATCTCACTACTTTACTGACATTTCTGAAGCTACTAGTTTTTAATGTATACACCTAGGCATATAAAAATGGTTGTTATTTTAAATTCCAAGAACAAGAAACGTCGAGAACGCCGAGATCTACTAAGGCTGCAGTTACTGCGAATTTTTGAACTACTTGCTGATGCTGGTGTTATAAGTGACAGGTAGGACTATCACTCATGAAAAATTTTGATCTTTTAAGTGAAATACTTTTCAGTGTTTTCCACACTGAGTTTATGTTGGTATGTTCTTTGAAGAATTGTGTAGTCTATCAGATATGGAAAGACTATTCTGCATTTCTTCAGAAAACTGTAGTATAACTACACTGTTACTCTATATTAATGTACAACTTTCCTTTATGCTAGTACAAATGGAGCCTTAGAAAGAGATACGTTAGCCCTCGGAGCCTTGTTCTTAGAGTACGTTGATCTGACTCGCATGCTTTTGGAGGCTGAAAATGATAAAGAAGTCGAAATCCTTAAGGATATGAGAGCACATTTCAGTGCAATGATTGCCAACTTGATTCAGTGTGTTCCAGGTATGGTGCTGAATTGTCTCAACATACTATGAAATTGCATTTAATATAGGTATTGGAAAAGTAATTTTTTATTTCTTCTTTTTTTCTGCGCTTTTCTACTGCTTGTGAATTGTCATGTAACACATGTTAAGGGGAATGTAGACAAAAATGTGTTCAAAAGTCTACTAAGAGTTAAATAAAAGAAACTAGTAAAGCTTGATGAAGCTTGTAATAGTCAGTTATAATAATCAGCTCTTTAAAAGCCCAGCAAAGAAATTGTCTGTGACCCTTAATGACTCCAGATTTCTTTGAAATAAGGCCTTATTTTCTTCCCTGTGACTTGATTGCCAGACTCTTCATAAACTCTGACAGGCGTTGGAGAATTTAGGTAGGTGCAGAAAATGTACAGTATTAAATATAGTGAAAAACTTGCCTGAGGTGTTTGAGACCATGTTACCTGAGTCCAGTTGTATCACCAAGATTTCTCCAGTTGAAGTCATGCTTTTTATATATTGCAAGATCACTTCAGAAATATAATGTAATTCCATTAGCAAAGAAGAAAAAAAAACCCTCTGCTTTAATGGCCTCCTTGTAATTACTGAATGATGAGGACTGCAGCTTACTCAGTCTAAGTCTGTTACGTCCAGATCATCTGTGACAAGACATAGCAGCATTGGTAGCAACAAATACAAAGGAATTCAAAAGAGTAAAGTGAGGGAATAAATAATGTAGAAATGTTTTCATCTAAGTTTCCAGTATGTAAATTTTTTCAATTGCTTTCAGCTGTAAGATACATAAAAATTATATAATAGTTGAACAAAATAAAGAAAAATGGCATCCCTGTTATTCTCTAAAAACATCCCTTTGAACTAAATGATGTCAAGTTCTTAGCTGCCAACAGTAAACAGAATACTGAATTCCTTTCCTTTATTCCTCTTCTACATGATGTTCATTAACAATACAGTATTTCTGTAGTAGTTACTTCGCCATGAGGCCTTACTTTGCAAAGCCCTTCCTCTTTGCATTCCTTCTGATATTCTACAAGGTGCGTGACCAGTGACTGTGTGTTGTATGAATTTTCCACAAAGAAAGTCATGTTGTATGCTTTGAGAGAATACAGTAAGGACTTAATGCATTTCAATAATTCAGAGATATACTTCTGCTAACAAGACAGCTTTAAAATGTATCAATAACTAACAAAGCCATAACAGCTCCTAGCAAACAAATGGTTATCATGTCAAGATCTATCACTTTTAGCCACTGTTCATACTGATTTGCATAAGTTAAACTTTATTGGCTTTCACAACAGTTTCTATGTGAAAAATAATTGGCCAGTAGCAGTTTGCTAGTCTCTTCAATAAACACAGTACGGCCTCTGACATCATGTTTTGCTGAGGGGACTTAAAACTATTAAAAGAATTCTCTTTTTTTCCACCACGTGCTTAAGAATTCATAGATATTTTTTCACTTGCTCAGGTAATTCGGCTGTTCAGAACGTATACCACATCTTTGTCCTAAACAAACAGGCACCAAGTTTCTTCTATTTATTGTCCCTACCTATTACTGTGTTAGAATAAGATGTGTGCATTGTTTAGACTTGCATTTAAAGGATTGGAAAAAACAAGTAAATATTTGCCATGACAGGAATGCAAAGACAGTGAAACCCCTGATTTTATAATTAAGTTCTTGCATGCTTTTCTAAAGTCAGCTGTGCATGTTTGTATAACTGCCCATTAATTCGGAACTGAAGGCTCTTAGAAATAAGATGCATCTTAGTCCCTTCATTAGATTTTTAAAGGAGCTTTGATACTTTGGAGTAAGTGTATATTGAACATATAAAAATCCTCCCCTTTTGTACAAATTTGAAATTCATGTCATCATTAAGCCACGTGAATGTGTATTCAGTATTAACAAAAGACAACTATTTCTATTTTTGTTCACTTAGTTCACCACAGGAGATTTCTCTTCCCTCAGCAGAGCTTGAGGCATCACCTGTTCATCTTATTCAGCCAGTGGGCAGGACCTTTCAGTATTATGTTCACACCACTGGACCGTTACAGTGATAGAAATCATCAGATTACAAGATACCAGTATTGTGCATTAAAGGTAATAAAGTTTCGCAGTTTTTCAGTCAAAATACAAGTAGTTGTGGGGTTTATTTCCTTTTATTTCACAGAAATTTGAATTGGCATACTCAATGCAAACTTGTATGCTCATATATATATATATGTACAGTGGCATCATACAGTATGGCACTGAAGTTATGTATTTTTTTCTTGTCAACACTTTTCAAGGCTAATTATTTTCAAAACCAGAAGGCATTTTAAAATTTTACTTAGCCATTCATTAAGAGGTTATCAGATTCAGCAACAGGATCTTAGGCTCTGAAATTAAGTATAGTACTAAATTCAGTATCTCAGTATAATGAATCTCTACCGGTGTACATCTTAGGACTTTCTCCCATTCTTGCCTGGAGACAGGCCCAGTAATGATATATTTTTGTGGCAAAACTAGTTGGAACTCCCCTGCATAAATAAGCTGGGAAAGAAATAGCTTATGTGCTTACATAAGCTGCATCACTTGCTGTAAAGCAGTTTTAATTTTTGCAGAAACATATTATTGAAAGCTCTGAGTATATTTTAATTGCTTTTGTATCTTGATTTGTGAAGACTGGGTAAAGTTACAAAATGTGTCTTGAATAATTGGGAAGCTGGGCAATAGCATTTCCTCCAAAATACTTGAACTGAGCATGATCTTGCATCCAGTAAAACCTATAGCAACATAATTATTGAATTCTAGCAAAGTCATCTGTTGCCATCTTCACCACAGTTCCCTCAAAATGGAAAACAAGTGGCAGTCCTGTCAGCCTGGATCTGAGCTAAAATAATCTGAAAGGTGCATTATGTTACTTTTTTGGGTAACTAAAGTTTCATGTGTTTCTAGGCCATGTCAGCAGTGCTCTGCTGTGGACCTGTGTTTGATAATGTTGGTCTTTCCCCTGATGGATATCTTTACAAATGGCTTGATAACATTCTGGCTTGTCAAGATTTACGTGTAAGTACTCACCAAAATGCAACACTGATGAATAACTTTAATGTCTGTACTGGATGAGTAAAGAGTTTGTGACTGTAAGAACTATAACTGTATACATTCTAAAAATCCATTACTGCTCAGTAACATAGATGCTTATGAAACAAATCTGAGTGAAAGTTGCGTGGGTTAGGTCTTGCAAATAAGTGATGAAAGAAATTATTCAGGAAAGGAAAGGAGTTTTTTCTTTTTAAAGAACAAGTAATAGATTATTCTTGCCATTTTCTCCTCCATTTCTGTGAAAATGGGCTTTGACTTAGTAACTACACAGTCATAGTTGTGCATTTGTAGCTAATTGAACTGTCTCTTTGATTAACAAGGAGTAGATTGGAGATTTACATCAAGTGGAGAGAGAGAGAACAATCTTTCTTTTTGTGGTATCTTGCACTTTGACCTGCTATTCTCCCTAAAAGTCTCATATCAGCACACATGACTGTGATTGCTAACAAAGGCAAACAGCAAAACCTAAATGCGTATGAGGCAACTAGAGGATATATGTAAATATAGGTAATTGATTAGGATAAATAGTTCAAATTTCTTTCCCCTAAGCTAATCACTTCAGTTCATGATTAATTTCTGTGATGAAGGATTGTAACTAAACCACATTGCCTATACAACTAGTTCAGATTTAGATGAGAAGGGACCTACCTGGTCCATTAACAATAAGTATCATTTGCAGTCTTTACAAGTAGATAGCTATACTTAGTGACAAAATATTAATAGACATTAGTGTTTGGTGTTCCAGTACTATCATATACAGTCCAAACCTTAGTTGTGTTGTGTTTGTAGCAGTGATGGTACTAGGATAAAGTGACACAAGGTCTTTATGGAGAGTTGTTAGATTGTGTAGTGTAGTTGGATTAAATGTACAAGCTTCATACCCCCAGGCTTGCAAAAGGTATTTTTCTTTGTCTGCCTTGCTTCTTTGTTAGTCAAAAGAAGGATAAACATGAAGGTGTGTCACTGTGAAATTCTCAGGAAGTAGGAGCTCAGTTAAATCAGTATATAAATGGAAGTTGCCCAAGAACACCTATCAAATGTCGTAGATTTTCCAAAGGCTCTGCTTTATTCTGTGCTGTGTTTTGGAAACTTTATATTAATTTTGGAAAAATTATTTCATTCATGTAGTCTTTCTACATACAATTTTATTTCAAGTGAGGAGTATTGAAACCTGAGTCACATTTCAACTCTGCCCTAAAATAAATTTATTATAAATTTTGTGATCTCTTTTTATATATTTGAATTCTGAGTTGTCCCCATTTTGCCCATGTCACTCTAAACAATTTAGAGAGTGAACATATCTGAGCCCATAAATCACGTTTCAACATTTGCTCAGGTTCATCAGCTTGGCTGTGAAGTTGTAGTCCTACTGCTGGAACTGAATCCTGATCAAATCAATCTCTTCAACTGGGCTATAGATCGATGTTATACGGGATCATACCAGCTTGCCTCTGGATGTTTCAAAGCCATTGCAACTGTGTGTGGAAGCAGGTATTAATTAATCTATTAATCTATACTTTCAAATGTAAAGAAAACTGGAGGTTCAGCTTCTGTTGTAAAGGCTTCTTGGTCACACTCATATCTTCTCAAACAATTCTTGGGGGCTGTAACACTTTATTTTCACGAGTCTGAAATCAAAGTGATATGCTTGGTAGAAGATGCTCTTACTATATATACATTTGAAATCTTTGTCATTTTGATGCTGTTTTGCTCAGGAAGATAGAAAATAGCCTCATGAATGTATGTCATAAATCTGGTTTCAAAAGATTTGGCATGGTTTTTAAGTTAATTTATAAAAGGAAAAACTTTTTAAATGTTAATAGCTTGAAAGTCATCATTTTGACTTCTTGTTATCTACAAAGTCATGTTCTTTTTCTGACTTCCATTTGATTTGTTTTGTTACTTTTCTGCCAACTTGTATCATTACTGCAAATGCTGAGCAAGAACAAGCTATAAGAAGACATGAATAGAAATATTGCTTTTGTGTCAGGCCTTCATAAAAATGTATCCTTTTTTAATTTTTTGAAGACAAAATTTATAGAGAAATTCAATAATGCAGTCATTTGCATCTAATTAAAGTAAATCTGAAAATTTACTATTTACAAAAATAATTTGGCAAGATGTCTGATCAGCGTACTTCAGTATAGAAATATTTGGCATATAGCAAATCATAACAAGTCAAATATTTTAGAATTTATCTGTAAAATTCTTCTGTTCTTACAGGAACAAATAGACTAGATACTGCATTATACTGAGATTTTTAAAATATGAATGGATTTTTGTGTTTGCAAATTCAGTTACGTTAAGAGATGCTTTTTATTTAACAAACACAGAAAAATATCAGGTTTTAAGTCAGGCTTTTTTCTTCATGTTGTGTTACCTTTGCCACTGTGTCCTAAAAATTAATCTTTCCCATACTTACAGTAAAAATTGAGAGTATGATCTGCATGATTTACTTTGAAGGGAAAGTCCTGTTTTTAGCAAGTTGAGAATTTTTATTAATATTTGAAAGCTGTTAATAATTTTTCCTCTATCATCTATCAAAATGTATCAAGAGGCCACTGCTTAAACTACTAGTAAAATGATCAGTAATGTATCTCATTGATGATGCCCATCTGACTTTATATAAAAAAGCTACTTCCCTTCTTTTTTTCCTTTTTTTAAATTTACTTTTTAAACTTAGTTGAAGGTCAAAGAGACAGGTGTACAGCATGGATTGCAGCTATTATTTGGAATTACCAAGAATGTCCCATGCCACACTCGTATCTGCCATATTAAAAAGTCTGAATAGGCATTCTGCAGCCATCCAGGAGCACTGTAGCTGATATCAAGGATGAGAAATTGATGGTTCACAATGGAATCAGGAGCATTTACAAATCAACAGGAGAAAAAGGAAACTTATTTAGTGAAAATCCAAATGCTGTGACATGGGAATTCCTCTTCTATCAATATTTTCATTAAGTTAACACTTTGATATGTTTAACCCTACAATTGAAGTTTACTTTATAGATAGCGAACTGTTTCAATCAGTTCTTCATGTTTATTGTTTGAAAACAATTTTGATAGAATTGTCTAACACCTCAAAATGTTGATGTCAGAGATAGTGTCTTTTGTCCAAAGGGACTATTTTAATTGCAGCTTGTCTTGAGAAGTACTTTATCCCTGGAAATTTTCATGCTACCCATTTTCTTTCATGGGTGTTGGCCTGTTCTGTTAAGAGTTTATGTTATAAATTAAAATGAATTGACAGTTATAGACACAGGTATTGCATTTCTCACTGCAGGTAACTCAATGCATTCCTAAGCATTAGTCTAAGGTAATTACAAACAATCCTTTCTTTCTTCCCATTCACCAGATGGCCCTTTGATCAAGCAGCATGTATTCATAAGAGCTCCCTTTCACGTATTCTGATAGTAGAACAGAGAAAAGAAAGATGACATTCTCTTTAGACCATATTCCAGAGTAAATTAAAGTGAATATAATCTGCATTCCTCACCAACATTCACAAAAATGTACTGTTTATTCTTCTAGGAACTATCCTTTTGATATAGTGATGCTTTTAAACTTGGTGCTGTTCAAGGCATCTGACACCAACAGAGAGATTTATGAAATTTCCATGCAACTTATGCAGGCACGTATCAGCTACTTTTTTTGTCCTCTTATCTTTGGAGGGTTTTTTTGTGAACTTCTTATAAAGCACTGTTTATTTGTGTTTTAGTTTTGTTTTGAAAATAAACAATCAGTTTTGTCTTGGCTATAAATACTTATGAGAATATTTATATAAAAATTAGTGTTATCGTGTCTTTCATATTTCGAGAGTATACTCTGAAGCGTATAGAACATTCTCTGATAGCTAAACTTGAAATGCTGACATTTTGTGAATTAATGAAGTTTTGTCTCTTTTTTTGTTTGTTTTGTCTTTTATAGATCCTTGAATCAAAGCTTTTCGTTTATTCAAAAAAGGTAGCTGAGCAAAGACCAGGCAGTATCCTGTATGGGACACATGGTCCACTGCCACCTCTTTACAGTGTCTCTCTTGCTCTTCTTTCATATGAACTAGCAAGGATGTATCCCGAACTTACCCTTCCACTTTTTTCAGGTACCTATATTTATTTGATGTATTAGCTGCTTTACATGTTTGTACAAATGGCATACTGCTACCGTTTTGAACCACAAGTCTGTTTATAAATTTAAGTTGACCTGTTTTTATTCTGGTTCAAATTTAGGAATACAATATATATTTCCTAGAGGTACTTACACGAAGTACAGAAACCCTATTTGGTGACTCTGTGCCACTTATGAGATCTTAGGGTAACTTTGAAATTATAAGTGAATGAATTAAAATGACATTGGCAAACTCTACTTTAACGGATTCTCATGATTCTTCTTATACATGCACTTACAGAGATGATGCTTGTGAAGATATAATTCTTCATTTTATATAAACATTAATTTTGGGCAGATTGATTGCCTGTGTCCAGTTTTACCAGTGATTCAAATGACTCTGAGTGATCTCTACTTTCTGTTATTCACCACATGAGCATGTCTCGGCATTATTTTAATTTTATCAGAAATACATTTTTTCAGGGTTACTGAAAAACAATGATGTTTTGAGACATATCTGTCTGGTTCTATTAATCTATTAATCTATTATTCTAGTTTTTAAGTAACAGAACACAAATGTCTGTAATCGTGGGAAATCTTACTGGCTCTTAAAATCCATTTATGGTTTTTTTTACTTGGTCTGTAGGGGTTGGAGGGAGGGTAAAGGAACATCATCCATTTCTCAGTGCCCAAGATACCATGAGTTATAAATAGCTGATGTAAGGAGATTCTGATGGCTCATTTATCCTTAAGCAAATGTTGTTCATTATTACTGTTATCGTCTATTCATGTTGCTGTAGTGACTGTGTCATTTACAAAAACACAAATATACAGTCCAAGTCAGAGACCCTTTCTGTACATCTAGAATCATAAGGAGAGACAACAGTATGTGTCTTCAAGATTTTTAAAAACCAAGCAGCAATTAAAGAAAGGAAATATTTGCTGTACTGATTTTACAGAAGAATTCTGGTAAAGAGAGATAATGTGGTTCACTTTGGCAGGAAGCTGTATTTCTTATCCCAGATTTTCCAAATCCCTTTATCTTATGGTGCCAGTTCTTTTTTTATAAACTATATAAAGGTGCTGTACACAAGCAGTCCTGGACTGACAGCCAGCTGAATTTTATAGGCCTTCCCACAGGAAATAAGATGGCAATATATGCAAGATGGCTTTTTTAAACTCAGTATAATAAATGCCTTAATATTTAAATTATAGCTTAGAAACCTGGAGGCCAATGGGGCATCTGTAATTCTGCAGAACACTTTTGTATGTTAATTCCAATTCTCCAGAAGTTCTTGAAATTCTAGAGTAACCACCAGTAACTGAATTTTCGTTTTTCCTTTTTATTGGCATCCACTTCACTTAATACATAATATGGCACAGTAACAAGGGGTGACTTTCTGTGTCTAAGCCTAGACTATGTTAGTTATTTTAGACAGAAGACCTGACCAGTTGCTTGCTATTGTGGAACATTAAATCAGTGTTTCTCTTGAGGAAGTTCAAACACATGTTTTTGTATAGTAGTGGTGTGCAAGATAAAAACCATCAGGTAGTCTAACAAACATCAGAAATGTGATTTAAACAGGGTATTTAAGGTTTCCTCCATAAATTAATATGTTGTCCTTTTCAACTCTTACTATTTCAGAGGTAAGCCAGCGATTTCCAACAACACATCCAAATGGAAGACAGATCATGCTTACCTACCTGCTACCATGGCTTCATAATATTGAACTTGTAGACAACAGACTGCTTCTCCCTGGTTCAAGCCCTACCACTCCAGAAGATGAACTGAAGGACAAGGATGGGGAAATAACAGTCACAGGTGGACTAAAAGGCAATGGCTGGGGCTCACCTGAGGCCACCTCACTGGTTCTTAATAATCTCATGTATATGACAGCCAAGGTAAGAAAGCAAATCAAACAAAGAAACCAACCTGTAAAACCCTTCCCTCCAATACCAATAATTTTGCACTGGAACAGTTTTATCAAGGACAATGCTAAAACTGTTCTCTTTCTAGACATGGGCAAAGGAAAGCGTTTCATCCTTTAAAAAAAACACACCTTAATAGATAGAGCACTAAGGAGTACTAAGGGGGTTCTATGTTTAGTTCCCTCATATATCACCTCCGGGGTTAATGTGTAAGGCAGCAGATGAAAGTTTATTTGGGGGTGAGAATAACCACCTGGAATTTGTCCTACTGAAGCTCTTGTACTTTCTAGGAAACACATATTATTTAGAAAAGGGAAAAGGGAAAAATGAGTATAAATTTCTAAAGTGATAGTTAAAGCATTTTTCTTGTATAAGGGAAAGTATTTTACATCACAGGTCCTGATAAACAGGTTTGATGCAGTCCCACCCTTACTGCCTCCAAGCAGCAGTCCTTGGAGTAAGTTGCTCCAAAACCACACAAAGTCTCAGTTCCAGAGTGATTAAGTATGCTTGCTTCAAACCATATGGATTGACCTAGTTTTGAGGCTGTGTGTGACAAAGGGACTGGGACCTGGAAGTGTCATTGTAGATGACGGTAGATGTAGATGTCTGTGACAGGGTAGATGTAGTTAGTATGTATTATATCATTTTCAGTAGGATAGCATGACCTGGAGATTGCATCTGCTCTGCTAGTAGAATGTCAACCTGTGCAGTGGTTAAAACAGACTTCCCAAAGTGGAAGGCAAAAATTTTACATAGGAAACAGAACAGCTTCAATTGTAGACTCCCACATAACTGGATGCATGCACTAAATATTTAATTGACTGGACAAAAGGGATTAATTTCTATAACTATGTCTTGCAAAAAAAAGCAAAAGCTGCTTGTTTCCAGTGTGAAAGCAAAGGCCTGTAAAATGCTTAATTCTGCTAGGATTTACTGGGAAGAGAGGTTCTCAATTGTCCACTACTGTGAACACTGAAGCACTTAGGCACAGACATGCAGAAACAGAACTTTGGTTACTTGACAGCTGTAAAGATGAAACTTAATAAACTGCTTGGTTTTAGGATCACTTTTTGAATTTATATTCCTCAAGAATTTTTTATAGTTTTTTTTGGTGTTTGTGATATAAGTCCTTCTGTGGATTGGAACGTAAATGCTTTTAAATAGAATTTATGCTCTGAAGTCTGTCAGATAGATTTTGAAAATACTGTTTTGTAACTTTTTACATCATTTGACTGTAGATTTTGCGTTAGAAAATGCTCTAAAAGAGCATGCTTTAGTTTGGAGGTCTGTGTATTTCAAGAAATGTATGCCTATGATTCTTTTCAGTATGGAGATGAAATTCCCGGACCAGAGATGGAAAACGTCTGGAATGCTTTGGCCAACAATGAAAAATGGAGTAACAACCTTAGGATAACACTGCAGTTTCTCATTAGTTTGTGTGGTGTTAGCAGTGATACCATCCTCTTACCTTATGTAAGTGTTTGCACTTTATTTTATTTACTGTTGTTTACACAGGTTTTAATAAAGAAAACAGCTGTCACCTGCAGAAAATTAATTTCTGTATCAAAAATAAGAAATATCAACATATTGCCTAGCACACTGTACAAAATTAAATGTTGGGAATAAAAGAGCCAAGAAACTGAAATTAAGAAAGGAACTGAGTACTTCAAATCTCAGTCTTCACCAGTGGAGCACACCCCATTTCAAGTAGGAAGTGGACTTCTTTCATGTCAGTGTACGGGGACAGTAGCAGAGATGGGCCATAAATTGCCAGAATGAATTGAGAAAAATATTAGAAATATTTTTTCATTACAGACTTGAATAAAAATATGAAATTTATATATATATATATATATTTAATTTTTTATTAAAAAGTCAGAATGCCTGTTCTGAGATTAAATAACTTGCATGGAAAATGAAGAGAAGTAAAAGTACTAAATGCTTATATTTTTTCTCAGTAATCAATTAGTTTACAAAGCTACTAGTTAAATTTTGAAAGTTTTAAACAATGGATGTTGTATCATGAATGGGACATAATATGCTATGATCTTATTAGCTTATTTGTTGTAAATATTAAGCTGTTTTTTCAGAAAAGCGTGCAGTTTTAACAAAGTGATGCATTCTGTTCTCCTCTAACTAGCTAAGGCTTTCTGTGGGACATCTTAAGAGACAGAAGATAGCTAACCTTTATAAGCTCCTTACCCATATCAACTTCTGCCTTTGCACGGCTGTCATAAATTATATAATGGTTCCTGTAATGTGCAACTCAAACTGTGCTGGATATTGTTGTTATTCCAGTTAAAATAAAATCAGGGCTGTCTGAGAAAAGTAGGATGGTTCCATTCCCATGTTCCTTATTGCTCAGTTGCTGGGTGAAACGGAATCTAAATTTAGTAAATTTTCCAGCACAATTACAGTATGCTGTTTTATTAGTTAGCCTCTTTCTAATGATTTCCCTGAAGTAAATTCAAAATTACTATTAATGTGATGAAACTTGTCTAAAAATCCTCAAAAACATACTTCATTTAGAGTTGCTGAGATAATAGTTTGCTTAAAGTGCTTATGATGACTGCTATGCATAATGAAATAAAGAAAATATGGAAGCCCGTACAAATTTTCAAGATGTTGTTATTTTGCCATAGGCATCCTGTTTGTTTCCTTTTATTGGTAGGGTTTACTGTTCTATAGACTCAAATCAGTGTATATATGCCTCACTAATCAAAAGAGGAAAAATTTGACAGTGGAGTTGATGGAAGAACAAGCTCAAGATTTATATGAGAGGAAGACAAAGGGGTCGATCCCAAATATCTTGAGAGTAATTTAGATCTTTCCATCAGTTGTGACACAGGCTCTTCATTCAGTGTTGACCAGGCTTTGAACAGGAGGTTAGATGAGAGACCTCCCAGGTTCTTTCTAACCTGACTGATCCTACAATCTATGACAGACTTGGCATTAGGCCCCAAGGTGGTCTCCATGAGGAGGAGCTATGCTGGCAGAGAACAAGTGGAAAGCACAGAGATAAGACACAAAGTGAGGGCTGTTGAATTTCTGTCAGCTTACAAAAGGAATAGGGGCAGTTTACTAAGAGGAAGGAGTAGTCCTGTGCTGAGTACATGTCTAACTCCTAAATCTGTAGCCTGACTCCTAAATATGTAGGCTGGTGCCTACTAACCCTGTCACATCTTGCCCAAGAGCCCCTCACATACATTATCCTCCCCTCCAGATACTTGCCAACCCAAGCTTTCAGCACCTCCTTTTCCCAAAACTGTTGCCATCCCACAGCTCTGAGCAGCCAACCTCAAACCCCCTCCTACCCAGAGCAGTTCTTTCTTCAAATTCTTTCCTTGCCTCAGTGTCTTGGCTCTCACAGCTCTGTCCTCCTCCAGGACAGTAGAGCAACCTGTTTTGGCATCTCCAGCTTCATCTGCTCAGCATCTCCTGTTTTGCCTGTGGGACTTTTCTGGCCTCCCTCCCAGGCTTCCAGTGGCTGTTAACAAGACACTCAGGTCTTTGCTAGTGGCAGCAGCTGACAAGGTTCCTGTGTTTTCTGCCACCCAGTTAGTCCTTGTTTTGTGATGTTGAGTTAAAAGTCTGATTCTCAGATTTTGGAAAGTCTGAAAAAAATTTTAAGCTTCTGTAGGAAGCCTGACTGTGCTTATGAGTCACCCCTCACTGATAGCTTTGTCTGGAGTAGGAAAATACACCGGGCTTATCACGTGCATCTGCTCAGTGTTTTGCTAATGCCCTGGAGTTCACAGATAAGAAATCATACCTAACTCTGCTAACTACACAACACTGCAGATACCATAAACATGTGTCTTCCATTATCATTTAGATAACAGATACATGCTAGCAAATAAAGATCATTTGGACAGTTTATCAGCACTGTTCCAGGTCACCTGGGCTCAAAAGACTGCAGAGTTGCAAGATTGCCAGTTTACCCATCTCCTTTTGGAGCCCCCTGTGCCCCAAGGCAGTCACCAGCTGCTTTGTGCCTTCAGCCATCTGTTCTCCCTGTGTGGGTTCAAGCCAAAAGCATGCCTGACTCACTTTATTTTTAATCTTTTTTTTCATCAACTAAATTAATTGCTTTGTCTCTTATGTTTCCTTTAAGCATTTTTTCCCAGTGCCCCAGTACAAATTGCTGAGCAGTCCATTTTTTCACATTATGTACTGAAATATTTCTTAGAATATTTATAGTTCAGAAACCTCTTCAGCAAAGACTTAGTGTGACCCCTTCAGGGGTGAGAGAAGCTGAAAGCGGCACTGTGAGCCCAACCAGAAATGAGCCTCAGAAAGGAGATGGATTTGTATCTGGAAAGTCCCTGGGAAATTTTTAGCACAGTAGAGTAAAAGAGACTTGGAATATGTGCATTTTCTCTACTTAAAGAAGAAAAAAAAAAAAAAAAGAGAGAGAGGGAGAGAGAAAGAGGAAAATGAAGTAATTAGGGAGTTATTTTAATGGAAGTATTTAAGACTATAAGAACAGCAATACTTGGTGAGGCCAACAGGCAGTTCAGTCCAGTATATTCTCTCTCCTATAAGCATCTATTTAGGGACAGCTTTAAAAACAAGCAGGCAAGCACAGAGGGATGCTTCCCCATATAGTCTCCTAGCTCCAGTACTTTATGAATCAAATGGTTTTGAGTTGGAGACAGTCTCTGCTTTTAATAGTCATCAGGGGTTTTTTCCTCAAGAATTCAGCCTAATTTGATCTCAGTATCTCAACAGCCCTTGTTGCTGCAGTGCATACAATAAGCTTTGAGGTCTTGTTAAAAGATTTATAGAAATTTCCAGAATTTCTATAAATGAACTCTCAAATTTTTCAAATCAGGATACATGAAGTCTATGTACATAATTGCTCTGCCTTTCTTCCATTTGCTATTACTTTGCTTACAGACAAAATAGCTACTCAGAGCCTGGCTTATTGTTTGTGGCTACAGCTACAGTTTTGTAGAGGTGTGTGTTATACAGTTATATACCTAAACAGCTCATTGCAAATGGTAAGCAAAAACTTCGAGGTAATTAGATCACAGACTGACTCCGCTGGGAAAACGATGTTGATGTCAAAGTGAAAAGTTTAATTTCTGTATGAACTGTGTATGAACTGTATGAACTCTTTGGTGTCTGCCCAGGAGCAACACTTGCATCCAGCACTTGGATCCTTTCAGTACTGCAGTGTAACATTTATTGACTTATTTGGAAATTCACTTTAGTCAGAGTTTAATAACTGTTGTTTTTTTCTCTAGATAAAAAAGGTTGCAATATATCTGTGTCGCAATAACACTATTCAGACAATGGAAGAGCTTCTTTTTGAGCTGCAACAAACAGACCCAGTGAACCCGATAGTCCAACACTGCGATAATCCTCCATTTTACCGTTTTGCTGCCAGCAACAAAGCCTCAGCTGCAGCTTCTGGTATGACCTCAATGTGTTTTCTGTTACGCTCTGCAGTAGTCAAATATACTTAAGAACCAACCCCATATTTAACCTTGTTAGTGTTTTGCCAAATTCTTGAAAAACAATAGGTTATGTCACTTTGGAATGAGCTTAGTTTAAGGAATGAAAGAACATTACTATGTTAATCTACTTCTCAAAGCATATAAACTTTACACCATTCAGCCATGCAAGCAGGTCCTGGTTTGTAGAGGTGAGAGTGTTCATTCAAATGTGCAAGTATTTCCATGATGATCACTTTGACTGTAGCTGTTAGAAAAGCTTTTAAGTTATGGTCTTTTATTACTTTGCAAATAATGTCTGCTGTGTGTAACAGGTGTTCTTACTGACATCTCACATACAGGAACCACCTCTAGCAGCAACACTGTTGTAGCTGGTCAAGATAGTTTTCCTGATGCAGAGGAGAACAGAATGGTGAAAGAGACTGATGAAAGGTTTGTGATTGGGGTTGTTTTTTTTCTCCAGAATGTATGTGTTTTCCTAGACGAAGGGTGAGATGTTGGACAGAGGTCAGCATTGTATTGTGAGGAATTCTGATGCTCAAGCTGATCCCAAATGGTGTTATCCCAGTATAAGTTTTTTTAAAAAAGCTATTCACAGGATTCTAGTTCCTGACTGTTGTTTAATAATGCATTGTAGAGAAACAACTGTTGAACCTACATTGAATGAATTGTGCTGAGTAGACATGGGGTTTTAGGGATTATCCACAAAGGAAAAAGAAAATAAAAAATGTATATCAAATAGTGACTACTAAAAAATCTTTATGAAAAATCAGTTTTGATCACACCTTTTGATTTCATGGACAGTGAGTAAAATTTAGTTTGCATTTTTGTATCCATGATCACAAGGACACCTCCTTTGTCTGGATAAAATATCTTACAGAGGAAAGCTATGTAAAATACTTTGCTTAGAAATCATATATTCAGTTTAGACTTTGGCTTCTTACGGTACATACTGAAAAATGACAAATGAATAAATGCAAAGCCTAAGGGTCATCAGATCCTCGAGCACAGACAGATATTTATTGTTTGTCTCACGGAAACCCTCTTAGTTTTGTAAGAGAACTATGAATGACTTATAATAGCATCCATCAGTAAGTGCATTAGTATTACATTAATCTGTTGTTGCTAATAGTGACTAGTATCACTTCAGTGGTCCAACCCACCTTCTGTAGGTTCAGAGCTTAGAGGCACAAAGACAATTATGTGAGCACAGCTTTCTGTACTTCAGAACCTTTTTAATTACTTGCCTTTTACATTGATAGTAAAGCAGATTTTACTCTAAATGATGTTTTCAGCATATGCACTAGAAATGTACTCAAAAGGAAAATAAAAACATTTTTCCTCTGAATTATTTTTTTATTATTTATTACCTAAATTTTATGGCTGTATAGTTTTAAGTTAGATTTTCAATTAGTTGATTTGCAGGCAAGTTGAGCAAACATCTCCTACTGTGCTTTCAATCTAACTGTGTTTTCAGGGTTTCTTGTCTTATGTAAATTTTAAATGTGACTCCAAAAAGGTTCTTAGCGTTCAGATCTGCCAGACACCATATGATAAAAATGGAAGAAAAATTACAAAGTTCTTGTATTCTGGTTCCTACTGAAGACACCTCAGAAAAAAAATGGAAAATAATTTGCCTGAATTCATTGCTGGCATTTATGTTACCAAAGACACTGGAAGCTGTAAGTGCATCTGTACTCCAAATCCAGTGTGTCAGTCTTACAATGTCCATTGATATTGACTTCATGCATGAAGACATATGAAATAATGAAGGTCATAGATAAAATATCATGTATTAAGATGGTTTATGATGCATTTTTGTAACTCACACAAGGATTTTATTGTGTCCTTATGAGACAGATGTGCTTCATAAACAGTGTAATATATCGATGTATAGTGAAATACCCTGCACTAAGATGTATGCACATTAGTAAAAAATTGAACTGAAAGTTGTCTAGAAAACTTTCAGTTTTGTTTCATTTCATACATGGTCATTTGTAATTAGTTTCCTAGCTTTGCAGAAGCAGTGATGTTTTTAGATCATCACTAGTGTGTGAGCCCTCAGTATGGCTCCTCTCACTCCACTTCAGGCCTAGTTACCCCGGGAGCAAAAAGTATAGGAAGACAAAAGAGATCACGAATAAAAGTTAGCTGGTAAAACATAAAAGATCTGTGGCAGATTTGAGAACAGCTGTGAGCAGTTTGTTCTGGCTCTCATAGCCCTTAACTTCTCTATTAGATCTACTCTGGCAGTTGCTGGATTCTCCAGTGGAAGGGGGATCTGCTGAAGCTTTTCCTGCTTGATACCTGTGTGGGTTTGGCTTTGGACTATCCAGTCAGTTACTGCTTTAGCAAGTTGAGAGAATTTTACCCGTGAACATGATCTGTGACAAAATACTACCTGTGGACTCAGTTAAGCCTTAGCAGTTTCTTGCTTCAAGAAAATCACGTTTGCAGCATAAGAATTTCCCTTTGCTAAATTTTAAAAGCTGTTAGAACTTCTCAGAAACTGGCTACAAAGTCTTTCGTGGAAAGAAACAGCATTGTATTCACAGTGCTGTCTACTCTTGTGTAAAAGTGCAGCTGTCAACTTCTGTGTAAAAGTGCATACTTAAGGAAATGCTTTTTCTGTTTTTAGAGTAAGCATATAGTCCAGATGTTTAATGTCAGTCTGTGTTTATAATGAAGATTTTTTTCTCATTTTTGAAGGTTCAGTAATGTAGTCAGAGCACATACCCGACTGGAATCAAGGTACAGTAATAGCTCCGGAGGATCTTACGATGATGACAAAAGTAAGTCTTATCATTCAATTTGATGAAATTTCTGGTGTTTTGGTGGGAGAGGAAAACATTCTAATGTCTGGCGGAGGCTCTACGTTTATATTCTTTATAAACAGTAATGTAACAAATATGGCTTTACCATACAGGGAGAGTCCTTATTTTACCTTCATACTCATTTAATTAATTTACTTTGTTTAATCTGGACTCAGTCAAACCTATTTGAAGTCCAGAGAACTTCCCAAAAGGCAGCAGCAGAGAATCCTCCAGACAGTAACACATTGAGCCTTTTGTACATGGCAAAGTGAAAGACTTCTAAGAGCATTATAGCAACTGCTTTAAATTGTGCCATTTGCCAGTATATCCCTCCAAATCAAGTGCTGTTACGTGAGCATGAAAAGACATTCAGGAGTTTCCAAATATGAGATCTTATCTCCTCTTTAGCTTTCATCGGCCCTCTGCAACCAGTTCCTGGCTACATGGTACAAATGTGTGTTAGAGGAGAGATTGAGATAGGGCTTCTGAGCATGCTTGTTGTTCTTTATGTATTTCTGCAAAATGGACTGTAGATAGACACTTGGTGCTCAGCAGATATTCCCAAGAAAAACTGTGAACTATTGAACAACAGTGTAAAATTTAGGAGTTGGATTGCTTGGCTTCATGTTTGGATTGAATTGTAAAGACAATTTAGAGATTTCAGTTAGGCCCTAACCAAATGT
>JAWWLV010000001.1:48613921-48623943 GCA_035041135.1 Platyrinchus mystaceus
TCAGAATGTTTCATCTTTTCCTCTTAGTTAACCCCCAAACCAGGATAAACAATGTGCCCCTGTCTTCTCTAAACCAGCGGTGGGATATACTGTCCGTAGGTAAAGCCAAATAGGTTAACAGCGCCTCTGGGCAATCTGCAGTTGAATGTTATAGCCATTGGTTACACAGACTCAGGCTTTAACAATCCTTGTTCAGTCCCCAATGCTTGGGCAGGAGGGAAATTGTAACACATGCAGTGCTTAAGAATAACAAAGGAAATCTGTATTGCAACAGTGACCCCTCTGAACACACAGCTGCACCTTCAGAAGGAGACATGGTACCACACATTAAGGCAATGGAAACAGATGCTCTTGGCAGAAGTTAGAAATTTCAATTATTGCCATTCAGACAAAAGTTTGCATTTAACCTACTTGATGGCAGGTAATTGCTTGTAATCAAGGGGTATTATTCAAGCATAAAATAAGACATTTCAACTGTGTTATTATTCAAACCTTGCAGTGACAAGCAGTGCTCTTTACTCAGTTTTATATATGATCCATTCGTGAAAAATGATAATTTATTCTAGAAAAATATGGAGGGGATCTCAATCTACAGATGAGGAAAAATCACTATTTAATGGTGCAGTAAAACTTCGAACCTCCACTACCAAAATCAGCATACGAGCATATTACTGAAAACTTTTTTATGTTATATTTTTGTATATTGATTTTTAAAATTCAACCTTTTATCATGAAAGCACACTCATTCTAGGAGCATATCTGAATTGGAATGAGTCACTTTTTAAACTAGTGACTCTTTAAGTCCAGGGCTGTGCTTGGACTTAAATAGCTAATGCTATTAATATAGAACAAGAGACAAGAAACCATAGTGCATAGTAATATGCTCATGGTAGATTTTTCCACCTCCTCCTTGTTAGATATAAGATTGTTTGTGATAGAATTATAAGCATGCATAACCATGTTCAAAACCAAGAAATCACTAGAGAAATCACGAGACTAAAACATTGCAAGGGGAAGCATACCCTAGATCAGGCATTATCCCACTGGTGACCTGTCTATCAGACAAATTCCTTCTTTATTTTCTCAAAACATTTGTTTGACTAACATAATTAGAAACATTCAGAGGTAAAGCTTTCTAGCCAACAATAGACACAAAACTCCCATTATTTCCCAAGAATTCCTTTTCCTATCCCAAAAGAGTTTGTCTGATGCAACAGCCTCTGTCAGAGAACAAAAATATTTCTTTTTGTCTGATCCTAATAGAAGGCAAGAAAAAGTCTATAACCTTGTTTTTGAAAAAGATTTGGTAAGCACATTTTATCTCTCAATAAAGGTATCTGAAGGGCTGAAGGTGTATAAGAGCTGAAGCAGGTTGCCATGTAGTACGTTTAATTTAAAAATTCCTGCTGTCATTTTGTAGAGGAATAGATAAAGCATAGTGACTTCCATTTATTGTGCTGTTAATGGAACTTGCCCACTTTGGTTTATGAATCATTCGCTTTACTGATGAAAGATATCAGAAAATATACAGTGGGATAAGATTGGTGTGTCCTACCTGATCATTCCATTTTGACTGGCATGAAGTGTTCTCATTCAATAACAGGAGGAGCCTTGTCATTCAGACCAGCAAAGATATCTAAAATACTGCTGAAGTCCACTTGGGTAACCGTTGAAATTTTTCTCTGATGGAAGACATAATGCAGCATAGAATTTTTATAAGAAATTGTTTTCTTGATCCTAATAATTGTAGTAGCCAATGTTAGAAGAACTTTTTTTGTTGGCCTGAATGAAAGGATGAGTAGTATTGAGTTTCTGGTAACCTCCAGCAATAACATTTGATTGCCTCTGAAATTTAGGGGGGTAGGACAGTGCCTGTCACCAGCAAAAGAACATGCTGCCTTCCAGATGAGACATTTCTCACATATACGGATGTCCATACATCCAAAATTACTGTCATGTATCTGTGTATATGTATGTATATATGTTATATATATGCCATATGTTTATACACGAGCACAGTTGCATTTCCAAGGTACATTGTAGTATTCCAAGATCTGCGTTTAGGTGTCTTAAAATTCCGTGATTTAGATGAAGCCCTTCTTTGTATTAGTCTCTACAGTAAGACAGCCCAGGAACTCCATCTCCTCCTTAAAAGAAAATGTTTCTTTGGCAGTTACAGCCAGTGATCATTGGCAGTGAAGTATATTTGGATAAATATTTATTGATGTCTGAATAGTAGTAGTTTTGTTTCTTCACCATGTTTTCTTTTTTCTCACTGACTTTCAGCAAATGTAGACATAAAAAGACACTCTCCTGTTTTTATTGGATGTCCTTCCCAAATTAAAGTGTAAATTTTACCTACCAGTTTACTTTACTGCTGAATTTCCTGGATAAGTTAGGGCAGGCATATATAAAATGTAACAGGCTAGCATTTTTTCCAGCTTAAGCTCTTTTTCATTTCACACCTGTATTATTATCAGTTTTGAAATGGTTGCAAAATAGCATTGCAAAATCAGTGAGTGAAGAGAGATTACCAGTACAAATGGTACTCATGAAATTAGTAGTTTTTTCCATAAGAAGAAATGTCTCAAAATGTAGTTATATTCACTTTTCTTTTTTTTTGTAACAGCTACTAGAAAAGGGTCTTCCTAGTATGCAACAGTCCCTGTTACAGATGATCTACAGTCTTCTTAGTTATATGGACATGTCAGCTATTCCTGTGAAACAGTTTAATGTGGAAGTGCTAAAAACCATTGAAAAATATGTACAGGTAAATACAGTATTTTTTTTATTATTTTAGTATAGGAACTTAGCAGTATTTACTATCATAAGTTGATTTTCTTTATAAGAATTTAACACTAGATTAGCAGGGAGGGCTGCAACTGTCTAGTGTGGGACTTAGTTTACAGACATCCTGATGCCTCATAGACTGTGCATTCCCTGATAAGATGCCCAGCTGTGTGTTCAGTGTGTGGGAAGGGTTAAGCTTCAGCTGCAGAGCCTTGCAGCAAGATTAATACCACACAGAGCCTGGGTGAGCACTCTTTAATTATTAGCATGAGGGAGATGAGGCATAAGCACTTCCCTTCAAAGACCTCCACTACGTAATTCTTGACAAATGAAAAATATATGTTTCTACTAGGAATTCACAGTTGTAAAGAACCTGTATCAAGTCAGCTTTTTTATTAAATGGGGATTCTGCAATGGCCCTTATATTTATTTGTACTGATTAAGGCATTCAGGTAGGAGATTTTAAATCCTTTGGCAAGTTGATCTTGCCTCCAGGTGTCTCAGGCTGCAAGCCAGTTCCCTAACAGTGACACCTTGGGCAAGTCTTGGTCTCTGCTGTTGAAAATATTCTGCATATACGTACCTTGTTACTGGCCAAGAGAGAGAAAGAACAGGAATATTCCAATTCTACATTTGTATTACGTGGTAAAAAATATGATTGTAAAATATAAATAATCTTGAATGTGAATCTTACTTTCTGTTTGCTGATTAAATATACCTATTTCTAGAGTATTCACTGGAGAGAAGCCTTAAATATCCTGAAATTGGTAGTTTCTCGTTCTGCCAGTTTAGTTCTACCTTCCTATCAACATAGTGATCTTTCAAAAATGGAAATACATCGAGTGTGGAACAGTGCCTCCAAGGAGCTACCGGGGAAGACTCTAGAGTTTCATTTTGATATTTCAGAGGTACTTCTTGTAATTTTGCTACTTAACACCTTAATTCAGTTATTTGATAATCCTAAAACATGTGTTGCAACTCCTTAAGAAAGCTGAAAAATTCGGAAAGAAAGGAAAATTACCAAACTGAAAGTCTCTTCAATTATTTTTTATTCAAAGTGACATATTTAGTGACCCACGTTGGAGGGCTCCTTTCAAATTTTTACTACATTTTTTTTTATGAAGGAATTGCTAGTTGTATTTAAAATTATCTGGTGGAAAAGCTGTATTGCAGTTATGCCAACTGTAATATATATGCATGCTATATGTATAAATTTCCCATGCAAACATTTTATACTTGGATGCCAGTGTTCTCTGTAACTTAAACACAGAGTATGTCCTTTAAGGGAGTACTGCCTGGTTTCTGATTAGACTGTCTTACAGAAGCCTTTATCCTGTGCACCTGATAACTTTATAGAACTGAATGGTCCTATTGACTTTAATGGGCAACTCACTTATTGTTATGAAGCTGCAGGAATTTTTTTCAGCATTATAGATTTATTTCATATAGATAATAGTGAGCTATTGAGGTTAAAAGGAAATATAAGCATTAAAAGGCATCTGGTACTATGTGCTGTTCATGTAGGTATGGTTGCAGAACATGCTGAACATCCTATTGTCAATCCAAGAGAGCATTTCAGTATTTGTTGGAAAAGGGCCAAAGTGTTCAGCACTCTTAGGAAAAAGAATATTAAAAAGCATGTGCAAGAAATGTGGATTTCCAATAAATTTCATATGCTTTCTGGGGTTTTTACGTGTCCTTATGTCAGAAGCTAGTGTGACAGTTGCTTTGAGTATTATCCATCCATAAACATAAGCAGTAGCTATTAAATATGGCAGTTGTTACTCAGATGTTCACAGTGGAAAATAACAAACTTAACAAGTGACATGAAATTTGGTGCACTCCTTGTTTTATCCTTGTATATGATCTTCAGAGTAATCTTTTCCTCCAACTGAAGCAATATGGCCCTTGTATGTTCATCCTGAGGCATGGTACTAGGGAATATTAATCTCTATTTAAGACTCCAATTATTGGAAGACGGTATGATGAGCTGCAGAGTTCTTCTGGACGAGATGGTAAACCCAGGGCAATGGCTGTCACCCGAAGCACTTCTTCAACCTCTTCAGGATCTAACTCCAATGTCCTTGTTCCTGTGAGCTGGAAGAGACCCCAGTACTCTCAGGTAGGTATCCCACTATTCATTAGCAAGTTGCATTTACAGCAGCTGAATTAACACACACTTAGGTTCTTAAATGCTTGTGCCTTGCGCAGTGCTCCTGGCTGGCTGGGGCAGTGGCAGCACAATATCTGACTGTGTGTGCTTTCTTGGACTCAAAAATGGACGAAGTTATGTCTGTTTTTCTTTCAACTCGCGGGAAATGCATCTCTTTAAGGCCGGTTAAGTCCGGGGCAGAATTAACTAAAAATGACAAATGAGTTCAGATATTAGCAATGAGAGCATGTGTAACTTTGCAAGTGTTGCTTTCTTGAGAAATTGAGTAAAAAAACCCAATTTTCCTGAAAGTGATCTTTGATTACCTTACTGATTTTGGTTATCTGCCAACTGGAATAAAACCATGCAGAATAAATGTAGTTATTACTCTTTCTTTTTTTTAATATACCAGGTTATAAAGCAGGTTATATAGCAGTGACAAAAAAAAAATTATGCTTGTGCTTAATTTTAAGCTTCTGAACTGTCTTTTTGAAGTGATGCATATGATCCAGCATTTCCTTATTATGCTCAATGGAATTCGTTGGACTAATTTAAATATAATAAACGCAAAATCGTTTACATCTATTTTTGTTTCCTTGATGCATAGTTACTCTGAGAGCAATCCTTTGAGCACTTAATGACTAATTCTTTAGTTGGTTCCTCCTAATTAAAAATTGCTAATGTATGTTTCTAGCCACCAGGAGAATGGGTGGTTAAAAAAATGCTCACTTGAGAAACATCTTGTTTTCTAGAAAAGAACAAAGGAAAAGCTGGTACATGTCCTTTCCCTGTGTGGTCAGGAAGTTGGGCTGAGTAAAAACCCTTCAGTAAGTAGCCTTGTATTGACCATTTCTTTGTTTCATCGTGTCTTAAACTTTAAAAAGTGAAGAACTGTGTTTCCCAGAGTGGCTGACCACATTTGCTTTGTTTTCGTGTCACATTACTGTCACCGTCCTTTGTTTTGGCCCAGGCTGCATTACTCAGCATTTGGGCCAGTGAGTGAATGGCCCTCTCACTTAAAGCAGATTTACTTTCAGAGCTATGTGTGGGTTTCCTGTGAGAGATCTGTGATGCTATAGGTTTTAGTTATGCCATCTCAGTGGGAAGAAAGTAATGACCTCTGGTATTACCAATCTAGAACCTTCATAAAGTAAAAAAATAAATTAAAGAAATGAAACGGGGGGAGGGTGCGTTTGTGTCTGATTTCTCCATTACACAGCAGTTCTGATGTTACTCTTTAAAAATTAATAATATCTGGTGCCAGGAAATGGGCAATAGATCATGCATAGTGGGAAGCTTTTAAAATAGTTATTAAATATTTTCTACAGAGAAAGGAAAATTTCTGAATGTTTTTGAATATGGTGTATGTCACTTGTATTATGGAGAACAGGTCCTTCATTTCTGCAAGACAGGAACTGTTTAATTTTTGCAACTAAATTGGAGATATATTCAGTAGGAAAGAAAAAATTAGAATTTGTTGTATTTTCTATTCTTGACGTATTTTTGAACATTTTTTTTTTATGAACTTACTATCTCACGCCCTTGACAGTATTTCTCTGCTAAGTTCTCTGAATTTTGTTCCTATATATGTATACAAACATCCAGGCAACATCAATCTGCAGCTATTAGGAGGTAGCTGTAATGTACTTGGATGTGTTCCCACAGTATGAAGTTGTTTCTTTGTACAAGTTTAATCTGAAGGCACCTGTCCAACATAAATAATAAAGAGTGTTCTAAAAATACTCAGTGAAGGAATTAGGTGTGTACTGGAAATACAGTCTTCTGAATAACCAATTACAGCTTTTAGGAAGAAACAACCAGAGGGAACAGCTTGTTACAAGAGAAATCCTTTGAATTGTAGGTGATTTTTTCTTCCTGTGGTGATTTGGATCTGATTGAGCACCAGACGAGCTTGGTGTCTTCAGAAGACGGAACAAGGGAGCAGGAGAACATGGATGATTCAAACAGTGAACAACAATTCAGAGTCTTTAGGGACTTTGATTTCCTAGATGTTGAGCTGGAAGATGGGGAGGTACAGTATATTTTCTTTGAAACAGCTTTTTTATTAAAACACTTTTTTTACTCTTTCTACTAAACACTACTCTTCTTGTAACATAAAACTTTAACTGTTTAACTATTAGCTTAATTTTGAGTTCAGATTACTTATAATGTTCACTTAGTGTTTATTTAAGTGGCATAACAGTAAAAGGCTACCACACCCTTCCTTTCTGGATCTACTTTAGGAAACACTGCAACACTGTTACTGGAAAATAAAGCCTCTGTTCTAGTACCTTTTCAGTAAATTTACTTTTAAGTGAATTTATTTTAAATACAATTTATAAAGATCTAAATTGTTAACAGAAATATATTTGCTCACTAAAAGCCTATAAAATGAAATTGTTTCAAATCAGTTGGTTCATAAGTAACCCTCTAAAACATTAACTCAGGCCTTCAGGCTGCTGTTATTCCTGCAACTGCTGATGAAATCACTAATGTTTAGAGAGATATACCTTCCATTCTGCTTAGGTGTCTGGGATTTCATCATTTCCTGCAGGAGCTAAACAAAATTCTGAGGGCCCAGATCAAGTCTTGACAGGTGAAGCCTATCAGCTCACCTTGAGCTGAAGGGAAAAAGTTGAAGAACTGCTGAATTTTTGGGGTACACCCTTTAACCTTGCTGATATATATATTACTTGGAGAATTTCTTTCTATTTGGTTGGGAAAGGCCAAAAATTAATATCCATTGCCGAACAAATCTAACATTTTTGTTGCTATTTAAAAGTTCAGAAATTGTTAGCTCTGTTGAAGGACTTAAGGTGCCGATGTTCAGCAAACCTAGCAGTTTAATAAATTGTCTTGTCATAATCTGAACTCGGTTTTAACAAGAATTCTCTCAGACATTGCTCTTAGCCCTGAGAAGAACATGTGTACAAGTAGAAATAGTAATTCTTCTACCTAGTTGTATTACAGTAGTAAAATAATTTTAAGGTAAATGGACCCCTCATGTGTGAACTCATGTACATCTGAACTTTTTCTTTTTCAATGAAGAGAAAGATGGGGGAATGGAAAAAAAATGTCCCAAAGTCCTTATTTTTCCAGGTCTTGACTTTCTGTATCAAAATACAGTAATTTTGGCTCACAGCTGCCCATGACTTTGCTACAAAAAAAATGAAAGGGTAGTTGGCAGCAGTGGTTGAAAATACATTAGACAAATATTATGAAGGAGCTCTAATGCTCAAAAAAATGATAAATGATAAAACAACGCCAGTTTTTTTGTCAAAAATATACTGGCTGCAGTAATTGGGGTGGCTTAAATGCTTTCAAGATACTACAAGGATTTGAGACTGCGATTTTCACTGAAATTCAAGAATTTCTTCTTTCTCTTCACCAGTTAAAACCATATAGAGAGTATATTGTGCAGAAGAATTCCTATCAAAATGAATTTACCTTCATGGATTGTGACCCTGTAAAAATTTCTTTTATACATGTGGCTAAGTTCAAGACTGAGGCCTAAATTAATTGATATCCTAATTGTCTTAAGTTGGTCATGAAATAGATACTAAGCTTCTCTAGTTTTATGTGAAATGAAAAGTGTAGTCTTTTACTTGATGCAGTTTTTAAATTGCCATGAATCTGAAGCCTTGCATTCCACAGTTTAGTCCAGATTGACTTACTACTGTTTTAATATTAAATAGATACTTTACCCAAATTCAGACTTGGTGTAGGAGTCTACTTCTCTAATGACCAAGTTGAAACTGTTACCATTTATATCATATCTGAATTTGGTATATTCATGAACATGAAAAACAGCATTAGAAAGCTTAAGCTAGCAAGAGCAACATCGGTCTTTCAAAAAAACCTGTATGATTTAAACAGGCAAATGATGCTTGAATCATCCCCAGACCACAAGATGTACTTGTTTGAAATTCAATAAAGATGTGAAAGCAAGTAATACTTATTTTCAAACTTAAAAGATAGGCTGAAGAGTTGAAGTTTCTGTGATAATATTTGTTACAATTGTAGGCAAATGTTTGTCTATGATGTCTTTAATACAGTAATTTTACATAGATTCTTTCTATTTGTTTTTCTATCTGTTATATCTGCTACCCAGGAACTTCAGGTAAGAATGCTACTTGAACTCAGATATGCCAGCATATGTTATGCCTTCTTGCAAATTTTTATTGTAGAATAACATCATAGTTTTGCTGTTGCCTCCCCCCCTTCAGTGTGTGCTTGAGGGGGTGGGGTGTGATTGCATTTCTGACAGGTGCTTTATTTTTTGTCTTGTATTAGAAATATTTTTGAGGGTTTTTTTCAAAAATTTTGCTTCATTTTAAGTTTGTTTTTGACATGTTCAGCAGTCTTTACAAATTTTAAAATATCTTACTTCTAGCATCAGTGTTTTTCAAATTGAGCCATTTCTCCTTTTGGTATCTGTGTGCATGATTAATATGTAGAAACTTCATTATTTATAATAGCGTAAAGTTTGGGCCACTTGTTTATATAGGCAATTTATATATAATTTCTAGCTTTTCAGTTGTGGTAGCATCTTGCTAAAGCTGATGCCTGAGACCTCTTAAGGAAGTTGCATGCCCGAGTGAATTTAATTGAATAAGTAAATTAATTCCTACCTCTTAATTTAATTCATCTGTGTGATCCTACCAACTTTGCTGGACTTATTTACCTTCTTAAGAAAACCAAAAAGATGCATCACTGGTTGCCAGTTTGGGACCTAAACTTGCAGTTTATCAATGTATAGAGAGAACTAAAATGATAGAGAATTCTAATGAGTTGTACAAATTATAAAAAAACCAGCAACCACAGTAATTTGCATATCAGTTTCTGTTAGTCTGTACATCAGTTATTATGCAAACACAGCCCCCAAAAAATCTTTGTCTCAAACTGCCTGTGCTCTAAAAGATACATCCATATGGAAATACTGCCTTACTATTGTTGTGGTTTGAGAGCCCTAAAAATCCAATCCCGAGTTCAGGCCTCCCTCTCCAATTTTAACCCGGTGTGAGATGGGTTTTCTCAGACAAAACACGAGACTCAAAATAGGGGGAAGGGAATATATTAC
>JAWWLV010000001.1:48634685-48665756 GCA_035041135.1 Platyrinchus mystaceus
ACTATCTGAGAATATTTTGTTATTATTTACATAGACACAAAGCACAGCGACTAAATGCAGGCATTTATGCATACCTACTCATGATATGCTGGCAGTTGGCATTATTACTCACAGTAATCCCCTTACCTAGAATATTTTACGAATATTCAGACTTTGCTTGATAGATTTCCACCCCTGTAATCTGCACCCAGAAGGAGGTACCTGAGATGATAATTTATTATAGAACTGTTAGTCCATGTAATTGCAAAACAAATATATTTGGTGAAGTACTATACATAGATAGCAAAGTACAGACCCTCAAAATTTCACATGTAATACTTTAAAACACTGTTCAAGACTATTATCATCATAGCTGTAGATTGATTGTTGCTTTTATGAATATCTGAAAAGGAAAGGAGTAAGGGAAGAATATTATGTCTTGAATCTACATAGTAGACTGGTCAGCTTTTGATGAAGCCATGTCTTAGATTCTATGAAGAAATTAATTTTGTAAATAATGCTGTGTTCTGTGAGTTCTCAAAGGTATTTGTTATGGCTCCTATACCTCTTTACTCAGTATTATAACTATCATAGCATTAATTTCACTAATCTGCAAAGATGTAAAAATATCCAAGCTAGCAAGATCTGTTCTCACCTGCTTATTCATAGATGTCTTGTTACCTATACAAAGATGCCCTTTCTGGAAGCATTAAGGCAAAAGGAGGCATGAAGCACATTAGTCTTTTCAGTAGCATCTGTTAGTAGCTATTTCTCTCCATTGTGATTCCTTGGCTTTCCTCTTAATTATTTCTAGATTACTTCTTGATATTCGCTCTTTCTTTTGCTAGTTTATTTGGCATCTCCCTCTCTGATTATTGTGCCTACATATTGCCATACTACTTTTAATATCCAAGATAGCAACTCAGTGCAGTTTCATTTTTTGTGGTACTCTTTTTGCACAAGTATTTGCCCGAGTGAAATATTTGTGATTTAGCCAGTTGTATGTTGGAACATATATTTCTATCTTTTAGTGGTATAGAATGTGCTTATGCCCTCTTTTTTTTTTTCCTAAAGAAATGGCTACCTCTCGTTATGTCCATTCTCCGTTATTTCTAATGGGCTCTTTCATGCAAATTCTGAATGCATTGAAATGGTTTGTATTATTTCTGTAATCTTCGCTGCCTCAGATTTATGAACTCAACTACTCTTCCCCAGGAGAGCATTTCAGCACCTAAACAGGCTGCCCAGAGCCTTGAGAAAACTCTGAGCATGGAGGTTGCAGGACTCAGCTAGTCAAAAGCATGGCTGTTGTGATCTGGGAAGAGCAATAGTTCCATTTCAAGTTGAAGGTTGAATCAGATATTCTCCACAGGTCCCTTCAAAACAGTGTTTCTTGGATTCTCTTTCATAATTTGTCTTTCTAAATTTCCTTTCATTTCTATGTTCTCAGATAGCTCTTTTCTCTTGGTTAGGATCAAACCTAGACCTCTGTCCTTTGCCAAAAGGGTTATAAGTAGCAGTTTCTCTAAGACTTGGACTGAATCTTTCCTTTCAGTAAACCTCCAACTGTCACCAAGCCCTATGATTCAGATGATTCTGATAGCTGCTTATAAAAATAATAATTTATCTGGTTTGCTGTAATTAGTAATTAGACCCTTGTCTCTACTACAAACTCGGTGCAGCAGAGAATCTGTACCATGTGCTGAGTGAGGTGTATAGTGCTTTGTTTCTGTGTTGAAGTGAGGTGGTAGAAACACATAGTAAGAGCAGTATCAGTCTATCTGATCTTAACTGTGTTCTGATGGGCAGTTCAGATGCTTTTGAGAGAGCACAAATAAGTAGTTATGAAATTGGTCAGCAGAGGAACTTTGATCGTTTTATAAATCATTGACAGTGTACAGCCTATGTGCAATGTGAGGGCTTATCTAGCATTATTTAAAAAATCATTCAATCCAACAGCTTCCATTATCAATAAAGTCTGAATTCAATTCACCTGATTTTAGGTACTTAACTTCAATGCACCAGTGCAGTAGCAGTAGCAGGCATCCGCTGTCTATGTCTATCATCCAGATTGGTATTTGGGAAGTACTCCTCCAGTGAGGCATGCTTATGGTAGTACAGGTCCTAATCTACATTCCTCAGAAAAATGTCTATGGTAACTTGGAATGAATCGAATAAAAATGCTGCATACTTTTATTTTTAAAAATACTTTCATGTTACTCCCACCTGCTGAGCACTAGGCTTTACTGAGATATATTTGGGCAGTGAAACCTGCTGTGTGTTTATCAATATCATTATTTCATTTCCTGCAAGATTAATATATTATTTTTATTTATTATTCACTTTATATATTAGTCACTGAAAAACATTAGAATGTTTCTGGGAGGCTAGACTGGTTTAGAACTCAAAACACCAAAAAAATCTACTGAGAAGAATAATTCCCGGATGCAATGCAGTATTTCTGGAGTACTCCCAAGAAGCAGTGAAGTTTTACTAAGAAGTTCTTCCCACAAGGGAAAACAAAAGTTTTTTTCTGATTTTTCTATGCTGCTGTTTGGCTTTAGAATGTCCATTATGTTATGTGATTAGCCACTTGACATGGCATATTAACAAAACAATGCCTGGAATGGACAGATAAAGTAATGTGCTGATCAACTCTGTTAACTCTGTACAGACAAGAAAAAAGAAAAGCTACCTGTGGGTTAAAGTTTGATTTATGCAAGAAAGACTGTATTTCAGTAGTAGATTATGATGAACTCTGTAATTAGTTTCACAGCTGCCTACCAGTATAATAGTATCCTAGAGCAGACATTCAGTTCTCCACAGGGAGATAGTCTCTTTTGTACATTATTGTGAAAAGGATAACAACCAAGCCGTTTGTTTACAGAGGAAAGAAGCTCATAGTTGAGTAAATAAATAATAAACTGTATTTTGCTTTCCAGAATATTCAGAAAAGATTCTGCTTCCTAACCTGTGATGCAGCTAGTTACTTGGGAGACAACCTGCGAGGAATAGGCTCCAAGTTTGTGAGGTCTTCTCAGATGTTAACATCATGTTCAGAATGTCCCACCCTTTTTGTAGACGCAGAAACAGTGAGTATATTCCTTTCAATAGGCATGTGCTTCATTGCAGTGTGTTATTTTACTGGCTGCTTCACTTTTGAACAGCTCCTGAACAGATGCTATGTCAAAAGAAACTCACCCCTCCTATCTATATGTTTCATCTCCTGTTCTGAACTGTATTTCCATTCATCTTCCACATTATTTTATTAGGCCAATACTGACAGGTGAGCAATATAAAATCATAGAATCATAGAATGGTTATGATGGGTTGAGACTGTGTGTCAAAACCCAATATAAAACAGGTGCCTACTGGACCCAGTTGGCTCTCCAAATGAAAAAAGGAGAAGCTACTTTTTACATAATTTAGGATGAAAGATAGTAATATGTGTAGTGGTTTCATGTGAGTTAGCTGTGATGTGAGCTGGATGATGCTGACTGAACATGAGCCAGCAGTGTGCCCAGGTGGCCAAGAAGGCCAATGGCATCCTGGCCTGTACCAGAAGTAGTGTGTCCAGCAGGACCAGGGCAGTGATCCTGCTTGGCATTGTACTTGGCACTGGTAAGGTCACACCTCAAATCCTGTGTTCAGTTCTGGGCCTCTAATTGCAAGAAGGACATTGAGGTGTTGGAGCGAGTTCAGAGAAGGGCAACGGAGCTGGTGAAGGGTTTGGAGCACAAATCCTATGAGGAGCTGCTGAGCTAGGTGTGTTCAATCTGGAGAGGGGAGACCTTCTGGCTCTCTGCAATTACCTGAAAGGAGGTTGTAGCAAGGTGGGAGTTGGCCTCTTCTCCCAGGCAACTAGCAATAGGACAAGGGGAAACAGACTCAGGTTGTGCCAGGGGAGGTTCAGGTTAGATATGAGGAAAAGATTCTTCGCTGAAAAATTGTTTAGGTGTTGGAACAGGCTGCCCAGGGAAGCAGTGGAATCACCATTTCTGGAAGTGTTCAAAAAACAAGTAGATGTGGCATTTTGTGTTGTGGGCATGACGGTATTTGCTCAAAGGTTAGACCTGATGATCTTGGAGGTCTTTTTCAGCTTAATGGTTCTGTGATTCTATATGTATATATTAGGGAATGAACGAGCTGGCCCTTCCCACTGTCTTCGTTCTGGCTCGTGTTTATCCAACAGCGTCAGGAGAGTGTGACCTCCCACAGAGAAGTCTAGAGTTAGGAACTGGTAAAGTGTAATCTTGGGCCTACTGCTGTGACCGTGGAAGAGCTGTGTCTTACATCATCAGGGAGCTGTGGAGAGCAACTGGTTAAGCTTTGTGCACTATTTTATTTTAGGGAAGTCCTCTGCAAATCCATTAAACACAGAACACAATTTCAATTCCACGTTATCATAGGTGGAACTTTTGCTATTCACTTTTCAACTTACTATTCTATATATGTAGATTTTTGCATAAATATAAAAATTCTTCAGTATCAGTATCTGTAAATCTAAGTGTTCTTTTGCAATATCTTTACTATACTTTCTACTATGCTAATATTTGTGTTCTTTTATAGTGACATTTACTAGACCTTTTGATTTCATTTCTCCAGCTGCTCTCTTGTGGTCTTCTTGAAAAGCTGAAGTTCAGTGTTTTAGAGCTGCAGGAGTATCTGGACACATACAACAACAGGAAAGAAGCAACACTCTCGGTATGCTGAATTATATTGTGTTCTTGGTTTTGTATGTTTGCATACTTATGCTGGGTCAGGAAACTGCACATCCACTCACATCTGTTTAAACTAACATTCAGTACAAAACCATGTTTCAGATACTGGATTTATTGAAAGTTTCCTCCTGAACATATGGACCAGAACTAAAAAAAAATAGCTATTGTATCCCTTAATATTAGAAACATTGGTATCTTTAATATTCCTAGTCTCTCTCCTGTTCATTCATTCATTAATTTTCTTAGTTTATGCAATTGAAATAGTAATAGAAATAACGACTACACTTTTTATATTACACTTTTTATATTACTTTTTATATTACAGTCAAAGCAAATTGTTGCAGTCTGTGGTAATAAAAAGTGCAATTGCAAACTTTTGTTTACATGCTGCGCTTTGAAAGAATCAAACAGTAGGTCTTATATCTTCTTTAATTTCTCTCTGAAAACAGTGGCTTGCAAACTGCAAAGCAACATTTGCTGGGGGCTCACGAGATGGAGTTATTACCTGTCAGCCAGGGGACTCAGAAGAGAAGGTAATGAATAGCCAGTATTATTTCTCTCCTGTAAAGTGACATGTGTGATATATCTTGTTCTCAAACCCACAAGAGCCTGCTGTACTTCCTCCTTGACTCTGTGCTGGTCTTGGGCATAATCCAGTTTTCACACTTTAGGCTTGAAGTTATTGTTGTTGCCTCAGTCCTGGCCACAGGAAATGGGAAATATTCAGAGGAGGCACTTCTACCTTCCTCATCTAGACAAGGAAGAAAAGCTAACCCTGCCTGGGTAGGGTGTGCTCTCCCTTTTAGAAAGATGTTTTTGGAAAGGAGCAGTTTTCCACAGTGCAGTGTCTCTGAAAATCATTCCTGTTGTACTGTCCTTCCATATTACTCCCATTTTATCTACAGTTGTTACAGACTCGGTCTGCTTAACAGCAAGACTTGTCTGGTTGAAATACACTTAGATTAGTAGTTATGAAACATGACTGTGAAATGGCCAGTGAAATGATTTATGCTGCAGATAGGTATTTAGAGCTAAGGCAAAAATATCTCTGTCAATTTTTAACAAAAAATTCATACACACATGTATGTGAATATTTGTTTGGTTTTTTGTTTATATTTGTTGGTTCCAGTTAAGAAAACTATATTTTCAGAAATCACTACCACCAGCAGTCATTACCGTTATTTGATATACTAAGTATAGGAAACAGATGATATCTTGGTAATGTATAATGAATTGAGAAATGTTATTTTATGGAGTATTTTCCTTTTGGAGAAAAAAGAATGGACGGATAGGAAAAAGAGGGGGCTGAAGAAAACTAGCCAAGACCAGGAAGCAGCAACAACATGTAAAAAAAAGCAATATATCCTCTTTCCATGTATTTTAACTTAAAAAGATAATTGTGACATTTTCAGAATACAGACTTGCCTGTTGTAACCATGTTTTTCAAATGCCTTGTTTTATTCCTATGTTCGTTTCAGTTTGTCTATCTTCTTCCCTAGTTCACTTTATTTTGTTCTGTCTTTATCTTAACCTCTCTTTCCCATCTCTGTGTATTTGAACTCCCTTGATTTTTATTTTTTTTATGCCTTTTCCCAAGAATCCCAAACCCTTGCCACACCTGCATTTTGGCTTCCTTGACCTTATTAGCAAATCTAATTTGCTAATAAATCCTCTGGCTGCAATCACCGGCAGTGGAAAAGCTGTTCAATCTTCCCCCCTCCTCCCTGCTAAGCACTGGCACCAGCAGAAGTTAGACACCTTCCAAGGCATTTAAATAAGATACTGTCTGTTCTGTAATTGTAATGGTGTACAGGGAAGTTAAAAGGGAACTATTCTCAAATCTGAAAAAGGGAGACCTGGAATACATGCAGGAATCTCTCTTGCAAGGATATCAGGAGAGGGTGATAGAGTATGCGTCATTATTGGAATATGAATGGGCATTCTCTTCCCTCTGATGCACAATACCCTGAACAGTGCCTTCAGACTCTAGTGTCACATATCTTGCTGGAGACAGCTTAATTTATCCTCTACATCCCTCTTTTGGAACCCTATAGAATCATGCACATTGTTTCTTTTTTGAAAAAGTAGAGGAGAAAGAATGCTGAGAAGAAGGAATAAACTGTGAACTACGCTCATATATCTGGCCTAAACGCATCTAAGAGTCAGTAAATGTCATGTTCCACTTGTGTGGGGTTTTTTAACTAGGTGTTCTCTGTTGTAGAATTAAATGTGTGTTTTGTGAAGCCAGAGTTAGTATTTATACTGCTTATCAGACAGACTGAAAAGAAGGGTTTCGCATTCCTTCAGGATTCCCTGGTTTCACCCCAGCATTATTCCTTCAGACCAAAATGCATTATTCCTTGGAAGTTGAGAGGATGGTAGGTCTTTGATCAACAGGCATATTTTTTTTCTTCCCCTACTCATTAACATGTCAATTGAAGCAGCTTTTCCCAAAGGAACTGTCTGTTTATTCAATGAAAGTGTAATGGGAGGAAGAGGCCAAAGAAACTGAGGAAATGTGATTAGGAAGGGATAACGAAAAATTAATCCTAGACTGGCAAGTATTTGTTTTCTTATCTTTCCTCTCCACTTCTCCCTCAGCATAAAAGGCTAAAGTATCACATAATTGTAGAGGGGGGCAAAATCTATCTGAGTTGTAGTCACAAGGGAACCTGCCTAAACTCTGAAACTTACTGAGGTTTAGTCTAGGGCCTGAAATTCTTCTGAAAACTTCTGGCCAAAAAAAAATTGCATAGCTAAGCCCAAAACCAGGCCACTTCTGGAAAAGGTTCAGAAATAATTATAAGGAAGAAAAAGCAACACATTACAGAAGGTAGAAAGATTGAGATAAAAATAGACCCCTCTACAGATGAGACAGACATGAGACCAAATTCAGCATTATCACAAATAGTTGCATCACGAATGCCTGCTGATGCTGGTAAGTAATTTGGCACCAGTTTCTCTAATCAGATCTTATTTCAAAATAATTGCATATGATTTGTTGACCATTGTTACTGTTACTGAAAAAGGGCAAAGGCAAAAATTGCTTATTCTGACATTAAAGCTTGAAATAGGAGTTTTCTAGGTCAGCTGCTAGAGCTAGCAACTTGTCTGAAATTTGGGTAGAAATTTAATGTCTCAGAATGTCTTTCCCCTGCTTCTTATTGCAACAGATTATATGATTTGGATGTGTGTGATTTTTAAGCTTTGATGCTACTTTGAAAAACAGTGCCACAGTGACATAGGAGTCAATTTATGGAAAAAGATAACTGCACCTACTATTGTGCTATCTGTCCAGGTGTAACAGTCTTAGATAAGTACAACTATTGGTACATACTTCAGCCTCATTAAGCAGGGATTTTTTTAATCTAGTCAAAGACTGGATTTGTTTGTTTCTTTGTTTGCTTTTTTGGAAAAGAGGTACTGGAAGATCTTCTTTTTCTTGTCAATTAACACTGCTAATCAAATAAGTATTTATCTCCTAATGAGATGTTCCATTTACTCGAGAAGTCCAAAGTCAGTATACACCTTTCTCAAACCTTCCTCATCCCAAAGTTCACCACAAACTAATCAATGTGGGCTTTGTGAACTCAAACTGTTAATGGATATTTAAAACATGTTGTAACCCATAAAAATTTGCTCAAAAAAAATCAGAATGTACCTGTTGTTATGAGTTTCCCTGGGGCTAAAAGTTCAATCACTCTAAGCCACCAATAAGGCTGGAGGTGCACCATAGTCATCTAGAGTTGAGTTAGATACAGTACGGCTCAAGATACAGTGAGTCCATTGTTCAGCTATAAATTAATTAATAATCAATAGTCAACTATTGACTACTGTTTGACAGTTCCATGGTTTGACAATGAGGTAGAATGGGCCCAGGTATGTTGCTTTTCCAAAGGAGGAACACAGCTGTGTATAGATTTCTCCAGACAGAATAGTTTCTATTATCGTTCAAGTCCAGTGGATATTTAAGAATGCACAGCATATGGTGTTCTATTTCTGATATACATACAAGTTTGTGTATATACTCAATTTCCTAGATCATGAGAAAAGGTTCTGTCTGCTGACATGCCAAGTGAAATAGAATAACTTAACAAAATGCACTTGCAGTTAATAAACCCTTGGACACAGTAGTTATTTTAACATGCTGGGACTTTCTTGTGCCAATAAATGACTGAAGACTGTGTTGCCATCAAAGTGTTAATGTCTTAAGGAATAATTATGTAACTGTCATTTCCTTTCAGTATCTAAAAATGATTCCTTGAAAAAGCAAGAAGATCTGTGATCTAAAAAATTAGTGTTTTGCTGTCTTCCTGGTCTGCTAACAGTACAAAACAGTAATTCTGGGAATAAAAAACTAAATCAAAGCATTGCTGCTAAGGAATGTGTCCTTATTAGGTGCTGCATTTACTACTTGCATATGTGCAGCTAGTAATATGTGCAAATGATCCAAATACTCTAAACATTTGGTATTTTCAGCTGCTGAAACCACTATTTCTGTAAAGTCTGTCAACTAATCTACAACCCTTCCCTTACTGTACGGATTAAACTAGAAATTGAGAAGCGTAAAGGCTATAAGCATTCCTCCTGAGCCCTTGCTGCTGGGTTTTTCCTCACCCCTTTTTTGGCCTGCCTGGTTTTGGAAGCAGTACAGAGGAGACATTTGAAAAACTCAAGCCAGCACACCTGTGAATTTACTGGAACACAGTGATCTGTCTGCTCTTGTCCTCTTCTTATCTTGAATTTAGCTTCATAAAGCTTCATTTACGTGAACTGCACGGAAGCCAAGATATAAAGGGTTTTTTTGAAGAGTACTAAGTAGGACTAAAAAACTACTCAAGCAATGTTAAAAGCATAAAATTAAACATGACAAGAGCTTAAGGCTTAGTTTGTCATGGTTTTATAGGAAAGCAGTGCAGCATTTGGGACAATGCTTTTCATATATTTTTTAATAATAAGGCAAATGGAAAGAAGACAGGCTGAAATACTTTGTTAGGCTCCTCAAAGTTAGCATTATTTCACATTTCTTGTTTTCTGCCTTTGTATTGATGGTAAGGTAAATAATTTTAATAAGAATTCAAGATGTTTATTTAGACTATGCACTGACATCAGACTGTAACTGGGCAGATGTTGTGTTTGTTACTTTCAGCATTTACGTGATGACTCTGTTCATGTAAAATATAAGATTGTAATATTTATAAAATAAGGAAAACTGCATTAGATGTACACAGATCACAAATGTTATTTCTTGGCAAAGGAAAGAGGAACACTTTTTTTTGGAAGAGAGTACTTAGTCCCCTAATCTTTGAAATGTTAATGTAGGTCAATTAGAATTTTTATTACTATTGCAACAGGACTTAACACTGACATTTTAGTAGCTCCAGCATTACAAACCAGTGAATCATTACTGATGAGAGGAAGGAACACAAAGCTGTCTCAACTTGTGGCATTGCCGTGTAGTTAAACAAAACTGGCATTTTCCATGAATTTTTTTCCTTATCATAGTTATAACTTAAAAGTTATATGCAAAATGTTTCCACTGTAATGTGCCAAATAATAGGCCCAGCAGTCACAAAGCTTACCCTGCAAATTTCCTTAGAGCTATTAAGTCCAACAAATAGAAGTATTTATAAACAAGAAAATATTTAGAAATAGCAAAGTTCAGTTTTACTCATGACTTGAAAAGCCTTCCTAATTTTTTTAGTACTTTGCAATATGAGCTCATTTTAATAAAAAAAAAAAAGACAAATTTAAATAGAAGTATTATTTCAAGTTTTGTAGCACAATTTCACTGTAAGTTCCTGAGCTATTTAGTGGGATACATCCAAACTAATAAATCTGAAGATCTAACTGAGGATATTTAGACTGGAATTTACCACTAGAATTAAAGCTTGATTTTATTAAGAATGCTGTGCATGTTGTATGTGATATTTCCAACCAATTATCAGGTTGAGGCAAGCATTGCTAATACTGCTGACAAGTTATGCTATTACAGATGGGCTGTGCTTCCTATTGCATGCATTACACTGACATTATACTTTCTTTCCTTTCCTTTTCTCCTGTGCCATGCTTGCTGTGTAGCAAATGGAATCTCTTGCAGTAAGTTGAAGTTCTTTCATATTTTTTGTCCATCTGTAGATGGACTAATACACCCCAATCTTACTGTTTTACTTCTAAGCATGCTTTCCTTTTTCGTTATAGTTTTCATATAGAATACGTTGTTCTAAATGCAGTGACAAAAATAATTTACTAACGTGTTCTGTGAAATCTAAAAATACTGTGCTAAAATTCTGGCACCTTCATAATGCTGTTTCAAATGGTCATTTACATACACTTTTAAAAATCAAGCCTTTGAATGGATGTAATATGCTGGATTGGAAAACAACATTTTTTTCTTATTTTAAATTAATAATTTTCATTTTTTCCTGATGGAAAACTACAATTTATAGTTGGCAGTTATGTTTCAAATGGGTTTTGTTTATATGTTGATGAACTGTTTCACCACTGTTGGTTTCTAATACTTGTTCGGGAAGAACAAAAATTGAGTTGCTTGATACTGTAACTAAATGTTGAGTGAGTCAAACTAGAATCATCAGTTTGACCTTAGTTTGTCTTCATTCAGGTTAGCAGCCAGAATGGTGAAACTGAACTATTGTTCTCCAAGGACTAAAAAAACCCAGGTGTTACATGCCAAACTATCATGAGATTATTTTTTTAATGATGTTATGCTGTGTCCTGGTTTTCAATTAATTTTTAACTCCCTGACAACTTCAAGTGTACATGGATGTAAGTGCTATGTAGTGTTGCCAGGTCTCCAAAATTTGAATAGAGTGAATTTGATCCCTGCTGGAGAACCTCAGGCTGTGTCCCTACCTGTGAGCTGAACAGGATGAGGGAGGAAGAGTGTGTCCCTGGGCTGGCACTCAGGGTGAGCAGTTAGCACTTCCCTGGCTGGGCCACCAGCCAGGCCCTGACATGCCTGAGCACACTTCAAGAGAAGACAGAAGCCAGGAGGTTATGTCTAAACAGTCAGTCTTTATTTTGGGAGGAGAATGGTTAGCCACACAAATGCAAACTTGGCAGTGCTCTGTGCCCTCAGTTATAGAAAATGGCTTCTGGGTAGGTTTATTTCACTGGCAGTGTCCCTCAGGCCCTATCTCTTTGTTCTCTTGGCCACTGATAGGTGTCCACAAGCCAGTACTGTCCTAGCACATCTGTTGCACTCCACTTTTTTTCCCCATCATGGATCTGCTGGGCCTTCTTTCAGCTCCTATGGGTCTTTGTGGTATCAAGTCTGGTGGGATCATAGAATGGTTTGAGTTGGAGGGCACTTTAAAGATTACATAGTTCCAATCCCTTTGCCATGGGCAAGGACATCTTCCACTAGACCAGGTAGCTGAAAGCCCCATTCAACTTGGCCTTGAACACTTCCCTAGATGGGTAGTTCGTGACCTCCTCACCCTGATGAACAAAGCTGCAATTTGCTTTTGACCTCAGCCTGGTACAGAAATTTTGGGAACTGAAATGCTAAGGCTATGGTTCTAATTTTGGCTGGTTAATAAAAAACATGGCACTTAAATATTGAACCATGTGTAAATAAACACCTCAGTCAAATTAACATTTAAAATGTTCTTAAAGTACTTCTTATTAGTATTTGTGCTGACATTTGCACAGACCTCAGTTCATCAAAGAGCTGTAGTACACGCTGGTAGCTAAGCATGTATGAAGTGCTTTAAAAAAGCAAAGTCATTAATAGCTTCTTCTTCTTTTCTACCATGTTTGGCATGAAACTTTGCTCTAGTTCCTCCAAACAGATGGAAAGAGCATTGAGCCCACCCTTGGTCACTGTGTCTGTAACAGCAGACAAATCAAATATGGTTTGAAATCTGTAAGGCTTTACTGCCAAAGAGTCAGTACAAGGTCAGGACTTGTACTTGCAGAATTTTCACTTCTTACAGAGTTTGCCAAAGATTAAATGTTCCTCCCTTCTTCAGCATGATCCAGCTGTGGAAATATGAGATTCCGCTTCATAATACACACAAGAATACCAGGACCACAACCATGTTAACTTGACTTCTTCAATGTGTCTCTTACCCTTTGTGTTGTGGTGCACATTAGACTGGAAGAAACATGTGAATATTCATAGAGCAGTATCTACATAATCTGGGATAATACATCATAGAAGCCAAATATCCTCTTACACATTAAAGTCCATCCATCTGTTGTGTAGTTTCTTTAAGACGGTGGAAAAATCCATGAGCAGAGTTTTAAGTTCCAGAGCTGGCATTTCCTCCTTCTCGCTCTTAGCTGAATTTATTGCTGCTCTTCCTCTCTCCTCAGAGAAGTAAGCAGGAGCTTTGACTCTCTTGGACAACTATTTTATGGCTTCTCTCTTGGATTTCCATCCCTCAGAAAAGGTCTTCATCCACATCTGAAGTTTTAATGTTCTATGCAGCAAAGTCACTTCCTCTGTATTCTGCCTCTGCTTTCCAGCTGCAAACTGGAGACAGTGAAGCTACCAAATATAAGATGTTTTAAGACTAATGATGACATGTGCTACATGAGAGCTAGCCATCATAATTTTGATTTTCAATGTCATATTTGACTTACCTGCAGAAGAAAAATTATTACTTATTTTCTGAAATAGTATAGGATCATACTTCAGTGAAATAACAGTTTTTAAGAACAAAACTATATCCACGTGTTTTGTTAGTTATCAAAAATTATCTAAACTCACTAATATTTATTAATCATTTTTTCTCCTACAAATCTTTCCTTAGCAATTGGAACTCTGTCAGAGATTATATAAACTGCACTTCCAGCTGCTGTTGCTTTTTCAGTCCTACTGTAAACTTATTGGACAAGTGCACGAAGTGAGTTCCATGCCAGAGGTATGTAACAAATAACAAAGTCTTATACTGAAAATTCCACTTTATTTTCATGTTCTTATTTTTCTTTCTATGGACTTAGCACCAAAGATTACACTGCTTCACTATTATGTCTGCAGGCATACATAATCAACTAAAAGTACCTTAATGTCATGTCTTTTTAATTCTGTAACGTTTACAAGCTTTTTTCTTCAAATATTTTCAACACAGCACAATCTCACTTTTGACCCAAATAGCCTTTTGTTTTTAGATAAATCTATGTATCTTACTTTAAAAAACATTTCACAAGAACAATACTGTTAGTCAGGTTTATTTTCAGCAATTGCTTAAAATATGAAATACTTTGAAATACCTTTGAGGTGATCACTTTAAGTGATCATCATTTAAGGAAAGATTTAACTTGCCATTACATATGTACTTTTCTCCTGGTAAGGTTTATGTATTTTAAACTATTGAGGAGAGTAAGTTATTGTACTTTGTGAAGTAAAATTTGAAGCTATGACATGTATTTATGACAAATTCTAGTAGTTTAGAGATGGTCTATAAATGGAAGTGGTTTGGTTTATGTGCTGTAGTAGTATAAAGAAGACAGAACAGTAGGCATCTAGTCCACTACTACTAGAATAGTCTTAAGTTTTAGAAATATTTTGTGTTCCTTATAATTGATTTCTGTAACTGTATTACACAGTTTTTTATTACTTTGTTGGATTTTTATAAATAATGCAGCCTGTGGAACTGGGGAAAAATTGTATGAGGAACATCTGTTTCACCATGAAATTTGCATATTTTGCTGGAGCCATAAGCTATTATTGAAAGGAAGTTCCATTGTTAGTACATGTGACAGTGATTATTTTTAGCATGTGTGAGCATGAAAAAGTAGATCCTTAGAAATTAATTAACTTATTAATTATTTATTAATCTTGTGCCATATTAACTTTTCAGCCTGACAAAGGGTTATACAATCCCTGTCCATCTGTTAATCATATCAGATCCTGCATATGTTTTGTAAATAGATAACAACACCTTCCAGGAGAAGTACGTTTTCTTAAACTTTTCCACTATGATACGAAAAAAAATTGGAAGAAGTGAAGAATAAAAGCTTGTTTACATGTGCTCTTGCATTTTAGCAAGCCAGAACTACAGCATAAGATTAAAAAAAAGCACAAAGTTAAAAGATCTGTAGTTTGTGTTTTCCCCATAAAACGTACAAAGATCAAGAAATGTCCTTATGTTAAAATGGGGTCTTTTCCATAATGTGTACCTTCAATGTAGTAGTAAGAACAGATTTGAAATATCTACTCCTTTTGGGGCCTATGGAGAATGAAAACACCCATCTCTCGTCTTTCTCCTTGGAACAGCTGTTAAATATGTCAAGAGAACTGAGTGAGCTGAAGAAAAATCTGAAGGATGCTACTGCTGCAATTGCAGCTGAGCCTCAGGCAGCAGAATCTGAGCCCTCATTCAATTCTACTGAAGCAGCTATTCAGTCCATGCTGGAGTGCTTGAAGAACAATGAACTTGTTAAAGCCATCCGACAAATAAGAGAATGCAGGCAAGTTTTGCTACATGGTTCATATTAGACTTTCATGTTATTAGAAAAGTATGCATTTATTATCTTCCTAAATTTATACTAAATGTAATGCACTGATTCAGAATAGTTAATTAATATGTTTCAACAAGGTACGTGGGGGCATTGATATTTTGCAGGGGTGTGCAGTAGCTATCAAACATCTATGCTTGCAAGTAAGATGTTTAATTACATTGTGTAGATCAAAAGTCCTGTGAGGTTTTTAAGAATCTTTTTATAGAAGTAATTCCTTATAGGTGCATGTCACTGAGATCAGCTAACGTTCAGCCCAGTTTCACTTCCACTTATTTGAATGAGTTCTCTTAAGCATTTTTTAGATGATAGGTATTGGGCTTTTATGTGATTTCAGTGCCTGAAATGTGATTTTATGTGATTTCCAGGGGCTGACTAACAGATGAGTAGTGTAAAACAGTGAGTTGCTTTTGTTTTATAAGCGTGAGCAAGTCCATTCTCCTTTTAGAGATCTCTATCACATAGCTTCTGTCTTTGCTAATAAACCCATAGTGATACGCATGTTCTTTTCCTGTTTCATTGCAGGATTTTGTGGCCCAATGATATCTTTGGAAGTAGCTCTGATGATGAAGTCCAGACACTACTGAACATTTACTTCCGCCACCAAACCTTGGGCCAGACAGGCACCTATGCACTGGTGGGCTCCAACCAGAGCCTGACTGAGATCTGTACCAAATTAATGGAACTGAACATAGAGATCCGCGACATGATTCGCAGAGCTCAGAGTTACCGGGTCATCAATACTTTTCTTCCAGACTCCAGCGTTTCCGGCACAAGTCTCTGACAGGACCCTTGTGTCCTCTTTCAAGCTGGGAGTGCTGCCCTGTGGGAGTGAGGTGGCTCAATGTCTTCTCAGCCTTACAAAGGTTTGGTCAGACTGTACTCACTCTTGTTACATTTAGGATTTCTTCTAAAAAGCGATGGGCTGAACTTCAAATGTGTAGCAATACTGTAAGGACAGAGGTAGCATAGAGCACCTGGGACAACATCCTTTGTTCTGTGTTGCACAAAAATCAGTTAGCATTTCACTGAGCAACTGCAACTCACTACTGAAGAAGTGACTTCCATTGCATACCAAAGCCTATTACACTGAACAATACTTCCTTTATAGCAAATTAATTTTAGGTTGGTAAAAGTGCAATGTTTCCTTCACAAAATAGTATTTTTTGTTAAAAAAACAAACAAACAAACCCTTGTACATTTTTTCCTTTTTTTTCTCTTATTTAGTTGAGTGAAAGATGGGCAGAATGAAGCTGGCCACGGAATCTTGCAGACTTGTTGGTCAAAAGCTGAGAGCCTGTGTATATGAAACAAATTGTAAATGGACTACAGTTTAATGTACACTGTAATTTGAATATGATTACTGTATCTTAAAACAACGAGCTGCTATGAAGTACATTTCCTAATGTTACTAGGCTACTGTCTCTGAAGGTACTGGATCATATTGCAGAGGTCTGTTCTTAGGCCGCCCCAAGGATCATGAATGGTCTTGGTAGATTTTCTTTTTTTTTTTTTTTTTTTAAGGACCTTGGCTGCTTTTTACTAGAAGGTTGCTTTTATGAATATATTTATACTATTAAAGGATGGTTGATCTAATTTAACTTGCCATTTTGTAGGAGAAAGACCCATCAGAGTCAAATCTTTTTGATTTGATTGTTAAGCATGCATATTTTTATTTAATATAAATTTTGAGTATAAAAAGTGAAAATATTAACGTGAAATGCAAGTTCTCATGTTAAGTTTCTTTAAAGAGATGTCTTATTTTATTTGTAATGTATATATAAAAGTCATAACTATATGGTTTTTTTCTTACATTTAACTGCTGTCCAGTGTTAAATGTATGCATGTAAATCTGTTGCACATCTGAGACACTTTTATTCTGTGTAACTTATTCACGCTGTAAATACACTTACCGTTTTTGTGAAGTAACTTTGAAATTTGGATTAGTACATCCATTTAACTAAAATATAAAAGTCATATATAATCACAACAGAGTATGTCCTTGTTGTGAAATTATCTTCTTGTCTAAATCCATACTGTTGCAGAGGGTATCCCTGATCAGTAGCCCCCAAAAGACAACTTTCTCATCATTTATGCTGAAACCATTCATTGCACTGACAGAAAACAGCCAGGAACGTAAGGATTTTTTTGTCAGGCTGTAGTTACAACTCAACTTTGAAAAGTACAATAACAAGAGCACTTTCATTAGTCTTCCACTGACAGTGAAAACCTTCAGAAGTTCCTTCCTCCCTAAAGTATCCTGTGATTCTTCACAGATGCATACAAAATAACCCACGATGTAACCATCTAGCTTTTTAGCATCATTTCTAAACTTCAGGTAGAGGAGAAATCAGACTATTCCCAACAAAGCCTCACTGATGTCCAAAGACAGCATGAACTGCAACAATACTCCCACTGTGCTTCTAGCACACCAGCCCTTTAAGTAGGACTCCTCTGGTTCACCACATTTTGTGTCTCTGAAAGCACATTCAGGTACTCTCTTCAGTTACATTTAAGCCACCTACCCTGGAGATACATGACAGGAAAGCTTCTGAGACATGAGCCTGTGTTTAAACCAGGGGCACTGGGACTTGTTCTACCACTTTGGGGACACAGCAGGTCTAGAGAATTTGTTACACTCCATCCCAGATGCTCCCACTCAAGAGGTTTTTCCCGTGTTATCTTACAGCCATAGTCTTCCAGCAGATAGTCTTTGATTATCAAACAGCTGTGATTTTTTTGAATATACATTTGACAGAGGCAGTGGGAAGACGCACCAGACTTTATGCTCCAGAACATTTGCACGTTCCACCCTAGTTCAGTTTGAGTGACTGAAGGAAAAACTTGCTCTTGCAGCTTTAATCTTAGCACTCCCTCAAGGCAGACTAAAAACAAAGTCTCCTTTTTTCAGGAAATCAAATAGGTTTTTTCCTTCAAGATATATTTTCCTCTTTCATCTAAACCAGATGAAAACTAGGGTATCAAACTAGTGCAAACTTTTCTTCAACTTTATTTACAGCATATATACAATGAAGTTACATACTTTATAAATAATACAAATGTCTTTGTCCATTATCCAATGCCAGGTCAAAAGCCTTAAGTCAAAACACTGCAGAAGACTGACAAAGTGCAAAGCACAAAACAGAAGAGGGCACACAGGTCAGACAATGTATTTGAAGCTGTAAGTGTTATCACAGGACAGCCTCTTCCCTTTGCAGCGGCCACAAAGTTCTTGGCGATGCGGTCTCTTGAGATCAATGTGTCTTTTCTTCTGAGGGCAGGAACAACGAGTCCTCGAACAGATCTTAAGAAACAAGACATTATTAGAAGTAGATCAAAGGTGCTTACTTCATGTTAGACTGACATTTAGTTTTCCTTAATCATAGTAACATATTTGGACTCATACACTTAAGAGCTCTTGTGGTAAAGACCCTGCTGAATTAAGCTGTAAGAACCTTCTTACCTAGAAGAACAAAACCCTACCCTATCTGTAGCTAGCCATAATGCTGTAGGAACAGAAAATTGTTCATATAAGCCATCCACAGGAGAAGGGAGGCCTACCCATCACACTTTTTCCAAATAACATTTCCTAGTGTTTTGATGAAATCAAGTCTTCTTCCAGATAAAGTCAATATCAAATTCGACAACTGTAAACTATTAGAGCATATAATGACTGTATCCTGGTAAGACTGCCATATGTTAACTTACCTGGCACTGGATTGCTTCCACTCGATAGGGATTGAAGCCCTTTTGGCATTTGCGACACAGCTGCTTGAAGTACACCTGAAAAGAAGGCAAGTTCTCAGTTAATATAGCAACTTATTCAAGGTGTAAAGTACAGGTACCTAAATTTGCACCAAAACACCAGATTTGGTGCCATTCTTACAAGTTTCAGGAGCAAAAAAAAAAAAGTTACTTTGTTAACTACCTTGTTGCTTCCAGAAATGCACCACACATAAGCACTCTCCCATCTGGTCTTGCAGTCTTTGCAGTGGAAATAGCCATACTTCTGCTCCAAGAACTGCAGAGACAGAGTTTACTGAGCATCCTCCAGCACCCCGAGAACACCCAGCCCAGCTCCCTTGCTACTACATCCTGAAGGTGGTGAGACACTGAAACAGGTTGTCCATAAAAGTCGTGGGATGCCCCATCGCTGGAAGCATTCAAAGCCATGTTGGATGGGACTCTGAACAACATGATCTAGTGAGTGGCATCCCTGCTCAGGGCAAGGGGGTTGGAACTAATCTTTAAGGCCCTTCCAACCCAAACCGTTTTGTGATGTTATGATACACCTGTGTGGGTTTTCAGACGCTGGAGGCTCTGCTGTTTCAGGGGACACAGAGCCTGCCCGGGGACCACCGTGCTGCTCAAGAGGGGATTTCTGGCCGCCCTGCTTCAGGGTTGGCCCCCCGTGGGCACCGCTAAGTCCTATCCCCGCGCACCTGGAAGGTCGCTCGCTGCCTCGGCGCCGCGTTCTCCTTCCGCCGCGTCCCCGTCGGCTCCCGGCGCGGCGGCAGCGCAGTCTTCGCCGGGCTCTTCTCCTGCTTGTCTCTGCCGTCCGCCGCCGACGGTGTCTCCTGGGCCGGCGCTTCCGACGACGCTGCCTTCTGCGGGGGCGCCTTGGCCTCGGGCAGCGTGAAGGAGCAGCGCTCGGGCGCGGGCGAGTAGAGGGCGAGGCCGAAGGCGCGGGCGGGCGGCAGCGTGCGCGGCCCCAGCGAGCACTGCACGGCCTTGTCGGTCCGCAGGCTCACCTGCACCGCCGCCTCCTTCGTGCTGGCCCGGCGCGGCAGCGGCGCCAGCCCGGGGCTCACCTGCGAGAGCAGCGCCTGCAGCTGCGCCCGCCGGTAGCTGTCCAGGTACTCGGAGGGCAGCGGCGTGAGAGGCCCCCCAAGGAATGGGCTGATGCCGCCGCTCTTGCTCTGCTTCCAGCTGGGCTGCTTGGCCGCCGCGTCCTGGCCGCGGCCGGGCGCGGGGCTGCCCCTGAAGCCCTGGTACGTGCTGAAGGGGGAACAGACAAAACTCTCCATGATTATCGCCCTAGAAGGGTCAGGCTTGCCTGTTCCCCTGTCCCGCCTTTATCTTATCTGGAGAGCTAATGGTTGCTAATTGATAGGGAAATTGGGACCAGCTGGGGGAGGGAGGGCTGATGGCAAGGCTTGCCTGCCTTCTTTCTCTGCAAGACCCTGTAATGATGAATAGATGTAATTCAGCCACAACTGGGACAACCATGGCCTTCGGAGTGAGGGAAAGCCTGCTTGCTCTCAACTCGTTCTGATCATCGTCTTAGAAGAAGGAAAACGGGGTTTGGGAAACTGACAAAGCCCAGATTAATTGGTGTCCCACGGAAAGCCGAGCAGAGGATGCTTGAAATTGTGTCTCTGAGAAGTCTTTACTGGTGTTAAAAGGTCTGAGTATCCCCATTGTTCCATTGCTCGGGGATTAGCTACCTGGAGCTTTTCTATCAACTGAACTGCTTTAGGAAAAGATAGGCTATACTTGTGTATAAAAACTGAAGTTAAGGGGAAACAGTTATACCAGGAAAAGTGGCTTAATACCTGTATAATTAAATAAGTGTTAGTAATACAAGCACTTACACATTAGACTAATAGTTCTTCTTCCATGATCACATCAATTTAGTTCAATTCTAAGGTAATGTAGTTAAAATCATATAATTCAGTCATCCAAACTGTGTATGGAGCCTTTAAAGACTGGAGAATCCTCAAATCCCTGGAACTGCTGTGATGTGAAATAGTTTCTTTGTACGACTCCTTGCCATCTTTATAAATGCATTGCTTTATAAACTTCAAGGGGCCAGCAAGAGAGGGGCTATAGAAGAGCTGGTAGGGATGATGTCTTTAAATGTTCACAGTGCATTTGAGAAAGATTGTTCATATGTCTGAAATAAGTCAGTAAGTGACAGCACTTTTATAGGACAGAAAGAGGTTGAGATTCAGGAAACACATGATAATTAATAGGAAGATGTCTCAAGGCTCCACATTGTGCTTGGGCTTTCAAAGCACTGTTGGTATCAAAGCAAAAAGAGCATCCAGATGGCCAAGTTAAAACTTAGTGACTGCACTGTGGCTGCAAAAAGAGTAAATTGTTAGGGTGCATTGGGAAGGGGAATGGAGATTAAATTGGAAACTACGTGCCATCATTCAAAGCAAAGGTTTGGCTTTGGGAAGAACCAGTTACTGCAGCTCCCCACAACACTGCAAGTTCCCAAGTTAAAATTGTTGGAAGGAGAAGGGATATGGAAAATTATTGTATGACAAGAACCTGGAGAAAGTGACAGATGAGGATGTGAGATGTGATAAAACTGTGTGAAATAAGGACTGGTATAGAGAGGTAGGAAGAAACTCCTTTATTAGACCAGAGTAGATGAACATCCAGCTAAAATGAAGATGGCTAACTCAAAGTTGGTGACAAGAAGAATGTAACACCCAGCTTGAAGTTATTCCATGGACTCACTGATGAAGCTAAGAGAATGGACATATATGTGGAGGATAACAACATTCTCTTTATTGTAACATCAACAACCATGATGATAATTTCACGTGTTAAGGCCTACAGAACCACCTGAAAAGCTGAGGCTTGCACAGGCCATGACACTCCATGGTGGCACTGCCGCTTACTGTGACCCTCCCGGAGCCTTTTCCTGGGAGGTCGGTGTCAGCTGCTGTTGCACAGCAGGATGGGTCATCTCAGCCTTGGATGTGGTACTTCATTTTCCACATTTCCAGGACGCTGAGTGAAGCTGCTGACCGCCACCCTGGCTCAGGACACGCTCGCTTTGGGTGCTGTGCAGAGCCAGCCCCTGAGGGACACCCCTCACCACGGGCACCCCACGCTGCCTCCCGTCGTGCGGGAGAGGCGGGGCCGCTTCGCCGCCTCCTTCCCGTGAGGTGACTGCGGAGGGGGGCGGGAGCGGCGGATGCTCCCGGTGCGCAGGCGCGGGGGGGACGGTGGCGCCAAGCTTCGAAGGGGGCGGCGGGTTTGGGGTGTTGTTGTCGTCCCCTGCTTCCCCGACTCCCTCCGTCCCCGCCGCCCCCGTCCCTGCGTGAGGCGATGCTGCGGCCGCCGCCCCGCCCGAGGGCCCGCCGGCAGGTAACGGCCCCGCGTGTGGCTCGGCCCTGCCCCGGGGCGTCCCCGCTTCTCCGCGAGGGTCCCTCCGCTCTCCTCACAGCCCGCCGGGGGTCTGCGGGCACCGCGGGTGTGGAAGGGGGTGTCCGGTGTCCGGGCTCGTCCCCTGAGGCCCCACGGAGACCCAGGGGAGGCTGCACAGGCCTCGCTCCGTGCTTGGGTCGTTGCCCGGGAGGAGCTTTCCCTCACGGGGAGCAGCGAGGACAGGTCAAATCGCCTTTTTATAATATGCTTCTGAGACAGTGTTATATTTCTTTGGTTTTCTGTCTCAGGGCAGCCCTTACCCTGTTTTAAAATGCCCGCCTTTCCCATGGTTTTGGTAAGGCAGCGCGTGTAACGCGGTCATCGCCAGGGAAACTGATTTTACTGTGGAAACAATAAACGTAGTAAGCGGTAAAGTCCTACGTCAGTCTTACTGATACCTGTTTTTTAACAGAATTGTGAAACTGGCAATGTCTGCTCCACGTGAAAGCAACTTTGAATCAAATTCTTGACACATAAGTTATATAATGGTTGTAAGAGTATATATGTGATAGTATATATTCCACTCCAGCATATAGTAGTGAGTGTGGAGTTTTGATTTGTGTTTAAAATGCCTCAAAAGTGTTCTGCCTTCTCCATCTTGTTTTTCTTCTCATTTGCTGAGTATTTTTATCATCTCTGGTATAATTCCCTCTGCTCCTCTTGTCTGCTTTTTTTGCACCATGTTAATCATTGCGGTGTTTGAATGCTCACATCACACTCTTAAAGCTAAGTAAGTTGGGTTATGACACACCAAGAAATGCAGGAAGACAGGCTTAGGACTGGCAGTGCCACAACATTGGAACAGCAGTGTATGAAAGTGTTTTCTTATTTCTTCTCAGGCTTTTCAACAGCTGTTCCAGTAATGTTATGGATAAGAAAATGGCTTACAAACCTGTGGAAAGACCAACTTTCTTTGAAGTATTTAAGGCACATTGCAGTGAATCAGGTACAGCTTCTCCAAAGTAAATAGTTTTTATTAGTGTTGCTTTCTATGTATCAATATTTTATACACATCTGCTCCATAGGAAAGCATCATGCAACTTGTTAGCTGCTGCTCTGGCCTCTAATCTGTATTTGCTAATATCTACTTTTTGTAGATTTCTTTAAATATTTATATGTAGGGTTTTTTCATGACATGTGCTTAGCTAGTTTTTGTACTTGATTTTTTAGCTGCCTCCTCCATGCAGACCAGGTTTAGTCTTTTGCGAAATGCACCTGTTGTAATTATTAATGAGTTGCTAATGTTAAAAGGAACCTGTTTAACTTGCCAGTCTGAGCAAAATAAGAGGGACACTAAGAGTATACTTTTAATTTTTAAAAAATAGATATTTTTCTGCTCTTTGGTTAGTTTTGTTAATTGTCTGAGAAATTGTTTAGACATCCTTATGTGTTCCATGGGTATCAGAGTTCAAAGCCATCTAGAAACAAAATAAACAGAATTATGGCAATGGAAGGAGCAATGTGTTTTTCTTTTAGCATTTAAATGCCTAATGTATTTTCAAATCCTGCATGTAGGATCTTTTTTCCATTTCATGTGGTTTTCTGTATGTTTTTCTGTATAGATTTAGGGCCCATTAGTCTCAACTGGTTTGAAGAACTCAGCACAGAAGCACCACCATATGAGCCTAAAGTGTTTGGAGAACTTGATGCTCCCTCTGGCTGGCTTGATCAAACATCTTTTAAAACTCCACGTACAAAACCCTCTACATACACTCAGCTGGCATCAACTCCACTGATCTTTAAAGAACAAAATGCAATATTGCCACCTTGTTCTTCTCCTGAAAAAGAACTGGATCAGAAAAAAATCAGAACGGGTGAGTAATTTTTTTTAAAGTGGTACTTAAAGGCTGGTTGTGCCCTTCACAAGCAAGATGCTACTTTTTTTACCTTTTGCTGTTGTAGCTGATGATGTTACAGTAATAGATAATGCTACTGTAGGAATTGTATGACTAAAAAGCTTATTTTAGTAGTCTTCTGAAGATCATCTAAAAAAATAGGGAATTAATCTTAATGAATTCAGCCTTGTGATAAAGTGTTAATATATATACAAAATTCCATGTACAAAAGATACTGTTGTGGTCCAAATACTCTAAATACTGTTAATATAAGCAGATATGAGCTTATTAGTGTAACCTTTTGACTGAGAATCAGAATGAATTTTTTCAGCCATCTCATTTTTGTTTTATGCAAAATCTCTAAAAATCTTTTCAAGAGAGAGAATTTTTCTTCCATACTGAAGTATGATGTGATCTTAAGGTACTCCATAACCTTTCTTGGAAAGATTTAGAAGCACTAAGCTCTTTCACTTACTAACTGTCATGGAAAGTTACATTTTTCCATTTGGAAAAAAAGGAATTTCATGAGGTACTTGTCATGGCGTTATTTCCAAATCCCAAGTACGTCAGGAAAGTACATGTCATGCTGTTCCTTTTTGATGTACCCATCCTCCTTGGACAGAGAGAAGAATTTTTTCTAGCGAGAATGTATGCAGGATTGTATATCTGTTCTATGGGAGAAGGTCTGACCCCATTCCTGAAACACCTGATTTGTACATCTCCTGTGTCTGTGCCCTCCTGATAAGCTTTTCTAAACAGGTTACAAGACTCCCTTTATTACCAGAATCGTTCTTAGATCCTAAAGCAAACTCTCTAAAGGGACAGACCTGTGCTGCTGTTCAAATATTCTTTATAACAGTGCTTCCATGGAATGTCGTTACCATCTTCATTTTTCTGAAATTTGCTGCTGAACTTCTGCTCAGTGTATTAGTCCCTGGGGAATTCTTGGTAGCATTTCATGTGTGTCAAACAAAGGAACTTTACGATTCTTCAGTTTCAAAATGGTTAGTTTTGCTCTGTGTTTGTGCAGAGGTTTCCTGTGACTGACCTGAGGTCTTCCAGTTTTCTTAGTCAAAGCCAAATGGCTCCTGTAACCCAAGTTTTTCCTCTTGAGAAAACAAGAGTGTGGGTGGAAGCTGATGGATTTTACCTTGGTGTGGTACTGGGATGCAGCTGCGCTGTGCATGTGGGCTCAGGAACTCAGAAGCAGAGAGAAGTGCAGAAATGGAAGTGTAATTTCTTATATTAAAGTAGTTTGGAAATTTCTGAGTAGTGATTCCTTTGAGTAGATGGTTGTTCATGTTAGGGGCTCACTGCTCAGAGGATTCTGCTGCATGGGTGGGCCCACTCTCTCTTGCCTGGGGCTGCTTCACATAAATAGCTGTTGCAGCCAGTGGCTCTATCAACAGTTCAAGAAATAATTTTTGCTTTATGCTGCTTAAGAATCAAGAAGTGTATGGCTTAGTAAATTTGAGGGAAAGCTGGTACGGTCATATGTTTGTATGTATTGTGTTTCTTTTAAGAATAACTTCTGCAATGATAAGAAAGGCACAGTACAGTACGTTAAAACTGCATATGACTTTATTAATATCAAGTGAAAAAAGTCACATAATAAGTGGTTTTTTTCAGCTGTGCGGTTGAAACATGTTTAGCATTGTTTGGATTTAAAATTTGAGTATATTTAAAATACTAGAGCAGAAATTAGCATTGGGTTTTGGTTTCTGGAGAGTTTTGGGTTGGGTTTTTTTTATTAACTAAAATTCATGTTGCATAATTTTTTTTTTGAAGTTTGTCTTGAAGCTTTAAAATTGAAATTATTACTTGTAGTTTTGCAAAGTTGTGTTGATTATTATATTGTTTGTTGCAGATGGAGAGAATTTGATAAGCCCAAGTAACACTAGAAGAAAAGTAGACCAAGGAAATGAAATACTTGCTTCTCCTCCTGGTACCTGCCACAACTACCTTGCTGCTAGGTATGGTAAATATGTCAAGACAAAAAATAAACTGGATTTTAAGCAAACAATATTAAACCCACCATATTTGACTGTTAAACCTTTTCATAGCAGCGAATAATCTTGTATGTCTGGTATTTTTATGATACTTTGAGGTTGCTAAGTGAGTTAAAATAAAACACAAGCTAATTTTGAAAATTTCCTTGATTTCAGGTGATCTTCCTTTCTATTTTTCTACTCTTTCACATCTGGATTATGTCATTTGTTGACATTATTTCAGCTTTCCAAATTCTCAACATCCAAAGAAAGAATAGTAGTGATTTATCATGTGCTTCTCAAGTAGTAAAGCTATTCATAGTATTTACTGAGAATTTTTTTAGTAATAGCCTTGATTTTGAAATTCAATGTCTATATTTCAGATAAATTTGATTGAAGTACTCAAGTTGACTATAAAACCAGTTAAAATAATTATTTAATTAAAATCAGTTAATCCAATCTCCTAGTTTCGTGCAGCATATTACAGAGCACATGATTATATTGTAATTTATTACTTGTCCAAAAAATTATTACTGAAAACTAACATATTTCACAAAAGAAGCTTTTTATGGTTTGTAATAGACTTACAGTAAGGTTTAAAATACTGGCTGATGGTTAGGAGAAATCTGCATTTTATCTAGTCGAGGAAATAGCCATGGTTGCAAAGAAAGAAAATAATGGAGTTGTTAATATATGTAATATATTGAAATATTTCATTATTTTCAGAAACTGAGTAGTAAAATTAATATTTTTATTTTGTTTTGCAGTCCAGCTATTTTAAGGAATATTTACAGGACACCTCAGAGAAATAATATGCCTGGTTTGTATTTTCTCTTTTTGGTTCTACAAAATATTTTGTATACTTAGATAAAAATCCTTTTTTTTAATATTATTTAATGTCCTTTTTACATAATGTTTTTTAGGACCATATGGAAGCTTGTTTTGCACACCTAAACTTTTGGAGGTATGTATTTTATTTATGCATTTTGTTTCCTTTTCCTAAGTAATACATTTAGAATTCTGCATAGAAAATATATATATAATTGTTAAATATATTTCTAGGTCAGAACTCCAAAATGTATTTCTGAAAGTCTGGGTGCAGAAGTGGATCCAGATATGTCCTGGTCAAGTTCTTTAGCCACACCTCCTACACTTGGTGAAACTGTGATCAGAGGTACTTCTAAGAATGAACAATTGCTAAGGGTTAAAAACTTCTGGGTTTGACACTGGAAGTTCACTCAATGGGAACTGTTGGGTTTTCTGATTAAAAAAGGCAACTCTTACAGTGATGCTTAGTGAGTGACTTTAAGTAATGCAGCCCTAAACAGAAAACTTCTGAAAAGTTTTCTTCCTTTGTATGAGAGTTTAAGGAATATAAATTTAGAAATAACATAGCAAATCACAGAAAGAGGATTAGATAATGTTTTCTTTGCACTATCACAAAACTAGATACTATTGGGCTAAGTCATGTGAGTATGTTTATGAAATCTAAGTAGGTAGCCTGTGGAGTAAACTTCCCAGCAGCAGTGTTGGTTGCAGCATTTTAAACCACTCACACTGGGCCTGCCATCCTGTCGATGCAGTGAGACAGACTGGGATACTGATCCAATTCAAGACCATATTTCCTGGGTTGTTTGGACAGGGCAATTCCTGGACCTCATTTACTGCACAGCTGCACAATGAATAGGTAGTAACTGTTTCAGTGGTAACAAACAGTGATGCTGAATATCAACCCTCAACCTAAGGTGTTGCTGAAAGGTGGATTTCATTAGCATATGATAAACAAAATGAAATTTGACTGTATGATTTGTTGATGGAAATGGGAAGACCTGGATGTCTACTTATCTCCTGATATAGTTTAACAACATGAAAAAGAGCAAGCATTGTATAAAGCATATAGACCATATAAAGCCTATTAAGAATGAATGCTAGAATTGGGAATTTCTTTTGGGAGGGAGGGGGTGGTACTACTCACAAGGCTATTGAGTTGTGCCATTTTGGGTGTTCATTGGTCGAGAAAGATGTGAGCTGAAAAGAAAGGCTGGGGGAAGTACCCATACGTTAATGATGATGTTCTGGGAGGTGAGGTGTGGTCTGAGCTCTCATTCTCCCGCTTCTTGGATGAGCCTAGTGATGGCCCCTCTCTCCCATCTGACACCTGTGAAAAGAAAGAGCGAACCATTTGGCTGCTACATAGAGCCTGCATGGCACATCTGTGAAACGTGTCATTGTAATATACTGCTCTTCAGGCATTTTAAAAATAGGGTTCACTTTCTCCTTTTGTAATGTAGTAAAAAAATATTGCTGCTGTTTTGGGAGGTAATGGGAAAAAACTGATCCAGATCCTTGGACAGAAAAAAATAGGGAGTAGTGCCATGAATAGCTACTTGAGTAGTGATGTTCTCAGGGTGGTAACTGCTCTACCTTCATAGCAGAAACCACAACCCATGATTTGGGGTGTATTGTGCTGTAGGACTCTTTAGTTAGGACTTTTAGTTAGTTTTTAGTATTTTTTTTTGTTTACAGACTTGAGTGGCATTTAAAATAATCCAATGAAAACCCTCCCAAAACACAACTGTATTTGAACACACTCAGCAGATCACTTGGGAAATGATAAATTGACTTGTCTGTCTTTCTCCTAAAGCTAGAGAGAATGATTCCGTTTCTGAAGCAAAGCAAGAGGATGGAAGAGCAGATAGAGTAAGTAGTTTTAAGAGCTATGTTCTTCTTTCAGTTAAGCTGTTTGGTTACATGCTTACATTCCTTGAGCCAAGACTGAAAAATTCTGTCATTTTCATTTTAAGCTCTCTGCTTTGGCCAGTTTTTAAAAGTTACTGCTGACAAAACTAAATTTGCAAAACATGGCTGTACACTGTATTTTCACAAATAACCCTATCTGAGAAATGTTTTTTGCTGTGTTTATTAAAAAAACTCAACAAAAAAAAAACCCACCAAAACCACTTGGATTAAGCAGCAGTGGGTGTTATTCAGAGAGAAATCAAACCTAGGAATTGCCATGTGCTACTTATATGAGGGTTGGTTGGTTTGTTTTTCTCCCACTTCTGTCCAACTTTTGGAAGTTATTCTGTGGGAATAACTTCTTGTCCTCAACCACTATACCTCGAGTTGAGTTCTAATTTCAGTCCTTTGATAGTGTTAGGGAGAGTTCTTGCATAATTGTAATTTCACTCTATGTACGTGAAAGCTGAATGATTATTCAGACTGAAAACTGAGGATGGCACTAAAAAGATTCAGTTATAAGTTTAAGTTTCTTAACTACCTGAAACTTCACAGTTTAACAAACCGTTACAAGATAAAATAAGCAAAATGTTTTTGTTCTTCCTCATATCTCCTTTGTTCCCTTTTGAGAGGCTTATAGTAAACTGCCGAACCCATTCGCTGCCCTTAAGTTGACTGCAGAATGAAACCTGATTTGCATCAAAAATGGGGATTACCTGTTTTTTTGGTTTTCAAGTGTGCCTGTGAAAATGTTAACCTTTCATTTTAAGAGATGCAGCATTATTCAGGTACTGCAGTAAATGTTTAGAATTGCATGTTTTACTTTTGAAGTGATACTTACTGGTACGTAATGTAACAGCTTTTGTCTTTGGTTTACAGATTTTGCACAGCTTTTTTTCCAGCCATGATAAATGTCCTGAGATAAGTGATACAAGTATGCTGTTGGTACCAGAGGCAGTCAAGCTAAATGCTGAAGATGATGCCAAAGATTTGGGTATGCATTGATGCTTTACCTACTAAGTATACTGTGAAGCAAGACTGAGGATGAAGCTACATTGTATGTCTTGGGCTGTTATGGCTTATTTCTTCTGCCAGCTGTGTACTTACTTCCTCTTCCTGAATTGATTCAACTTTGCCAAACTAATGTAGCCTTAAAAAAGGGAATGTCTGCTGAGTCAGTGAATTAGATCACTGTCCTAGTTAAGCTGGATGAACAACCAGATTAGTACTGTGAAGTGTGCTCACTGTAGCTGAAGATGTGAGACTAACGGAGAGCAGAGAGAGAGAAGTGCAGGCTCAAGGGGGAGCAAGACTACTGCCTCTAGATATTGAATAGGTTTAGCTTTGTCACGAAGTTTCACCCCAACACTCATTGTTCTGTGGTGATCTTGGTTTTTGATCTTATTATATCCTTTCTTCATTTACTTCAATTATTCAAAATAGGTAATTCTAAATATGACAAATCCTTCAAGAAAAAGAAATGTTGGGTTTTTTTTAATGAATGCAGAAAATACACAGGCAAGGCAATAAAACGTTTTCATTTCGTGTTTTTAGATCATGTTAGTGAACAGGTGAAATTGTTCAGTGGGAACTTTGTGATTTTAGTTCAGAAATTATGGCAGAAGGGAAGAATATTAACAGAAATTTGTTCAGCATGCATAGGTGAAAAAGGGTGCTGTAGGGATTCACACAAGCTAGACAGGACAATATATGCTTGATTGTGTGTCTCCTTATCTGAATTGAATGGACTGCCTTAAATGTTTGGTGGTACGTGTAAGAATTGTGAAAAAATTTGACAAGGAGGGCTGAGAATACTGGGATCAGGAAGCATTTTTGCTTGCAGAGTGATACGTGGTGCTATTTTTATATTGTAGGTTCAGATATCCTGAGAAAAATATGTTTGGTGGTAAACCTATTCAAGTAAATTGTAACTGGTAAAATACTTTTAGAAATTAAGGACAAATTAATGTGTTGGTCCATGTTCCAATATGACTTATTACATTGCATACTACAGTAGAGAAGGCCGATTAAAATAAAGTCTAAATAAAATAAGAGGGGGAAGAAAACCATTTGTCTTGAAGTACAAAATAACTTGCACATTTTCTTTCTTTCCTATGTCTTCCCTTTTTGATAATAGTTAGCTTGGTATTTGAA
>JAWWLV010000001.1:48674451-48727712 GCA_035041135.1 Platyrinchus mystaceus
AAGTGTTGGTAGCTGATGCTTGCACAGTCACCCAGACCTGTTCAAAGATCAGGACTAGCTGAAAACTTTATGGAAGGGTAGACTGGAACAGAATCCCTGCCCAGCTGCACAAGTTCGGGTACAAAGGTCAGGCAGGCTAGTGCTGGAAAGTTTGGGGAGGTGTCAAAAGGCAGGTAGGACTCTTATCAGTCCAACTTGAAACAGCTGTGCCACAGCTGAACCCTGTGCTGAGTTACAGCTTCTGTAAAAGATGTGTTAAACACACTTTTAGCATTCTGGAGGGACTCTTCGGTTATTGAAAGTACACAAAAAAAGATGCGGGTGAGCTGTTTGCAGTGAAGTAGCTGTGTGTTTTAAAAGGCCATTTAGTACACCTGTGTGATCTGAAAATTTGCTAGTTCTGTTTGCTCTGACTTCTTCGACGTTTTACTTAGAAATTACAGTTAAGTTGTGCAGGTTGTTAAGAAATTGAACTTAAAAGGAACATAACTTCTAAAATTCTGTGTTTTTATCCTAGGAGAACCTCCAATTAAAAGACAGCTACTGCTTGAATTTAACAGAACAGAGAATCCCCCCAGATCTTTGAAAGCTTCAAAAAGCACCCCTGATGGTAATTTTAGTCATCTTGTGTTCTAAGCAGTAATCTGATGTCAGTTGTTATCTTTAGAATTCTTCAGTTTACAATGAACTAGCAACAAGACTGCTTAACTACTGCATTTATCAGTATAGTCATGGAAATTCAGGGAAGCTGTGGTGGTAATGTCCGTGCTGAGTTGAAATCAGATGATTAATGGTATGCCTTATTGTGTGGAATCTAAATATATTACAATATATTACTTCTTAAGAACTCTGGTTTCTCACAATCCTAAATCTCAGAAATTCTAATCTCAGTAGGAAGAATATATTTTATTGATTAATTATCTACAGGAAAATGAAATGGTACTGGTAATATACTCACTGATAGCTGTCTGTGTTACAGATGCTTATAATATTTTGAGTGATTAATATGGAGGCTTATGAAAGGGCTATCAACGTTTTCAAAGTTTGAGTTGATGTTTTATGTGAAGCTAGGTAGTGATCGGGATATTAGGATAGTGTGATTTTTGGCTATGGCTTTTGGTTATGGGATAAGCAGTGTTCTTTAAGGAACTTGTTCTTTTTAAGCACTGCATGCACTCACCTAAATTCAGTAGCAGGATTCATCAAATATATTGATTTAACCAGTACATTGGTTCCTGAGTGCTGTACTAAATGTTCTAGGCATAAAAGCCGTGATTTAAAATTTCAAATGGAAATTTGCTGCCAGAGAATAATTTTATTCCCTTCATATGTCAGTATTATCCTATCTTGCAGTAGGACCTGAACAGTGTTATTCTTTGGTGAACAATTGAAAACAGTTCTGTCTCCAGTACAGTCTTGCCTCTGGCTTCTAGAACATGTGGCATTTTGTATATGCAACTTCTAGTATGAAACTTCGTCTTTGCAGCCTAAGGGCACAAATGAGTTTACATTCCCAGCAGATATGATTTAATTACGTTGATAATTCCAAGATAAGCCTGTCCTTCAGTGATGGAAGGAGGAGGTTATGCAAATGTGCCCTTTTCTGTTGTAACTTCAAATAAAAAAATAAATAAAAGTTGCTGAAAAAGTTCTGAATTGAATGGTGAGCCTACCTGGAATTAAAGATATGATAAGCATTTCCCTTTCAGGAGCCTAAAAATGTATTGTCAGGTCACAAATACAAACTCGTGAGAGTTCAGCATTGTGTTCACTTATCCTTTAGATCTGTCATCAATTAGCATGGAGATGTTCATACAAACATTTTTGGGGCAGGAAAGAGTAAAACTGTTTCAATCAACTCTGGAAGCTTTTCTTTATATTTATATCATTAATTTAGGTAAAACATGCTTAATTATCTATGCATGTAATGTACCATTTCAAATATATTTTTTTCTAATTATCTTACAGGCATTTTCAAAGACAGAAGAAAATTTATGTACCATGTGCCTTTAAAACCCGTAACTTGTCAACCTTTTGGGTGAGAAATTTACTATATATTGTAGAAGTCTTCTAATGCAATTTCTTAAAACCTCACAAGCCTTTGTAACTTTCTGAAAATATACAGTAATAATTTACTACCCAACTTTATAAAAGACTAATAATTTTACTCCAAAATAAACATATTAAATATAACACATAGAACACATGTTGCTGCAGTAGACCAGTAAGATGCTAAACAAACTGTGCTCTTTTACACTCTGTCTTTTCTCAATAGAAATTAAGTATTCAATTTTTAAAATGTCAAAGACTGTTATTTTGTCTTTTTATCGATGTAGTATTGAACGTTGTACTACTAAAATAAGAGAGTACAAAAATCCTGAAAAAGGTTTTTGTCAGGAGGCTGAAACCTGTATGTTTAAACATTTCCATCTCTGTAGGTCAACTAAAGAACGACAGGAAGTCAAGGATCCTACCCTTGCTCTACCAAATCAAGACTTCAAAGGATTCCAGTCTAAACCTGCCATTTTTCAGCACCATGCACTAAGGCAGTCCTCAAATGGTACTTCAAGGGTTTCTACTCCATGTAAGGCCGCAGCAAAAGAGAGTGAAGAAACAAGAAGTCTGTACAGATCTGGCAAAGCTGTTAAAACTTTTATTCCACCCTTCAAAACCAAGCTGACATTTTCTACATGTGAACAAGGCAGCGGCAAAAGGTGTGACTCACCGATCAGCAAAAGAATGACCAAAGAGGTGGAATTAAATCAGGTCACAACTGAACAAAATACTGCTGAACCTCAAGATCACCAGTCTTGCATCCAGCATGCAGCAGACACTGACACAGAAAATGGCAATTTAGGTATTTTCAGATTTTGCTCACATAACTGTTGTGAATACTAACTGTCAGAATTAAACCTTTAAGGGTTTTTTGTGTATTCTGTCAGACTTCTTTTTGTAATAAAAAAACCTTATTTTTAAACTTTTTTTCTTTTTGTGAGAAAACTAGGAAATAATTACTTTCCTAATATTTTATATTGCATCCTAACAAATCATATGCTGCTCATCTCTAAAGTCAATTAAGAAGAAGAAAAATATTTCACATAGTGCTTCAGAAACAAGATAGCTTATGTTTCATTTGATACCTGATTTTTTTATACCCCTCCTAGGTAAAATAACCTAGGAACCTTAGACTAGCCTTGCTATACTTCATTCACTTACACTTGATTCTGTTCTCTAATTAAAATGTGTGTGACTATATCTTTAAAAATATTTTGGGTTTTTTTTTCTTTGCAGCTGTGGTCAGGATGGTGAAAAATCTCCGCTGTGCCAGAGATCTGCAGGAAATGAGAATTAAAAAGAAGTGCAGGCAGAATATTCGCTCACAGCCAGGCAGTCTTTACGTCATTAAAACCTCTGCAAGCAATAGAATCTCTCTGAGAACTGCAGTGGAAGAGAAATCTCCTAGTTTTTATTCTACAGAAGAGGTATATTGGTATCTTTTTATTATCTGTCTTTTGCATCTGTTTCTCAAGAGGAGCATATAGAATCTCAGTAGCTTTTGAATCAATACATTCGTCCATTTTTAGGTAAGAATTTAGAGTAGCTCTTATACCAGTTGCTGCAGTATTTAAGTAGCTTTGCATATCCACACTTTTTAAGACAATTCCAAATAATAAAGGTCATAAAGTGTCTAGTGTTATAGTCAAACCAGAGAAGCATCAAAAAAGGAAAAAAATCACCAATTATAATTGCTATTGACTTTTAACCCATATGAAGTGCTGAGATAAGAGAACAATTAAAGTTTAAGCTTAGGTAAATCTATATGAAAAGCCTCTTGCTTTTGGTTCAGTGAAGGTACAAAACCTGTTGAATTTTTAAAAACACTTTTGAAGCATCCTGTGATGCTATTCTGCTAAAATAATTGCTGGGAATTCATTCTTCCTGGATTACGTATGAAATGACAAGATCAGACAAGCTGTCTCAACCTTAAGGAAATATTTAATCTAAATTTTTAATATATTAAAACTCTTAGCTGAATTTTTACTGTGTTGTCATTATTTTGTCTTTTTCATCTAATTTTTTTCAGCTGTACACATACGGTGTTTCAAAACATTGCATACAAGTTAACAGCACAAATGCAGAATCTTTCCAGTTTCTTGTCAAAGACTTTTTCAGTAAGGAGTATTTGTTAGCTGGAAATGGAATGCAACTTGCTGATGGAGGTTGGCTAATACCTACAGATGAGGGAAAAGCTGGAAAAAAGGAGTTTTACAGGTACTGTTACTTAAGAACTTGAGACAGCTATGCTATTTGTTAGTTAGTTATGCTCTTATCCCCAAGAATAAATCCAGTGCAGTCATCTTTTAAAGTCTCTGACTACTTATTTTACTGTGCATTTTTAGTACACCTCTGTTAGTGTAAAGATATTGTAGGATTGTAAATTTGCTGTGTCGATTAATGTTGCTAGTGATTGATTTTCAGTGACCATTGAAGAAAGCATACAAAGCCAATTTAGAAAATTTCTGGGAATTCTTCAACAGTGTAAATAGTCTAAAAAAGAAACAAACCTATTTTTTGATGGGAATGAAGGTTGATTTGGGAGGTGTTTAGGACAGGGATGAAAATGCTTTTTTAATATAACTTTTTTAAAGATGATGTATAATTTGAAGGAAGCCTAAACTACAGTAGTAAAGCACTTTTTCACTCAAGCCTTCTTTTGAGTATATGTAAGAACCAAATTAGGTGCAGAAGCAACACTTGCATTCTGTCCGGTTCTTCTGTCCCTCCTTTTGCAGGTCCTTTAAAATGAGCCGAAAAAAAAATATGTGTTGAGTACACCTCTCTTAAAAACACTTCCATGAAAATTATGTTCTGTTTTACTGTAAGCAAGTGTGTACGTTGTAACTTCAGCAGCAGCACAAGGAACTACCAGTGTACTGTTGTTGCAGCAAAACTTCAGAAAATACTTAACTATTTTTTTCTGATTTCCTCTGTTAATTTGAATCATAGAATATCCTGAGTTGTAAGGGACCCACAAGGATTATCAAAGTCCAGGTTGTGGCCCTGCAGATTTGAGATGCTCTATTTTCAAATCAGTGTCACTGTTGGTATTCATTCACAAAATACTCAAGGCAGGCACCTGTATTTGAGTAGTATCTGTAGTCAAGCATGCATTGTCAATCTAAGTAAGTCAGAATTCAAGAGGTTTGCAATATTTGCTTTGCAGTACCAAAGTGTGACAGGTCTGTTCCAAGCTCAAGAACTGTTTTTATTTTTAAGTTTGGGTTGGTGAAGTTGGTGCAAGAAATCCAAAATGGGAAAATTGACTATTATGAGATGTGTACTTCGATGTTGTGATCTGTAGTTTCTCATGAAAAATTGCATTCTACTCATGCTGGGGAGCCAGAATCATAATTAGCTTCTCCCACACGACTGAGAAATGTTTTTGGTGTCAATGATATTTGTTCATCATGGGAGGGCTGGAGATGCTGTGTGTCCATACCCAGCAACTACTCAGTGAGTAGTGCTGGAGTTCACAGAATCATAGAATAGTTTAGGTTGTAAGGAACTGCTGGCAGTCATTCAGTCCAAGCCTCTGCTCAGTACAGTTTGAGTTAGATTAATTACTCAAGGACTTGCCTAGCTGAGTTTTGAACATCTCCAAGGACAGAGATTCTACAACCTCTCTGGACAGCTTGTGTCATTTGACCATTCCCATGGTTTAAAAAACAAAACGACCACCTTTATTTCTGAATGGAATTTTCCATGTTCTAGCTTGGTGTGTTGTCTGTCATCTTATTGTTGGGTGCTTCTAGGAAGAATGTGTCCTTGTTTTCTCTGAACCCTCCAGTCAAATAGTCATAGACAGCAATAAGGTCTTTTTGGCTTGTTTTAAATTCAAACAAACCCCACTCTCGTAGCTTGTATGTCACGTGCTTAGCCCTCAAGATCACCTTGGTGGCCCTCTGTGAGGTTGTGTTCCAGTACACCAACACCTTTGTCCTGGCAAATCCAAAGCTGGACAGAAACTTTCTCCTAAGTGCTGAAGAGAGGGGAAGGATCACTGCCTCCCTGGCTTTGCTCATAATACAACCCAGGATGCTTTTGTGCTTCTTTGCAAGGATATATTGCTGTTGTGTGGTCATCTTGTCCACCAGGTCCTTGGATCCCTTTGTGCCAGTCAGCCCCAGCCTGTTACTGCTGTGTGGGATAGTTACATTGCAGGTGCAAGACTTTGCTTTTGTTGAATGTTATGAGCTTCATGAGATTCCTAGAAGGTTGTTTCTCATGCCTGTTTGGGTCCCACTAAATAGGATCCTCCAGTGTATCAATCACTTCTCTAAGTTTGGTGTTATCTGTACACTTTCTGGGTCCCGCAAGCCATCATGTAGGTTGTAATGAACCCATCAAGCAAGCAGGGGAAATTCCAGGGCTGAAGGGGAATAGAGCACACCTCAGTCCATCAATGCTAGGGCAAAATAGGCAAGTTAAAACCTTGCCATGGATTTCAGGTTAATCTATTGACCATTTATCTGCAGAGCCCTCTGTGACACTCCTGGTGTGGATCCCAAGCTAATATCTGAGGCCTGGGTTTACAATCACTACAGATGGATTGTATGGAAATTGGCAGCCATGGAAGTGTCATTCCCACATGAATTTGCTAACAGATGTTTGACACCAGAAATAGTGCTGTTGCAATTGAAATATAGGTATGTGTATAACAATATATTTGGACCTGTAACTTGTGGTACTGTATACTTTCTAAATTACAAAATTAACACCTCTACCTTGCATTTACTATTTTTAGTAGAATGCATACACTGTTAAATTTATGCATAGCAGTATTAAAAGCATAGTGCATGTTATTTGCAAAAATTTAGATGACATTTGCTTTGCTACAGTGGTGCTTAATTGTAGATTGAATAAGCAGTAGTTTGCTACAATTGTGTTTAAAGCAAAACAATGTGATGGGGTTTGTTTGCTTTAACAAAGCCTGAATGCTTTCTTGTAGGTATGATTTGGAAGTTGATAAAAGTAAACGATCAGCAATCAAAAAAATAATGGAAAGAGATGATGCAGCAGGTAAAACACTTGTGCTGTGTGTTTCCAAAATCATATCGCTGAACACCGTTGTATCTCCTAGCAGTAGCAATAAGGATGTGGAAAATAAAAAAGCAGCAGCAATAATTGAAGTTACTGATGGCTGGTATGGGATTAGAGCTCTTCTGGATCCACCTCTCAAAGCTTTCTTAGACAGAAGAAGGCTGACTGTTGGTCAGAAGATCATAGTGCACGGAGCAGAACTTATTGGCTCTCAGAATGGATGTACACCACTGGAAGCCCCAGAGTCCCTTATGTTAAAGGTAAAATAAAATATTAGGTCAGCTTAAATGGATGTGACTGAGAGATGTGATAAATGCTATTTAGTTGAGCCACATTCTGTAAACAAAGTTATCGGGGCTTTACAAACAGATGGAGCTTTGTTGAAGTTTAATAACCAATTTATAAGTTGTGACACACGGTCATTGACACTATTCAATAGGGTTGGAAGAGAAGTTCATAATACAAAATTCTTCAAAGTTTTCCTGTGTTTTGACAGTTCCAGCTCCTTAATTTGGTTAAGCACCAAGTTACAAAAACTACTTATTCATCACTTACAATATGGAAGTTGGAAGAAGAATGGGGGCGGAAAACCAGGTCGTGAGAGGGTGGACTGGCAGGGGAGGGCTTTGACTTGTTTGAGAATGCTTAAAGAGATGGGTGAAGTTCCAGCATAACACTGCTGCTCCTCTGGTATAAAGCAGTGGCTTCTCTCATAGATACTCATTTCCTAGAGAATTTTAACTCATCAAATTTTTAATTTCTGTTCAAAATACATTTCTTCAATGTGAAAGGAAACCTTTAAAATGTTCTGTGTTCAGGTGTAAAAGTGATATATTCTTAGTGAGGTCAGTGTTAAAATGGTCTTTCCTGTAGACATAATAAGTTGTGTATAGTTTTGACCTACCAGTAATGGTTTATCATTCATCATTTGTCTCACTCAGATTTCAGCAAACAGCACTCGATGTGCACGATGGGATGCAAAACTAGGATTTCATCAGGATCCCAGACCTTTTCCTTTGCCTTTGTCATCGCTTTACAGCGAGGGTGGTGCAGTGGGGTGTATTGATGTAGTTATTCAGAGAACTTATCCTATTCAGGTATGGTGTAAGTATTTTATGAATCTAACAGATTCTGTGAGATCTAAATTAAATCAGTTTTTAATTTAATTGCTATATCATTCCTCAAATCAGACATAATATAGGGAGCTAAAAAATTTAAGAAAAGGTACCATTATGCGTAAAATGAACAAGAGCGGTTCTTGCGGTGTGCGTGTTTTTAATATTTCAGGACTGGAGTATCCTGTGGTAAGAAAAATTAAAGTTTGCGCTCAGTATCTTCTGGTTGGCTTTGCTTTCAGCTTCAGAAATCCAGAAAGAATTGGATTTCAGTTCTGGAATCTAAAAAGCACAGCACTTGTTTTAAAAAGAGAAGAAAGACATTGACAGTTTCAGCTCCAAGAACAAGTGAAACTCAATTTTATTTTTACATACATGCTAACATAGAAGTTGTATATCTCTAGCCTTTAGTAAGATTACTTTTTCTTACATGTAGCTGACTGTATTGTTTAAGTTCTATTATTTAAAAATATGACTGAAAATACAATGTGTGATTATGGTATAAAATAGAATTAAGACCTTTTAAATACCACTTAATATCCAGTCATTTTAAATATGGTCAGACTTCACTGCAACTACTTTGTTTTATAACAATACCAGCCCCAAAAAGAAACAATATTTCTGTTAGCAATCAATCCTTTTAATGTTAACAGTTTAACCAGGATACAACTTTCAGGTTTTATTAACTTTTCTCAGAGTATATTATACTTGGCATGTACATACAGGATTTTTTTTTTCATTGCTTTCTTGTTGTGTTGTTTAACTGTTGGTCAGTGTAGAATGAATTCTGCAGAAGTACTAGCAATATTTGGTTTGGATCATTACTTTGATATTTAGATTGTTGCTCTAATGGAGGAAATTGTGTGAGCTGCCTGGTAGAACTAACATTTATTTAGGTCTCCGAAAGGGAGTAATCTGTAATCACATCAGAGTAAGTGGTTTCCAGGCTGGGGAGGAAAGTGGTGCTTTGTATCTCACTATATCAAGAGATTTGAGGTACTGATGTACTTTTTTCTTTTCTAAACCCTGAGACTCTTGTTCAAACATACCAAAATTATAGGAAGATTTGGACTGACTCTCTCCTTTTATCTCAAGAGTCAAGGAGTGTAGGAATCACAGATGACCTTAACTAAATGTGTTAGACTGTGAATAGGGCAGGAAGTACATGGCATGCAATTAAATGAGGCAGGCAGAGCCTATTTCAACAATTCACTGCCTCATAAGGATTGGTCCTGTAACCTTTCTTCATCCTGCTTTCATTGTACTCTCCTGCTGCTTCTCTGTGCTAATCCTGGACCTAACCTGATCCTGTTGCTTAGCTAATTTAATTTATTGTTTATTTTTTAAGCCAGGAGCAAGTAACTAATAATAATTAAAACCAACCAAAATAAAAATGCAATGAACCGCTGTCTATTGAGTTATCAAACTGATACGGTCTGCTGAGGTCAAATAGGTACTAGAGCCAGTGCAAGGGAGAAGACAGAACTGTGCAGCAAAAAGGAGGGGAAGGGACTACTTACTTTCATCAGCAGTCATGTTGTTTGGCCCACCTATCTCAGTCAAGCCAGTTCTAGCAGGGTGGTGGACAAGGCTATAGCCCTGTGGAACCATTTCAGGCAGAAAAGGCATAAAAGCAGGACAACATCATAGTTCCTTCTAATCTGGCATGTTAAAACAGACAATACAATTGATGTGGAAAGACAAATTGGGTAGAAGGCAGTCTGGAATACTTTTAAGCACTGAGTTTGATGGTTTGAATCTTAATGTATCTACCAGTGGGATCCAGTTGTCTTTGAAATTACATCACTGATACTTATTACTTTAAGCTATGGTTTCTTCAGCTGTTAAGCCATCTGATTTTGGATACTGCTCCATTCTGTCTGTGTATCTTTAAAGTGAAGATTTACCAATGCTGTAGTTTTTTTGCCTTTTATCTATTGTACTGAAAGAACTTATGATCTACTGCCTGTTCATTTTTAAAGCATTTTTGTGTAACAGTGAGTATTAAAAGGAAACTAGATTATGTTAAAAATAATTTTTAAGTCTGGGTTTTGTTTGAATCTTTCTATTTCAGTGGATGGAAAAGACATCAGCTGGTTCATATGTTTTTCGTAACAGTCGAGCTGAAGAAAGGGAAGCTGCCAAGCATGCAGAGGATCAACAAAAGAAACTGGAAGCTCTGTTTGCAAAAATCCAAGCAGAATATGAAGAGCATGAAGGTAAAGCTTCCATTCTTTCAGAATAAGTATTAAGAACACAAAAACATTTTTGATGTTTACAGAAGAGTCTAAAGAAACTGTCAAAAAACTTCCCTGGGGATAGAGAAGCAGAGATGGGATTTGGGATTGTTTTCTTTGTTGTTTTTGTTTTGTATTTTTCTAGATTTTTGCTTCCTGTGTATCAAGACCTTTCAGTAGAAAACAGTTGCATGCTTATTTGCTTGGCTTTGCAGCTATCTATGAAACTCTTCCTGAATGTATTGGTAGCCAGGCTACTAAAAATTTATCGAGATGATACTCAGGGAAGTGCTATGGAATAGTAGAATTCTTAATTTGATTCTCTTCAAGGACCTGTAATGACTCACCCAGAGGTGGGCACTGTTGGGATGTATCTCAGTAGACCTGAACACCAAGATGAGGCACTGAGCATCCTTCCTTACAAACATTGCAGGACTGTGGAGACACTGAGCTCAATGGAGCTCCTAAATGGGACAGGGACCCTGGTCACAAGGGACATGGAGAAGGCTGAGTTACTGGATGCTTGTTTCACTGTGCCCTTGACTAGCAATCCCATGCTCTGGAGACCATGGGAAATTCTGAAGCAAGGAAGACATAATCTTGGTGGAAGAGGATCAAGTTAGAGAATACTCAGGCAAACTGGACATGTGTAAGTCCATGGCTGGTGACAAGATGAACTCTCAAGTGCTGAAGGAGCTGAGTGATGTCTGTGAGGCTGCTTTTGATCTTCTTTGATCATTGGTTGATTGGTAGAGGTACCTTAAGACTGGAGGAAAGCAAATGTGTCTCCTCTTCAGAAAGGACAGGAAGGAGGACCCAGAAAAATAACTACAAGCCAGTCAGCCTTACCTTGATCCCTGAGAATGTGATGGAACAAATATTCCTGGAACCAGTTCCAGGCACATGAAGGAAGAGGAGGTGATTCGGAGCATTCAACAGGGATTCACCAAGGGGAAAGAAGTCATGTTTGACCTGCCTGACAACCTTCTGTGATGGAATTACTGGCTTAGTTGGATGAGGTGAGAGCAGTGCCTATGCTCTACTTGGGCTTCAGTAAGGCTTTTGATGTTCTCCCTTGAGATCCTCATAGTGAAGCTGATGAAGCATGGGCTAGATGAGCAGTCAAATGGATTGAAAAGAGGCTGAACAGTAGGGCCCAGAGAATAGTGATCAGTGGCATGAAGTCTGTTTTGGAGGCCAGTACCTAGTGGTGTATGCCAGGGATCAACACTGGGTCTAGCCCTGTTTGAACATCTTCATTAATGATCTGGAGAATGGGACAGTGTACTTTCAACAGGTTTGATGAGACAAAATGAGGATGAATGATGGATACACTACAGGATTATGCTGCTGCCATCCAGAGGGATTTTAGCAACCTGAGAAATGGGCTGACAAGAACCTCATGAAGTTCAAAAAAGCAAAGTGCAAATCTTTTGTCTGGGGAGGAACAGTCCCATGCACCACTGTGTGCTGGGGGCCACCCAGCTGGAAAGCAGCTTGGCAGAAAAGATCCTGGAAGTCCTGGTGAACAAGTTGAGGAGTGTTGCCAGAAGGTCTAAGGAGGTGATCCTTCCCCTCTATTTAGCATTGGTAAGGCCACATGTGGAGTGCTGTGTCCGATTCTGGGCTCCTCCTCTGTACAAGAGAGGCATGGACACACTGGAAAAGTTACAAGAAAGGGCCATGAACATATGTAAGGAATTGGAGCATTTGACATAGGGAAAGCTCAGAGAGCTGGGACCTTTGAGCTTGGAGAAAAGAAGGCTCAGGGGGATCTGATCAGTGTACATAAATACCTGAAGGGACGTTGCAGAGAAGATGGAGCCAGGCTTCTGTCAGTGGTGTCCAGTGACAGGCCCAGATATGGGTACAAACTGGATACAGGGAGTTTCCTCTGGACATCAGGAAACACTTTTTCACTGTGAGGATGACCAACAGTGTTGCCTAGAGAGGCCATGAAATCTCCATCCCTGGAGATAATCAAAAGCTCGCTGGACTTTATCTTGGTCAGCCTGCTGAAGGTGACCCTGCATGAGCAGGGAGTTGGACCAGATGGCCTCCAGAGGTCACTTCCTCTTCAACCATTTTCTGATTCCATAACAGGCTGACACTGCACACCTCTGCCACTGATTTCTAGCAGTAGTTCTAGCATTGAATTCGTAGTTGAAATCAGAGATGGCTTTTTAATTCTTAACTTCACTGATATGAACTTCCGCGTGTCGGTCACCTCACTGTGGTGTTTAATGTTTGGTAAACTTGTCTATACTAGACAAATTGTCTTGTATGTCTGCTAGCACTGTCTGCTATGCTGAAGGAATTCATGCGAATGCTAGCAGCAGAATTACTTACCTAAGTAAAATGTAATAGTTTAATGTAATGAAGTTAACTTTGCTTTTAGCTGATGTCCTAAGGAGGCTTCATGTGCAGACTTGTTGTCCCAGATCTTGCTATCTTTGAGACTTTTCTGCTGTATGAGAGGAAGAGGAATTGACAGAGAGAAAACACAGTCAAGTATCATGAAGTTTCTTGGCAGCTCATCAAGTCTCCCACCCTCTTCTAAGTGCAGACACTTCCCCAAAATTTGTATAATATTGTAATCTATGTTGTATTTAAATGAATGAGATTTCTTCTGCTTTTTTCCTAAAATTTTCTGCTATTTTCCTAAAATATATGTATACACATATATCAGTTCCTATATAGGTGATTTGTATTTTTATTGTGGCAAGGCCTAAGTACTACCATGCTTCTTATGTAATAATTTCTTCTTTCACTTTCAAGTGTATTGGTTACACTCCACATAATGGCTTTTTTTTCAACAGAGAGAACTACCAGAAGAACACCAAGATCACGTATAGTCACAAGACAGCAAATCCATAATTTGCAAGATGGTGCAGAACTTTATGAAGCAATTCAGAATGCATCTGATCCTGGTTATATGGAGGTAACTAGATCCTACTGGGCTAATTTTGAAATGCTTGTGAAATAATTTACAATTTACTACCTCCTGCTAAAATAAACTATTAAATTATTCTTTATTTTTGCTTCCTTTTGAGATTTCCTACAGCACGTTTGTTGCTAAATAAATTAAGATTTAAAATTTTGAAAAAAATGTAATGAAGTCTTGTTGAAATAGATTAACAATAGTTTGGATGGCACTTTTCTCTTGGTATAAAAATCCAGGATATAGCACAATTAAAAGTTAATGTTACTTGTAATTTTATTACTTTGCTTTGTCTGGCTTATATGAAAACTAAATTAATCTTGCAAGTCTAGAGTTGCACACTCGTATTCTTGTATGCTGTTCACTAAAGTGTTTGAATAATTATATTGTCATTGTTTTCTTCATTCCCTGGTCCAGTTAAATCGTGACTTTTAAGTTTATGCCTTTATTAGTAAAGATGGAGGTGATGAGTCCCTGCCAGTTGTAAAAAATTAAATACATGCCTTGCCTTTTGCAAGTCAGGATCCTTGATGGTCATAAAGCCATATAATCTGTGGTATGCATATCTCTGGTGCTGCATGTAAAGGCATCTGGGTCTTGAAGGCTTGGTCAGAAAAGTTACCTTTCTGAGGGATTTTAGTGTAAATCACTGTGTCAGCTCAGAGACAGCAGCCTGAGGAGAAATGCAACCCTTCCTTCATTCTGACTGAAATTTCTTCTAATATGTCTTCATATGAAACAGGCAAGCATGCCTGTTATATTAAATATTCACCTTAGTTATGCACTCTTAAACAGGTTTCTCGCTAATTGTCACATAAGAACAGTCTGTAATGTAATGCTCTGTGGAGACCACAGAGCACCAGCTGAGTACCAGTCAAGACTTGATGCCTGCTGTTGTTTCAACATACCTCATTTCAAGTCCCAGTAGTGTATCAGTTGAACAATAAATTGCTTGTAACAGATGAACACTTGAAGAGGCTGTCTAAAAATCTTGACAGTATTTTTTTAATTAATAAAAAAGATACTGAGTGCATTTTCTGTTGGTTACAGGGATATCTCAGTGAAGACCAGTTAAAAGCTTTGAGGGCTTACAGGCAGTTGATGAATGACAAAAAGCAAACTCAGATACAAGAAGAATTCAAGAAGGCTTTAGAGTCAGCAGAACAGGAAGAAAATGGTTGTTCCAAAAGAGACGTGTCTGCTGTATGGAAACTATGTGTGGTAGACTACAGAAAGCAAGAAAAATACAAAGGTTAGTACTTGAAAAATTATAAATAACTTTTAACTAAACATGGTAACTAGCCAACATAGATAGAATTGAAGAGTTTCCCAGCAGTATTCTAGCTTGCATGTTAAAATTTTCAGTTGGTTTAGGGCTTTTGGGTGGAGGGAGTGTTGTGGATTTATTTTGTTTAGAAGCCTTCAATTTAGTATTGCACAGCTAATAGATCTTATTCTGATACTGGTAGGAGTGATACTGAGTATCTGGCGTCCACTGCTGGATATTTGTTCACTGCTAAAGGAGGGCAGTCGGTACAGAATCTACCAGCTGTCAGCATCACAGTCCAAAGGAAGGGCAGACTCAACTAACTTACAATTAACAGCAACGAAGAAAACTCAGTATCTGCAACTATCAGTAAGTGCTTTAAGTGCATAAAGATGTGTCATTAAAGTGTATCATGGTCTATATGTGTGGTAAACACTGAAGTTTTGTGTTTCTTAAGGTATCACAGGAGATGCTGGTACAGATTTTCTTTCCAAGAAAGGCTCTAAAATTCACCAGTTTGTTGGATCCTTCTTTTCAGCCACCATGTGCTGAAGTCGATTTAGTCGGAGTTGTAGTTTCTGTTAGCAGAACAGGTACGTTGTGTCAACAGGTACATTCATGTCTTCCCATTGAATAAGCACTGAATTCTTTATTTCAGAAGTCGAAGTTTTGGTATTGTACCTGTACCTCGGGCCTGTGAAAACCTGCTAATACAGCCCATCACCATGACGTGCTGACAGATAATTCTGTTTTCCTAAAGCAAAACTGTCTCTGCTTATTAGCTCAGGAGGTTAGTAAGGCAGGATCTAAGCTCAAGAGCAGCTTTCTTTATTTTTTCTATAAGTGGTGGATGTGAGTTCTCACATTTGTGTTCAGCAACTGCAGCAGTGCCATCGTGCACGTACATGAGCTCCCTCTTTTGTGTACAGTGTCATGGAATGAGTGGAACGCAGGCACTGGAGCTCTTGGGTAGGAATGTGTGGATACTCTTCTAAATAAAAAGGAGAAGCACCATAGGAGTATTGTTTTTTAGCCACTGCAACACAGACTGAGTTGTTTTCTGTAATTAGTAGGGAGCTGCTGTAGAGTAGGGGTGGAGCATGAAACATCTGTTACCATGCAGACAGGCTGCCATGTAACATTTATCATTTCTCTTTCAAGACGTCTGTGACGTTTTTTTGATAGCTACAAATTGTGGTAATCAACCTTTACTTAAGGATGCAAAGGTTTAATTCAAACTTTTTTCTTGCTTTTAGGTTTCACTACTATGGTGTACTTATCTGATGAAAGTTGTCATTTCGTGGCAGTAAAGATCTGGACAGATCTCAGACACTTTGCTATTGAAGATATAGTTGTCCGCTGCTCACTCATTTCTGCAAGCAACCTTCAGTGGCAATCTGAATTCAGATCAGAAATTCCTGTGCTGTTGGCTGGAGATCTTTCTGTGTTCTCAGCCAGTCCAAAGGAAAACTACCTTCAAGAGAAGCTTAATGAACTGAGAAGTATGATAGAGGTAAATATGTAGATGTTTAGCTTGACGATTCGTTTTAGTTACTGCTGTGCTACATTCTTCACCAGAAAGTCTGATAGTACTAATAAAACTTTAAAAGAAGTAATACATATAAGGCTGAATTTGAGGGGATTTTCTGGGAGATGGAGTAAGGTGTTAATGCAGTTTTCCTGGAGGACTCTACATATGACCTATTGAATGTCTTTTTTTTTTTTTTTTTTTTAATTCAGTTCAACCAGCACTGTCTTTAGGTGTTCTGTAGGCCACAGAATCTGCTCTGGCTGGCAAAGCATCTTGTATCTGTCAATAGTGAATCTATTATGCATGGTTTAGCCTCTAAGCCTTTTAAAAGCTGAAATTTGCTCTCTTGCTCAGTGGAGTTTTTCAGTATTTGATTGTTGATTTCATTTATTTATTTTTTATTTCAATTTTCTAGCAGTGCTAAATACCATGTCCTGGTCATGCATTCCCACTTCTTACTGAAAAATAAGTTTAAATACAGAAGAATTGTTTTTTTCTTGCTCACGATAAAAAGTAGTTATGATATTTCTTTCCACGGAAAGTGCAGCAGTCTTCTAAGTTGTTGGTTTGATATAAAATAAAATTCTAGTGGGATTATGGTGAGAAAAGAAAGTCCTAAATACCTTGTGAATGTATAGTACTTAAAAAATTTGAAAAACAACTATTCTGCATTGCAAACTGTTCTCCTTTACAGAATGTGGCCTCCTTTTGCTCTGATGCAGAAAGTAAATTGATGAATTTGCTACAAAGAAATCTCTTGCTTACACCCAGTTTAACTAAAAGGTCTGGCTTGGAAAGCCCCTCTCCTTCCTGCAACTTTGCAGAGGTTAAAAGTTTGGTAAGCTTCTGGTAATTAATACTGTGTTTGTACTGGCAGTGCATGCAGTAAGGATAGAAGTAAGTTCTGTACTGACAGCTGTGGTGAATGGTCTCACTTCTCAGTCCACTCCATCCGTTCTCTTCAGGGCAATACAAACTGATGAGACACTTTCTCTGTGTGGGTTTACTATTATTCCCCAGGAGGAACTGAAAGACTGTTCTTCCTCCCAGCAGTACATGAAAAGTTCCCCTTAAGGCCTGTGTTTCCACAGCATACTTTAAATATTCTGAATTTTATGTGAGTAAATGAATCATCATTTCTCTATAGATAATATGCCACTTCCTTGGTCACACTGTCAAGATCACCTGATGCGATTGTCACTGAAAGGAAAAATCTTGATCTCTAAATTCTTCTTTTATGGCATTCTGCAGTTCCTATTTTTGCTGAGAGAATTTACCTCCTAGTCTTTTACTAGATATTGTTTACTATTTCCAGGATTTAAATGAGAAGAGGTATCACCTAGCAAATGTTCACATTTTTTACCAGTCTTGACAAAAATTGTTTTAAATAGTACTCAAGTTTCCCATGAAAGCTGCTGGTGGCAAGTTGTTTCTGATCTGGAGTACTGAGCAGTCAGAACAAAAACTTTCCCTGCCACTAATTGCGATGGACTGGTGTGATTTCAGTTCCTGGGGGCTAAATTTAGGCTTATAAAGCATCCTTTTCCTTTTCAGGAATGCTAATACTTAATTCTGAAGGTTTAGTTTCTGTTTGTTTATCAAATATATTAACCAATTTAAAACAAATGAGACATGAAAAGTATTCTCAACTTAAGTGTGTGTTTGAATGATCTGCTGTGCAGCATCTGTCTTGTGTGTATTGTTATCTTCAGGTTTTTTTGTATCAGGATTTTTTTCCCATTTTGTGGAAGTAATTGAGGAAGCTGATGAAATGGAACATTCTATTCAACATCAAACTTCTCTCTTTAACTAGATCTCTTCTAGAACCGAAATGAAGCATCCAAGCCCTTTGTCAACTATCACACCATATATGAAACTTGTCACACCAGGGTCAGCAAAAACACCTTCACCTGCTGCAGTTAGTGAAGACCATCTCAAAAACAGCAAAAAGAGAAAAGCTATGGATTTTCTCAGTTGCATACCTGCCCCTCCACCACTGACACCAATATGTTCAGTAATTTCTCCATCTGTTAAAAAAGCATTCCAGCCCCCACGAAGTTTGGGTTTACAGCGTAGCAAGTCAGCAAGAGAGACAGATCAGAAGATTGGTCATGTCACGCCCTGTAGAAAATTGAGAGAAACTGTCCATCTTCCTGAGAATGACCTGGTTGCTGATGAAGAACTGGCAATGATTAATACACAAGCACTCATGAATAATTTACCAGAAGAAAAGAAGATGAATTCTGTAAATGAAACCAGCAATACATTAGCTACTAATTTATCTGGTGATCTTTCATCCAGAAATAGTTCCAGGTCTACTGAGAAAGCAAATAACTCATCAAAAAGAAGTTCTGAAGTAACTGAGACTCTTCAGAAGGACCCACTGGAACCTGTGGACTCATTACCAGCCCGCAGAGTGCTACAAAGACAAAAATCCCGAAAATGCTACTAAACACACATGTACAGTATTGTATATATTTCAATTTCAAATTATTTTTACACTTTGTACATTAAATCTTGATTGTATTTAATAAAGCTGTATTTCAAAAAGAGACTCATGAAATAACATTTCATCTGCAAAATAGTCTGAAGTTCAGTAATTATACACTTCTCACAAACATGTATTGTACAATAGCATCAGTACGGCTGAGGGTTTTATGACATTTTATAAGCCATTGCTTGGATTCTGGTGTATTCCTAAATTACAGCAGCATCTTTGTTTCAGTCTAAAGCAATCAGCAGCATTAGAGTAGTTGTTTGGCAATCAGAAGAACAGGGCAAAATAAACAGTTCTCTTACTTTTACCGAACAAAACATCTTAATTCTGAAATGTTGCTCTGTGTAATTAGGGTCTGTTCTTGGACTTTTCTCCTCAGACTTTCCGTATAGCACTAAAAAAGGTTTAGAGAACAGCTGTGATTATTTGATTCACCGGAAAATGCCACACAAAGGTGTTAGTGATAAATCTTTGGTCCGTGTCTCTGAGCTACTCCTTAAAGAAGCACTTGAGGCCACAAAATCATGAAAGATAATCAGATCTTTGATTTTATCACAAGAGCTTTCTGCTGGAGATGAGATAGTGCTTGAATTCATTACTTTGTTCTCGTTACTTTCAACAGGTTAAGCTCAGAACTGGAGTTTCTGCATTGGAGAGGGAAATAAGTCCTGCTGGACTGGCTGCCACCTCCACATTTCAAATAGCTGCTTGTCAGGTTGCCTTTTGCCCTGCTGCTTCCCACCAGGCATGGTACAAAGGAGGGAGGATGTTTCAGAACTGAGACCACCAGCTCCCACTCAGCAGCCATCCAGGGGTCCTGTGCTGTTCACCTGGCTCAAGTGCAGGACTGGGGTGGCTCCTGTCACCAAACTGAACATTGTGGCAGGACTAGAGAACTGTAATGGGCTGACATGAGCTCACTGGTAGTTCTGTAAACTTCCATGCAACACTGCAGAGCCAGATTCCCTGCACTCCCAGTTCAGAATTGTTTGTAATGATGATGCTTAAAGCTTTAATGCATTTTGAGTAGAAAATGCAGTTTATCTTGTACATCTACTGTGTCCTGAAGACAGCTTGACTTTTGCATAGAGACAGCATGATTTTTTATACCTCTCAGACTTCTCTGCTAAATTGCTAGATGAATCACAGTTATACCCATATTTCCTAATGTCCAGTGGGAGCTGTCTTCATACCTCACCACTGTCTGTTCTATAGGCACTGCCTAATAATCCACACCTACTTAAAAAAATTGACATCACAAGTGGAGTTTTAAAAATGTTTCACAAGGCTTCTTGATGAGGACATTATCATCAGAATGTAACAGTATGGATAAAACCACAGCAGGATAGTTCCCCACTCATCCATCAGTCAGTGGCTTTTCAGCATTCAGTGGCTGAAGAGGTTGATTTCTCCTCTTAGCAAAAACGGTTTTTTTCCTCCTTTCTTAAGTCATTATAAGTTAGTTTGTGTATTTATTTGATAGCCTTGTGCTTCAGCTGTACAGACCTACTCTGGTGGCACAGTTCCCACTTGGCAGTTACCAAGCACAAGCCTAACGTGAATGTTTCATTTTAGGAGCCTCTCCGTCTCAAGATCAATTGAACTTCTATGTCTTGGCAAGATGCAGGGCTCAGGCTGGTGTGTTGGTGTTTGGTTCCAGGCTGCAAGAAGCTCCTTGGCTGTGAGGTAAGACCAGCATGAACCCAGTCAGTGGAGACAGGGAACAGCATCAAATGTTACAGCTACCTTTGCTACCATTCACCTTGACTCTTTCTAAAAGTTACAAAAATGCTCTAGGCAAGGTAGCAGTAGATACAGAAAGTTTATACAGCCAGGTATAAGGTATTAAAAGGGCAAGAAATGCCAATTGCATGGAGATGGAATTAAGGAATTGGCCACGTGGCCTTTAAGAAAGAAATAATTTAGGAATATTAGTGACAGAGTGTGATGCAGAAAAAAATAATCCAGAATGCCTGTGGCAAAGCCATTAAATGTCACCATATGCTTGGATGGATTTTCCTGGTGGAAGAGGGGTGAGAGGGATTACAGTTTGTACCGGGGACAGCACTCTTAGATTGGTCATGTAGAGCTGTGAGATCACAACCAATGCCATTTAAAGATTCGTAAAAAATAAAAGTAATTTAGAAACATAGTAGAAAAATACAGTTTAGAAAAAAATTTAAAACCAGAGACTTTTGTACCCTGATAATTAAAACACACCAAGGAATCACCTCTTCAGTTAAATGTCATGTTTGTACGTGTCATGTGAGCTCTTCTCCTTGAGAAATCTGAAAGGGGATTGGAATGGGTATCCATGCCATAGGCTGCATTTGTTCCACTGTAGCTTCCCTCATCTCTGCTCGGTTTTTCAGACTGAAGAACACTGTGGAAGGTAACATTGTGCTCGTATTGTTCTTTCATCCGTTGTATCTTTTCCCGAGGGACATGATGAATATTTCTTCTGTAGAGTCAAAATTAACAGAAAATACAAGTATTTAGCTGCCCATGTATTAGAAGTTATCTTCAGCTTGCTAAGGTTCCTGATAGGTTGTCCTAGATAGGACAATGGTTCATGTCTTCAGTGATCTATTTCTAGCCCATTTTTGACAAATTGTTGTTTACTTTCACCGACTTCTTAAGAATATTATTGTGACTGCTGAAAAATGTCACACCAATATTTTTTTGGGGCAGCCAGGACATAAGAAGTGGACAAATATTTTGAAATCAAAGAGTTATGTAGAAGACCTGTGTAGTATTTTATAGAGTATTGCTGGGTTTTAGCACTAACAGCTTGTTAGCCTGAGGGTGAGCTTTGGTACATCTACAGAAATGCAGACAAGTGCCATAGCCAACCCAGACACTGATTTATCAGCAAGTACAGAGGTCAAAAAATGTTGCTTCAAACATAAGTAGTAAAAAAATCATACATGATGTGGCTTAGGCTCCAGATTTGTAAATGACAGGTTTGAGAGGGCAGGGAACACGATGCTCAAACATTAAGGCCTTCTGGATAGAGTAGAAACAATCACAGTCTCTCCACAACTTAGCGGGAATTGTTTTTTAAAGACCACCAGGAATTTCTGTTTGTCTGTGAGTTTGCAAACCCTGAATATCTTTGGGCTTGCCATTTACCTCTATAAGGCACAGTTTGTGATCTGGAATCTACATTTATCCTGCATCCATATTTTCGAAACCTTGTGTTGTGCAAATGCTGCACTGCTCATCATGTGTTTTTCCATAGTGGAATCAGGGTGACGGTAACACAGCAGGCTGCCAGCTCCACATCCCACTTGTGAAGTGGGCATGAGGTCCTGCAGCAGCCAGAGCCCTGCAAACATGCAGCCCATGCCTGGGCCAGCAACCAGCACAAACCCTATTGCTGGTAAAGACACCATGTGGAAGCATTGTGGAAGCAACCTGCAGCTGTCCCCGAACCATTTGCCACAGACCTCCAAAACTGAGTGTATTTGAATTAGTTTTACAGTGCTGCTGTACAAAGCTGATTTATTTCAAATATACATAGACAGGAGTTCACTGTGATGTACTTTACATGAGATTGGATAAAGACTAGGAAATTAGCCTGCATGAATTTTTTCATTGATACAACCATTAACCCTGCAGTCACTAGTCAAACTAACATACTTAGGATTTAGAGGCGGCCAAATGTGACTCTACCACATTATGCAGACTTGATACCTTCATTGTATCCCAAGTGTGTGAGAGGTCTTTACAAAGATCCTCTAGAACCCCGTTTCTTTGCCACACTCAATGTATCATCCCTGCATTCTACAGAGAGCCAATACTTGTTATGGTTAGATTTTAAGAATAGAAGGCTGAAAATTGTCTGTAGTGCTTAGGTATGGTTTTGTGCCCAAACATAAAGACTGCTGCTCAAAATACAACATAAAGAGGCCTTGTTGCTTTTACTTCTGCCTGTCTCGCTTCAGCACAGCCAGGCCTTTTCAGGGCTGAATTCACTCAGTACCAGAAAGTTTCCACAACAATCATTCTGTTGTCATTTACTAGGCTACATTTTAGGGTATATGAAGAGGAAGAAGACTGTCCTTTCTCAGGACACATCAACAAAATGAGAAGCTATCTGCAATATCAAAGAGAAAAATATGTACCTTGTCAGTTCTCGAACATTGAACTTCCAGGGTGTATCTGGTTCTTGGAATGTAACTTCATATCTATTTTCACGTGCCTGAAGGACACAGAAGTTTTAGACGTGTGGCTGCTGAGCTCAGGAATAGCCAATCTTCCAGACCCCCTGAGATTTTACCAGGCTAAGAGATGATATCTATGCTATGTACCAGGGGCCAGAAAGAGGATGATAACCATGACTGCCATCATGGTGCCAGTCTGAGTCCCAGTTAGTTCATTTCCTTCTACATCAAGGGGTTTAGGTTTCCCAGCAAAACTTGCCTCAGCACTGCCCCCAGTCACCATCCCCCATGGCAACAGCATCTTGGCACTTTACCTCTCTGAAGTCACTGATGGTTCAAGAGCTACTGGCTGACCGTGCCAGTCTGGAGTTTCTGGGAGTGTGAGGTCAACATCTATCAGTCATGTTATTCCCAGCCACTGAGTCTACAGTACTCCATTTTTTTCAAGGTAAGGAACATATTTGTGTGTGTGTATATATATGTACATACACACACACACAAAAACATACATATATATGTATTAAATACAGGTATTGATTACTTTTGAGTTGGGAAAGGAGGCAGGGAAATCTACTGACCTTTTTACATCTTGCCCACCTCTGTCTGTGCCCTCTACTTGCTACTTATTCACCCTCAAGCATTTACAACTCCTGCTAGAGTTGTGAGACTTTCCAGCACCCACTATTAATTCCTTTTGTGCTAAGCAATACTTAGACCCAAAATTCTTAACTGACAAGACCATAACCCACAAAGATAAGCACGAGTTTAATGATAGCAGACAGGGCACACTCTGCAACTGTATTAAAAATATTGCCATCTCTGGCAGAACTACTGACAAGAGATATCAATGCATCTTCAAAGACTCTGTATGGTGTATCTTTCATAACTTATGAACTAAAATTGTAAGTCATATCTTGATATATTTGTCAACAAACAATTGATAGAACGGTTCAATTCATGTCACTACCGGGAAAGGGGATGACATCCTGATGACCAAGAAGTAACAGGGGAGATTCAAAGGCTGTTAATCTTTTCAAGCCATTTTGCCTTCACTGAGTTATAGAGCTGACTGGCTAAAACAACTGCACTGGCACCTCTGCCCCTACTTTGTCACAATATCCACAATATCCACTACAATTAGAGAACAATGGGAAAAGTGAAGTAATTATTTTAGCCATGTTAAGAACCGTTTTGTCAGATCACCTTGTAAATGTCGTAGCTGAGCATACAAAAGCAATAAATCAGAGATTTCCCTACCATCAGCACATACGGCTTCATTTCCCAAGCATGGATGTTGGTATTGTCAATAATAACTGGGCTTTTTCCATTCTTCATTGCTTTGCGTGCTGCAATGTAACACATTAAGTAAAGCTCAAGTGTATCAAATAACAGATTGATGCAGGCCTTACTAGCCCCGAAGTGTCCTTTCTTGCCCACTGCTCACATACTTGTTTCCCCACCAGACTTGGGTTTGCAGCCACCACCCAAACGGGACGCAAGGCCAGTGCCCAGCTGGAGCTCTCCCGACGAGGTGCTGGAGCTGCTGGCTGTGCTGTGCAGCACCATCTGAAGCTCTCGTAGAACACACTTGCAACAGCTAAAGATTACTGTCACTTGCAGAAGATACCTGTTATCTCAAAGTATGTTTGTCATTGCCTAAAATTCCTTCACAACACAGCCACAAAAGCATGTTACATTGTTCTCTCTGAAGTAGAGACCTGGGTTGTTTAATTCTCAAAGTCATAACTCAGTTTGCAAGTTTTCCTCCTGTCTATCACTACCTCCTCACCCCATAACACCCCCTTCCAGGTCAGGACAGACATCTAAGTTAAAGTCATAAGGCTGAAGTGCCTACAGCTGCAGGGAGCAGCTGCTGAGCTGGTATCTGTATGGCACCTGTTGTTTCCAAGCTTCAGCAGTGCTTCCTAACAGTCACTGCTTTACTTTCTAAAATAACATCTATCAACCTCAGCATTTTTCCATTTACAAACTTCTAACAAGTCAGAAGAAATAAAATCAGAAGTGGTAAATGTTTTTTTCAACCAGTACCACAGTGTATGATATCACTTTGAGATATTTTATTTTGGGGGCCTAAGTTTAAAGACAGACTGAAAGGCAAAACTATTCTGCACAACCCCTGGATGAAGTTCAGCCACCTCTTTTTTGGTTCCACTTGTGTGCATCCTCTAGGAAGTCAGGCTCGAACACGTATACACCATTTTCAAGGAAGAAGTCATCAGTACTAAGAACTACAGCGCTGGGATAGTCACGTTTCAGTTGTCTGCAGAAAAAAAAAAGGTGAAAGAAGGATTAGTATATGATGGCACATGCCTTTTACAGAGACCATTAAATCAAGAGCCATTTGAATGCTCTGCAAATATTCACAGTGCTTCATTTGAAAAATCCCAGCTTGAAGGATCTGAAAATACTGCAATCGGTAGACGGGCACATAGGAGGAAATAAATGGAGCTTGAAGGCATGGCCTTGATTTCTTTAATTCAGCAAAGAAATGTACACTGGAGTACCAACATCCAAGTCTTTAGTCACATTAATATATTCAGTCTTCCTTCTGAGTTATCTGAGAATTTTCTGAGTTGTCTGTAGGATTGTAAAGACAAAAAAAAAAACCAAACAACCCAAACCTGCTTATCCCATGGAAGTTGTTGTCAAAAGACAATTTGACCATGGGAATTTTAATACAAAGATTTCAGAAGATAAGGAGGAAGGATTTGTCATTTAGTTATGATGGTCAAGAGTACCATCAGTTAGGGGTTTGGGGTTTTTTTTGGCTAGAAAGCACATAGCACTTATTTATTATTTGCAAACAAGTATCTGAGTGATAAGTCAATATTTTGTGTTATTTGTTGCAGTTTTATGGTTCTTGTACTCGTCCCTGTCTCACTTAATCCTCTTCTTGTAGAATTGAGTCATTTTTATATCTTTTCAGCTTTTAAATGTGTTTTTACAAACAAATCTGAATTGCCAGATTGGCAGTCCCAAATGCTACAGGTCCATAAAACAGACCGCTGTGGTCAGGGGCACAGGGCAAACCCCTTCCCTTCACACCAATGTGTGTCCCACAGCGATGCTCCTGCAGACCTGGGATGCTGTAAACCGACCATCTGCCTCGAAGGCAGTGACTGGCTGTAGGAGGTGGAAGTGCTGGCTTGTGAGGTGGTTTAAATATGAAGCATTCCTCTGCCAGTCCTTAGAGAGCGTTACAAAAATCTTAATATGAAATTGTATTCCCATTTTTCTATAAGCCAGATTTGTTTGTGTCCATAGACAGAACTGGCTATTTTTTTTTTTAATCACAAAAGTGCTGGGAGCGGAGGGAGTCTCTGCAAAAAGTCAGGGAGAGCCCATGGCATCATCTCTCTAATCTATGTCTCCCTGAGGCCCAAACTGTCTCAGGAAAAGAAAGGTCAACCAAGAAACCTTGTGGCTCTCAGACTTGAATGCTGCTGCCCTGCTATCTCACACCTCACATGGTCTCCAGTCCCTGTGACTCATTTCAGCTTCCCTAATAAAATGCTTCTCTTCCATCCCCATAAGCTGCAAAACAACTATTTCTCAATGTCTTATCTACATGGGCAACAGCACGGGAAAAGGTGCCTTTAGGTTATCAGCAAAAAACCAGACACACGGACAGAAAAAGTTTAATTCTGTCATCTAGCTCTGCCCTAACCATTTACTTACCAGTTTTACCCTAATCTGCCTGCAAGCAGCAATTCTTCACTAGGATTGCAGGTTGCATTTAGCTGAAAAAAGGTCAGCTTCTGACTTTGCTCAGTCTCCACTGTTACTCCTACCATCTGCTGATTAATTGATACTATTTTGTGGTAACACACCCCCCCAGAGAACAGAGGCTCGCTGCTGACTGACAGCCAGGACTGGGCTGTGCCTACTGTTAAGTGTCATTTAGCACCAACATACTGTTATCTTCCAGCTCCAAAGACATGCTTTAATCGCATAATTACTGCTGGACAAAGAGATTTAAGAAAAGTCATGCTTCAAACTGTTAGCAAACAGTCACATTATTTTTGCTTTAATTTTGGTCCTAGGCAAAGAATTCTCACCATGAAATGCATGGCAGCACCTAAATGCTTATCTGGTTACTCCTGCAGTAAGAAACTGATATATTCAGCTCTCACTACGATTCAGCACCTCACCTTTCCGACTGCCTTACCCATTACAATTTCTTCTCTAAAAAAATGCCTGCTAAAATGCCTGTCATCTCTTTAGCTACTAATAGGCACATAAAATTGTACACATTAATAAAAGATCTCAAGACTATTTTTTCTTGCTCAGTATTTCTTTTAAACATGTTCTCAACCAGTGCAAATTTTAAAATCATTTTCTTAGCACATACTTTACTGAATTTTCAACACATATAGGCACACTCACTCACGAGAGTTTTGATATTAACCCTTAAGCAATCTAAACTGTACGTGATTATCTGTAAACTCAGTCTAACTACCCTGATATTGATAATAAAGTAAACAAAACTTGTGTGTCAAAGGAGGAAAAATACGGCACAAAACGTGCTAAGAGCCATAAATTACTTTCCCATTTGCTATATTCATACCAAACAAGCTCCTACTAACAGCAACATAAGAAAACATTAAGTGGGAAAAAGGTGTTTTACCTTCTGTTTTAACTTTTACCTTTCTAAAACAACAGAACTGTCACTGAAGTTTAACCACCATTTCTGTAATCCCCTCCCTATTGCCCATGAAGCTGACAAAAATCCTGTTTCTTCTGTCCCTTATCATTTCAAAAGGCACCCAAACCTCTTTAGTGTGTTTCTTAAGAAATAAGCCTTGTACAATCTTCACAGGACTGCAAGGTGGTTTAGAAGAAAGGATGTGCATAATCACACCAGGCTCCTAATGCCTGTATTTTAGAAAAATATACACTAGCTAGGCAAAGTGGGAGGTTTGTAACCACTGTTATTAATGCATAAATCTTGAACAGCCCTATGTAAAAAGAAAATTACCCATTGCAGTTGGATTAGTGAGCATAAAGCATACTAAAGAGGAAAAGAAGAATGGAATCTCTTTGCAAGATCAAAGGATACATAGGAGCTATATTAGCATTTTATAAAGAAACCATTGAACTTGAAGCACTGTGTTGTGACAAGCAGCATCTGTCAAAGGTTCAGTATTAATTTGGGACATGTAATTGCACAGTGATTGCACAATCTCTCCATCTTGCAGTGGATACAAAATGTGGTACACTCTGTATCTTACTAAAGAAAAGTTTGCTGCTGTTTCAGAAAATACAAGGGATAAGAAAGTAAGAAGAGCATGGGGGATGTTTCCTCTGTCTGCAATAAATCTCCTCAAGCCCTTTCTACCCCTTCTGCATTTCAAAGCAGTACTGTGTCTCATTACACTGGATGATATAGTTGAGGGGAAAAAAAGACTTTCAGATGCTTCAGTTCTTCAGCTCTGACACAACACTGGTAAACTTCATGATCTATAGCAGGGCCTGGGAACTCATAAAGACCTTGGAAACATGAAGCTGCAGAGGCAGAAGATTCACTGCCTGCCCACACCAACCCCTCTGGCAGCCCAGGTAGCAACAATGCTTCTAAACAACACAGCACCTTGGCTGGTGTCAGTGCACACTCATCAGCTCTCTCTCCCTGGCCACATTTATGATGGCTGCTGAGATCAAAAAAGAAGACTGTTTCTGTTGAAAATAGAGCTTTGTTTCTGTTTGACCACAGTAGCATTGTAACAGCTGCCCCAGTGAAGAGACAGGTGGGTTAAAGGTGTCTCCTGCATTATTAATCTGAAGATCTATTCCCAGGATTTATACAATTTTTGAAGTCCCTTTTTTTTCCTTAAGAGCATCTTCAGTGCTTTCAAACAATTATTTCAGATTTTAGCTATAACATTTTTATAATAATTATTTTACAAATAATTTAATAATGTAAACAAAAATAATCATTGGAGAGAAAAAAATCCATAACCATATTCCACAGGCTCTCATGCTTTTTCATCAGAAAATTTGAAAATAAATTAATTTCTGATTTGAGCCTGGTAAGCAGATTGGAAGGGACATTATCAGAAGGCAGCAGAATGCTGTGTCAGGCAGATCTCACAGCCAGTAAATTCTCAGACACCTTCCAATGTCCTGGAGACCAGAACATATATGTACTGGCACCACATGCAACCACTTGCTCTGGTCACTCTTCCCAACATTAAGTGTTCTGTGGCAGGCATTTGAAAGGTGTTTAAAAGCCTTTTGTTTCAGCAGAAAAGCAGAACTGTGAGATCTGGTGCACATGCTCAGCATTATCACCTGTCTACAGTGTTTGAACAATTTTTAGTGCCCCGAGGACTTTGCCCAGATGGAGCCAGCAAGGTGCTGCTGGCAGAGCACAGACACACCTTTGTGTCTCACCCACGGGGGCTCCAGCCATGGCTCCATTCTGTAAAGAAACAGGCTGATGTTATGTTTGATCAACACATTCAGGAGACTCACCTGAAGTGGTTTTATACAATACAGTGTGGTCTGGAAGCAGGAGCTGCAGAGCTGAAGTCCACAAACCTGTCAGAGCTGCAGCTCTGCAACAGGGTCAGGTGCTGGTCAGGGTCAGTTGCTGGTTACAGCGACACGTCGGGCCAGGACCGGAGGTGCTGGGATGAATCGGGCAACGGCAGCAGGGAGAACTGGACAAGATGTGGATGAAGCCAAGCAGAGATGTCTCAGTGCCAATACATTTTTTTCCCTTCTGTTCTGGAAGATTGCTCCCTTTGTGGTTCATAAGGGAGTACGAGAACAACCTCATTTCGAGCTATAAATCAACAGCATGTTGACATGAAAAGGTTGAACAGAAAAGATTCATGTTTGATCATGCCCAGCCTAACGCTCGAGTTAAACTGCTAGATAAAGGCTTACATGTAAGTTGAGCTGTGCAACACAGCAATGTATTGTAGGAGAGCTGGAAGTGCACCTACCATGCAATAAAAAGCTTATTGGAGAAGCAGGCATGAGCTTGTATGCAGCTCATTTTACTTTTTGGAGGCATTTTTGGAATCTATACCTGCTACTGAATCTCAGTTAATTGTTTTCTCAGTAGTTGCCTCAGTTTGATCATAAAACCTGGACTGTGAAGTCAAGAACAATGTGTTCAGGAGGATCGTGTCACACATGCCTGATGGAGACTGCTGGAGACGTGATTCCAGCTGCCCCTTCTCCTATGGGCTTCTGCTGGTGTGGTGAACAGTTACAAGGAGGTGGTTGGGGTCACCCAAAATATGTGGTTCAAGGAAGCGTATCCTTAACAGCGAAGCAATTAAAAAGTTTTGGAGCTTGGTAGTGAGCAGACCAACTCCCCATTCTTCAATAATCACAGGTGGATCCTTTTTTGTCTTTACTAGAAATGAAAAACCAGACCTGAACTGATCCATGCCAATGTCAGGCTGCTCTGAGCTGGGAGAACAACTGGGGTTGGAAAATCATTTTAATGAGGATGCTGTACCTAAATCTTACAAAGCTGTGTCCAAACTGACTTGCGTGACACTGAAAAGTCAGGGAAACAAGTCATGGATCTGAGTTTGTTCCTTAAGATTTTGTGATGAACTGAAAAGGGGCCTTTCTCCTGGAGCTATGATTGGGCTGTGATATCACCAGTGCACAGTTTGTGACTTCTGAGCACTGTAAAGATGTACAGGCTGTAACTGAAATGCTGGCTGATATGAAGAATGAATTAATGAATGAATTAATGAATTAATGAATGGAGCTGCATATGAAAGCATCAGAAGAAACAACAGAGCAAAGGCAACAACAATGGTACACACTGACTGCCAAGAACATCATTAACAGCAATAAAACTGGGAAAGGTGCTGCTTACACCCCCCAAGGCCAGCACTCAGCTGAGGCCCAGCACAGGGACGTGTTGCTGGCAGACCCGTGCTCTGAGAGCAGGAGGGTGGCCAGCGGGTCACATCAGCCCATACACACCTGCCTCCTTCCTCTCGTTCCAAAAGTAGTGGGGAGTCTGAAAAGACACTCAAAATGGGAAAACTAAAATAATGGGAAATAAAATCCCAACACCTAAGACTCATGAAGCACCAAGTAAGCTGATTTTGGAGGCAAAAAGATGGCAGCCATAGAAGCTGCTGGCTGTGAGATGGCACACCAGACCTGACCAAAATTCACCCTGTCACTACCAACCGAGAGCAATCCAGCAGAGGAAGCAAGGACAGGACAGCTGAAGGCCCTTGACAGCTCTGATTTTGGGCAGATCACCTGTGCACATGCATCTTGGTGCCTGCAGGTATTTAGCTGGGATACTGTGAGTAAAATCTAAGAAAATAAATTTGAATCCATAAAACAAGCTTCTGGAGGGCTTTTGCAAGTAAACAACCACCTTCCTCCTCCTTCGTACATTGCCTTGCTTGGCACATTCCGTTTACCAAAACCCCAAGCTACACGGTGTGGGAATAACAAAAGAAGTTTTTTGGCACAGTCCTTCCATATCTGGACAGAGTTAATGGAGAGGAATTAAATGTTGCTCTAACAGCTGCCTTTCGATCTGTGTACTTCTGAACAGCTAAATGTAATGATACAATTAACAGGCTGGAAACAGAGTAGGATACTCAAACATTCATCTCACAGGGAACTAAAACAATATTTACACCTCATTTTGTAATTCTGTCATTAATAATTAACCTTGTGTTTTGACCTAAAAAGTACAAGTGGGTCAGTTACCTGTGCTGCCTGAGAATATGGCCCAAAACCATTACGTTCTTACTGCGCTATGAGAAGACCCAACCCCTCTGAAGGAGCAGGCCTGCACTTACACAGCCTCTTACGGGAAAGACGTGTATTTTGGGTGTGAGTAAAACACAGCATTTGGCTGCTTATAAAAGAACTTCCCTTGCCAAAGTGCAGTGAGGCAGAGGCCCAATGTGACAGGGAAGTACTGTACTGAGAAGAGGAAACTGTAGATGAACCCAGTGTATCACAGCTTCATGCTGCCACGTCTCACAGCAGAGCCCTTCCTGTGGCAGCCCATGATCCCAGCACGGGTTCCTCACTCCAGCAGAGTAAGAAGACAGTGAATGTTCCTCTTTTGATAGAGAGTGGGTGGCACTGGGAGCAGTGTGATACCAGACTGTGAGATCTTGTGATACAAGATTACAGCTACACTGTGTCACGCCCACTGCAGTGCTGTCTCCCAGCACTCCACACGGGGTTCTTCCACCTCTTTTTAATGAGGCTTTGAGCTGTCAGAGGGTGGACTGGTCTCCTCTGCCCATTTTACATAGCCCTACAGCTCTGACCAGGAGTGCAGGTCATCACAAAAACAGAAGTCAGAGTGGTCGTCAGTTTTCAGTCAGAGGGGACATGCTTTACTGTGTTTGTGATTAACCGGGAAAAAAAGCCCAAACCAAAACAAAAAACCCCACAACAACAAAGACACCAAAGAAAAAAGCCCCACCACCAATCTGACGCTTTTTAGAAAAGAAACAACAACAACCACCTTGGTCGGAGTGTTCAATCCAACTTCCTAGAAGCTTCCCTGCAGTACACTTGCTGGGGACAGCAGCACCCACAGTCCCACGGGCAACACACCCAGACCAGCCACAGGTACCAGGAGCAGCGCAGCCTGGAGCGGGCCCGGAGCCGGGATGCGGAGGGTCTCCGACCGGCTGCCATCAGTCAAGGCTCCTGCTTTCCCCCGAGCCCCCAAACCAGCCCTGCCCCGCTGCGGGGTCTGCAGCGAGCGTGCCCCGCTCTCGGCCGCGGCGCGGGGTCCGGGCGGGCACAAGGCTCCTGAAGCACTGCCCGGCTCGGCCCCTGCGGCCGCTCCGCTCCTGCCCCCGCATCCGATACCCGCGGTGGGGCCGGGCGGCGGCCGGAGCCAGGGCGGGGGACGCTCTTACCTGGCCAGGGTGCTCTTCCCAGCGCCCGGCAGCCCCCGCAGCAGCACCAGCCTCCCGCCGCCGCGGCCGCGCTGGGGCCCCAGGCTGAGCCCCCCCAGGGCGCGGAGCAGCCGCTCGTCCATCGCCGCGGCCCCGGCACCGGGCCCGGCGGGGAGCGGGGCCGGGGCCGCCCCGGGATGGGGAGCCCGTGGCAGCCGCTCCCCAGCCCGGCCTCGGCCCCCGCCGCGGCCCCGGGACCGCGTCCCACGGCCCCCCCGGGCGGGCGGGAACCCGCGTCCCTCCATGGCCCGGGCGGCCGAACCTCTGCCCCGCGAAAACGAAAGCTGCCTTAAGGAGAGATAGACAGGCAAGGACGGGTATCTGCGGCTCGTACCGCCGAGCTCTCAGCTGCGGCACTCGCTTTCGACCCGGAACTTTAGCCCAAAGATACCATCTTCGATTAATTAAAATCAGGATTACTTTCCAGATTCTCAAAGACAGGAGAACACAAGCCAGCGCTGAGTGTTCAATCCCATGTCCTGCCTGTACGTTCTGCAAACTACAGGACAGGCCTGAGTGGGAATCATCAAGGGGATGTAGCTAAACAACGACCCTGTACCGCACGGATTACGCTGTGCATCACGCTCAGTACATCAACCTAATTTTTTTTTTCAAACATATTATTATCACATGAGAAAGTAAAGGAAGTTTAACAAGATTTATTTCCTCTAAAGAAAACCTGATCTGCATTAACTTGATCACTACAGAAGCAAAAGAAATTATAGTTTCTGCTAAACCCAAAAATAGTTGGTGTGGTACCACACTCTCCCCCTCAGAACCACACACAGCGTCAACCCCAGCTTGGTTAGAAGCCAACCTCACGTATGCCACAGGGACACACTGCCACCAAACCTCAAGGCTGAAGCCTGAGGTTCCGCTGTTTGCCAATAGTGCTAAGGAGAGGGTTCACGTACCAGGAGAAAGCTTAGCTCCTGGGCACAAGGCACGCAGCACACCAACGCTAACTGAAGCTGAAGCAAATGGGAAAAAAGGGGCAGGAAAAAAGATACATAACATTTGAAATTCATAGATACTGTGGAGGGGAGGGTTACAGTAAACTGAAATTGGCAACAATCTCCTAGGAGACATAATGCGATTTGTCCATACAATAATGAGAGACTTTGAAAACGGTTTTTATTTTAAGCCTTCTGTAAGGTCAGTATCCAGTAAGAGAAAACGAAGGCATTCAGATTTCTCTCTCAATAAACAGAAGTAGGAAGACAGGATTAATCCTTGAGTGACATTTTCTTGAAATCAAACTAACTTTTCTGCTGCCACTGGTACCTCACCTAAGTCTGACGCTGCAGTTAGAGCTGGCACGAACTACCTCCCTCCTCCCCGCTGCATTTTGCATAATGTTCTGCTGGTAGGAGAGCAGCACATTCCCAGCCAAGGAAAACACACACATGTACATGGGAAATGCGTTAAGACAGCATGGCCAGTAAATGTCACCAATGGTACAACATTAATTTAGAAATGCATACATTGTTAACTGCTCACATGTAGATGCAGTATTTGGGCAGAAAGTGGAGACACATTGGCAATTTAGACTGTAGTGGAGATTCAGCATGAGTCAGCAGTCAGGTCCTGGCTTGTCAACTGGTGCATAATGAAACAGGTGCAGGGAAAGGTGAGGAAGAGGAGTTGAATGAACAAATGGATAAATATTCTGGATCTGCAAGCTGTGAAAGTGGGAAATATTTCTGACAAGTAGACATAACCTAAGTTTCCTTGCTTCTCTTTTTCTCATTCATCTTTTCTCACACTTTTCACCGTTAAGTGACATGACAATTGTCTTTTATGTCTCTCCTTCTCCCTAGAAAAGGAATGTCCAGTCTTATGCATGCCTCATAATTGACATAATTAATTATAATTTAGCTCATTCTACATATGTAAATATTTCTAATACCTCTAACAGAAACATCAAATCACTAGTTACTAGTGCTAGTTATACATCTTCTCAGTCCACCACATACCATACACATCCTTCCTCCAGTGTGTTTGAATCAGATCTACAGTGAAATTTTCTTATCTCTATAGTCCCAAATGAGTCTAGCTGAAGGGAAGCACAAAGGGAAGCATAAAGCCTCATTTCAGGAGAAAAGTCGATAAGTTGTGTACCCCTGGATGAATGATTAGGAGTGACTGATGAAGATTTATTCCACCTGAGGTTGTAAAGGGACTAGGATGTAATTATGACTGACGGGGTAAAAGTTAGAAGTAGGCACATATAACAGGCACCTTTCCCTGCAGGCAAGCATCACTGTGTGGCAACATCTTAGATCCCCATACAGATAAATTAAATACCTGAGCCTGAAGCTCACACCCCATGGCTACAGATGCTTCTGGTCTCCACTCTCAAACTGTTTGTACCACACTTGAGGTTGTATAGAGAAATATATATAAATATATATAAATATATAAATGCCAAATGGCTTCAGAAAGTGACATTTTGCCATACCTAAAGTTATCTCAATTTTGATCATCATTACATAGACAGAAAGGTTGATATTGGGGGGCTGTGGGAGAGAAGACAGACAAAGAAAAAAAACCATCTACAGTGGTTTCTTTCTTCCAGGTTATCCCTCGCATTTAAAATCCTTGGTGGCCAACAAGTCCTTCCATGGTGGAATCAAAGCAAGAAGTTTCTGAAATAAAAAAAGAACAGGTTCTGCTGAAATACCCAACAACACAGGCTGCAACAAGACTTTTAACAGCTGAGACCTGAGAAAGAAAATCCAGACTGAGAAGCGTTCACCTGTCTGACATTTTTTAAAGTCTCTGACACTCACCTGTTGGTTACTTCTTTAAAAAGTTAAAAAGAACGGAGAGGAAGAAGACAATAGAAAGCAAAGGGAAAATAAAGAAATGAAGGGAGAATGGAGAAGAATTTGGATGTCAAAACTAGAGGCAGTAAGGACCTAACAATCTCAAGGCTGAAATATAGGGAGAAGAGTAACACAGTGGATTTTTTTTCTCTATACTTCACAAACCCTATATAACGAACAGTTGTTCAACAAATACTAATACAGTACATCTACATCTCATAATCGTTTTGTTACGATATGAATTGTTTACCCTGTTACATTCACTCGGGACCTCACAGGCCTCCAAGTTACAGAGTTCATATGAAGCACCCACACAACCCAAGCCAATGGCTGATCTTTTCCGATAGCTCCAGAAACACTGCTGCGGGCAAGCTCTTATTTCACCCAGGTAATTATACTCTCTGCTTAAATAATTTTTGGCCAAGTTTTCTGGTAAGCACTGAAAAAAGCAGGTAACGTTTTCCGGTCATAATTCTGTACACTTTTTCATGCTTCATTCTGTTTATTATTAGTGGTTAAATGTCAAAGGACAGAGAAATTTCTTTTTTTAATTATTATCATAGTATCAAAGTAGCAACTAAAAGAGATTCAGCCATGGGATGATATTTTCTGTGGCAAAACTGGAAGACTGCTTTAGTCTGCTTTGCATCTTCTAGATTAATTTCTTTATGCTAGACAAAAGACAGTCCTGCCTGACCCAGCTATATGTTCCTGCTCCTTTGCCTTTGTCCTGCTGATCTCATGGACTCCAGATGAGCTCCACGGTCCAGACAAAAAACTTTTTGGATGTCTTCATGCATTGGATTATGGAGTTGAACTGCTTCACTCTGACTGCAGAAGCATTGCATGCGGCAATAGGAAGTGCTGGGAATAGCACCAGCCAGGGAAAGGAGGAGTGATAACACACAACACCAAGGGATTTGTCTCATCAAAGCCACACCCTGCCAGGCTGTTGTGGAAGAAGTCTTCCTGCAGGGAGTTCCTGAACACTACGCTTTCAAAAAGAAACATGCCAGCTTTTATTTTGCAGTGGTCTTGCAGATAAATGCTTACACTGACATCAGGTTCTGTCCTCTTGTGCTACATTTGTACTGCGCCTGGCATTTGTGAGTCCTTGTCTAAGAAGAACTTATAGGCACCAAAATAATGCTGTTTTCAATGATCTCAACTGGGAACTCTTGCCTAATCTGCAGAAGAGATACTGATGCGCTGCCAATGCTTCAATAAGGAACTCTCAAAACACCTTGAGATTAACCCTGTATTTTCACAGAGGAACACTGTTCACTCTCTCACTGGAATGAAAACACCCTTACACAACATGAGTACAGAAGAACGATCATCTGGCTAATAGATGAAGTTGCACTTGGCCAGTAATGCTTAGTTTACTTTCCAATCTAAAGGGACTGGATGATTGTATTAGCTCTCCATATATTTCCTATGCTTTTAAAAGTTTTCAGTAGGAATGTCTCAATTTTCTTACCTTTTTTTTTCCCCCTGACATTTGATGAAATCAAATCCATTACAACATTTACGGTTGTCCACCTGAGCAGTTTTACAACCACTCTGGGACATCATGCTTGGAGAGTCTGCTTTAATCAGCGACCAGAAGAGAATTCCTTTGTGGTGAGGAAAGACAACCTTATCCCTCAAAACCAGGGGCACTATCAATCAGAAAAACTCACCTGCCTTTCACAGCACCTATTCATGCAGACTTCAGAGGATCGCTGGAATATAACACATGGGTTCTTGCTAGGGGTCTTTATTACCCTGTATCGTGTGCCTGACTGTGAGCATGAGCTGAGCTGAGCTGAAAAACCTAAGACATGCTTCTTCCTTTTCATATAGTTTTCTTGTTTTAATTTTTCTTAACATCCTACCTTTGTATGATTAAAAGCCTTAAAAGCAGCCCTTCATCTGAAGGTTTGGTTGCATGGTATGCGGTCCCTGGTATCAGAGCTGACTGACACCCAAACAGGCTGCCCTGCACGTCCTCTCCTCATATCTGCAGCAGCACAGCCTCATCTGCTCCCTTGCGCCAGCTTTGGCACTGAATTGGGCTTTACAGCTTATCTAAATTTGTCAGTCCAGCAGAAAACTACCCATTTGTTTCCTGCAGGGTTAGCGAGCTAAATTATAGCTTTCATGTCAGCCAGGAAGCGTCGGAGCTGATCTCTGGAGCAGGGCTGGCAGGAAGGGCACTTCACACTTTCGGCAGCAGCAAGGCATTGCATCAGCCTGGGCTGAGAAGGCAGATCACAGCTCCAGAGCAGCCTAAACCCATCTGACCTCTGCTGTCTCATCCTCTCCCTCCAACCCCCTTCAGGACTTGCCCTGACTCATTTCAGTTGTTGAACTAAACCAAACCGAACCAAACACCCCCAAAACTTCCTGACTAACTTCCTTTCTCCTCCCAACACAAAACTCCAACTGAACCACCACCCCAGTGTCGATCTCCATGACCGAACCCTGCAGAGAACATGCAAGAACTAACACAAGCCGAGGCAGTAGAGCATTAGACTGCAACACCACTTAACTAACTGGGGTTTAATGTCAGCAGGCACTGGCTGGGTCACACATGCACAGGGCTGCAGGTCACTTCTGCTGCACTCACGACAAGCAGGAGAGGAAGATCGAAACTATTTTGGGAGTAGCACAGCAGACAGACAAAAGGGGTAAATCATGGAATAGAAAAAACAGTTTGTTGGATTCGGCAACTAGATAGAAGTTTGGACAATGAGGTAGGATACTCTGCTAGCATCTGTCTTTCCTTTCTTGTAGCATACAAAGGCAAAAAAAATGAATTCACATTAATCACAATTTTCTCCTGGGAAGATAACACGTCTGTTTCTTTAGCATATGAACATTTTAATCAATAACCTGAATTTCTGCATAGTAGTTTAGGATACAAACCCGCACAGACAGTCAGTACCATAAGCCAAAATCTTGCCTCTAGTGTGTTCATATTTACAGTATTATACATAAGTAACTTCTAAAAGTTTGTAGCAGGCATAGGGCTAAGTATTTGGTTAGAATTTTTTTTAAATTGCTTACCAAATATTGTAGTATTTGATTTTGTAAGAGGAGAATACCACTACCAGATGTTCTTGATGTTATTAATGATCCATCCTGACATCACCATGTGAGATCAGTGCTGCCTGTACTAAGTGGTTCACAGAGATTCACCTCATCTTCCTATGTCAGTAGCTGGTACAGGATAATCAGCAAATGGCCAGCAATGTAATTTTTTAAATCAATGATATATAAATGCATATATCAAATCAAACTCCATTCAAGAGGTTTCAATTCCAACTCAAACTATGCAACTACTTCCTCTCTAACACAAACCTCTACTGTGAAAATTAAAAAACCTTCTAAAACATCAACTTTTGCTTTCATAGCTGTCCCAGCACAGTGCACATCCACCTCTTTGACTCCTCCTCCAGACATCAACTCATGCTCAGGTCAGGCACAGGGTGACAAAGACCCCAGCCAGACCCCATGAGGATGATATTCCAATGGTCCTGTGATGTCTGGATGGAAATAATTTAAACTTCAGAATCTGGAATCTTTTTTCTGGCTCAGTTTGCTCATGGTACAAATTATTCTATTTCTGTGCACCTCAGTTTCCTTGTTTAAAAGCTATAGATAAATCCATTTTCTGGATTAATCAATCCGTTTTGGAAAGAACAACTGATGGCAAATGATACAGAAGTTAAGCTAGCATTTTCCAGCAGGAACCCAAAGTCCTTCCTTCTTATCACAATCTACCCAGAATATATCAGGTAAACAAACTGGAGAAACTTTGTCAGGTTACCAAAGGGTTCAAAAATTCACAAGACAAGCAGGAACACGATAGCATACTTTCTAATACTCAGTAGCACACTTTGTCACACCAAATTAAAACATTAACAAAAAATTAACAGTTCAATACATTGGAATCTTATTGTGATGTCCTGCTGTTGATTCTCTACTAAAAAGGAGAGCTGTCACTTTTTCGTAACTTGATGAAATACTGTTTTATTACTCATAAGTGCTCTTTATAATTAGACTCTTAATGAAGGTAGCATTGCTCTCCATGCTAAAGATGAGGAAAATAGGCTGTGATGACTCACAACAGACTGCCACAGTAACCAAACTGGGAATGAAGTCCAGCTCTTAGGCATCCTACCACACTGCTTTTACTTTACTAGGCAGGTTTTAGATTTCAGAAAAAAACCCATTCATATGCCTTTAATAACCAAAGAGTGCCTTTGCATTTCCCCGTTCAGGCTTAAAAAAACCAAAACCCAGAACAACCCTCAATCCTAATTGAATTAAAAACCAAGTAATCTAGGGGATACTAAATGTACCTTAAAAGATATAACAAACAATGTTCTTTAGATGTTTCATCAAATATAAAAAAAATGAAACTCATTCACAAGGGTGACTGATTACCTGTTTATACAGAATTTAAGATGGTCAGTCATGACTGATGAAATGGAGCATCCAGACAGCCAGTGCTAGTGCAGGTCATGGTGTTCTCTTCTATCAACCCTTCAAACAGTTCCATGTCTGGAAGTGTTTCAGTAGAATCTTGATTCTCTTGGTGATTTTTATTCAGATCTTCAAGACTAATAATATCATCTAAAAAATAAAGAAATTTCAAACTGCAGCCAAAGACACCTAAAATTATCTTATGTAGTCTGTAATCTCTGTTGTGTCAGGGTAAAGTATTTCTCGAATAAGCTTTTATTTCATCAGAATACTCTTGATTCCTCCTCCTAAATATGAAATCTTTCATATTTTTCTCTCATGGGTGAGGGCAGAGCAGGGAGTGAGAGAGAGCACCCATGTGTTTGTGTGTCTATTCCCAATCTTATGCTTCCTCTCCAAAAGCATCCTTTTTTTCTAAAATAGAGAAACTCCTCTCCTATTTTGGACAGTAAATTCTAGTAGCTTTCAGGGAGCTACTATTATGTATTTTTAAACTCATATTATGAATCTTGTGAAATTGTACTACACTAACATGGATATCATGGAAAAAGACAATCAGCAACCTTATTCCATAACCTCCCTACTGCAGGAATTAATGTATGCAGAAGTCCAGAGCTTCACTTGAACCCTGATACCTCTTACAGCTCAAGTGTGTGACCTCAGGTGCTGTTGACAGCAGCTGAACATGAGCCAGCAGCGTGCCCAGGTGGCCAAGAAGGCCAGTGGCATCCTGGCCTGCATCAGCAGTAGTGTGGCCAGCAGGTCCAGGGCACTGATTGTCCCCCTGTACCCAGGACTGGTGAGGCTGCACCCCAAAGTTTTGGGCTTCTCACTACAAGAAGAACATTGAGGTGCTGGAGCATGTCCAGAAGATAATCAAACTTTCAGGGACGTAAAGTGTAAAGAGAGACTTCCTCATGCTTAACGTTCTTCTGATCTGGAATGAGTAAACTTGAGCTAAGTATTGGATTCATTCCATGTGGAAAACTTTAAAAGGCAAGGAATTTCAGCACTTGCATCAGGAAACAAAGTGACAATTCACAGCAACCATAGCTCTGTCACATCATGTACACAATCAACAGTGACACAAATTCATTTATTACATCCTGGTGCTTTTACACAAACAGGAGTGTTATCAATTATTTGTGATGAAAAACTCTTCAACAAGAAGAATTTTACACAGTTTTTGTATCACTTACCAGTCAAGCTGTTTCCATTCTGCAATCCATTTGCTTTCTGTTTTTCCTAAAATAGATAACAATAGTCCAGCAAAAAGAAGAAAGTATGTGACAAGAGATTTTGTTATTTTGGGAAACAACAAAGTCCATGCTCCTTTTTTATAATCACTAGTTCATTGCATTTACAGGATTTTCCTAATTGCCACTACCAGAAAAATAAAAGCAAACCTTTACAAAGCAACAGCCACGGTGAGGGGAAAAAAAGTAATTTGCAGGTTAACATTTTCTAATTAGACAAAGATAATTAATTTGCTGACAGCCACTCAGAATGACTTCTCTGCTGCAGCTCTAGCAGAGGTAGTGGAGGATGAAATATGCTCAGATGATGAGAGAAAACATCTGGAAGATGGTAGGTTGTATTTAATGAACATAACCCAGGTCAAGACACAGGTATCAAAGAATTTTTTTTCCCTCATTCTTAACTACTTTGTATACACTTCTGAAGCTGATCTTTCAAAACCTGAATCCTACCACAGCCTTGAGCTGGTTTTAGAAATATTCAGAAGAGTACATAAATCATCCATCTCCTCACTGTGGATATAAAGCAAATTTACTGGCAAAGAACTGAAAGAATTCCTCTTTGCACCTGTAATATTGGAAAGTCTTCCAAAATCCCCTAAAATTCGTACCTCCACAGAGGTCTTCCACAGTAAATAGATCATCTTTGAAACTTTCCAGTCAAGAGGAACTATAAAATCATCTGGCAACAAGGATTCTGCAGAAGAAAATATTTTTTGCAGTTGAGTGTTCCGATTTCTCCACAGCCAAAATAAATAGTGAATTACAATTTTTGCACACATTATATATATGTACACTTTTTTTTTAAAAAAAAAGCAGATAATTAAACGAGCGAGCAGCAAAGTCAGAATTTAGGATTTCTAGAATCTAAGGCCAGTGCAGAGGAGAGGGAGGAGGGGGAAGGAGATTTGGGTTTGGTTTCTTTATGTATACAAGTACTTTCCTACCATACTTTAATTTCCCCCACATACACCTCCGAAACTAGAAAACAAGAAAACCAGAAAGCTTTCAGATGATAAATTAAACAAAATGCAACTCAAGTAACAACCTTTAAATTTTAAAATGTTTAATTATAGGAATTTGTGCAATATCAATAAAGAAATTACTTTCTAAAATGTTTGAATTCTAACACTGTTAAAGAAGCTGAAAAGAGTCTTTGTAGGAAAACTGTCTAAAATATATTCTACACTTACAAGAGAATCACACAAGAAAGTCAATCAACTAAACGTTCATTTATAAATAACTAAAGACATTTATTTACCAAAATTTTTCCCAACAAAATAATTTCAATAAAAATTGACTGCGATTGCCAGTGTTGTAGAACACTACAGTTCAAATGTGTGCATGAATAACTAGTAACCTGTCAATATATAATATGCCACTGAAAAGCACAGTAATTTTTTGAAATTGAAGGATAATCAAAGGAGAACATGGCCAGCCTTCTGCAGACAGCACGTGCAGTTCTGATGGAAAAACCCCAGCAGAGAGCAGTCACAAGCTGGCAGGGCTTCAGAGAGATATCGGGGTGGGTTGGTATTTCTTAAAGGTTATTTCCAAAGGAAGCTCATCTAAATGCCAGATTTTCACCTGTTACTGACTCAGAGAAGAATAACATTTGCTTCACTAACCTACTGAGTGTTTCTGAATGTCTGGTTTTGCCTTTTTTTCCCCCCCTGGAAGATCCCTGTTTTCAAGTCACGGCCAACTCTCTCTAAGATTATAAAATTTAATCACAGATATGAAGATTCACCAAATTTGGAGAAGAAAAATGTTTTATACGTAACAGTCAAGGACATCAGCAATACTTCCTTGCTCTGCTTCAGCTCTGTATGTCAAGTTCTTTGGTGTGTGGTGCCAGATTTAGGTAAATTAGCACTGCAGGTCCTTTGGGGACCAAGCCAAGTAATACTTCCCACCTCTTCTGGCAGGTGGCATTGCCATCAACATTTACAATAAAAACAAAGAACGCTGAGGTTGGTTTGGCCAGACAAACAGACAGAAGCTGCTCCCCAGCTGTCACATTAAAATACAAGCTTAACTTTAAATTCTACTGAAACAAACAGATGTAAAGGTCTATACGCTGAAAAGCTGCTCTGTGTTTTTTAATCCTATTTGTTGGCTAAATGACAGTTACAGTTTCTCCACTAAATTTGGACCAAAACATTTGAAGGGTCCAAATGCACAGGGAACACGGCTCTTTCAGCAGGTGCATACACAGCACCGTGTCCCAGAGTGATTCCCAATAAAATGTCTGGTTTTGTTGCTGTTTACAGCTCCGTAGGGTTACCTTAGCCTGCAGTACATTTGGAAATTATGGTTGCCACACACATCTCCTTTGAGGACTGACTGTCTTTTACCTGCCACCTTAAAATGACTAAACTGAAAGTACAAAAAATGACAACTGAAGCCCTGGAAGGTGAGTATACAACACTGTGACACTACTTAATCACACATGATTAAAAAGAAGGTATTCATTATCAGAAAATGAAACTTGTAAGTTTGGTATTCAATTTCAAATTAAGTTAGATTTTGGGAAATAGGAAATCAGAATGGTTTTATATTTGGAAATATAAATGGAATATAAAAGGCGACATACAACCTTTATATAAAAGCACACACTTTCTAACACATTTTCATTTAGTTCTGTAATCAATGTCTTACTCATTATGATGTATTCAAATGGCAATGAGAGCCTCACGTTTTGGATTTAAAGGTAGTAATTTTTTGTTACTAACAAGGCAGCAGTGAGAGCTTCATGCTTTGGATTTAAAGTTAGTAAATTTTTGTTACTAACAAGGCAGCAGTGAGAGCTTCATGCTTTGGATTTAAAGTTAGTAAATTTTTGTTACTAACAAGACTTAAAATACGAGGCCAAACCAAAAGTCACTTTTGACAGAAACTATCACCAAAGCAGCAGTGATTCATTTCAACAGGACTAATATTTAACTAATATCTGGAATAAAAATTATTATTTAATCATAGTCTTTTTGTTTGTTTTTTTGATTTGGAGAGAGTGCTTTGGTTTCTGTTTGTGATTTTGAGGGGTTGTGGGATTTTTGGGGTTTGAGTTGCTGTTTTTCTTTTATTTTACGTAGGAGTAGTAAGAAGAGTATTATACCCAGTGGAAGACCTGGAGAACCAAAGAGCTGCACAAGTTGAAAAGCAAATCCTAATGACAAGGGAAGTCCCAGAAAACTACATTTCACATCCACATCTTGATTATCTTCAAGTTGTGAGGCCTCTGCTGGTTCAGGTTCATCTGCTTCATTCACCTTTTCACTGCAGCTTGCCAATATACTGGAATCTTCTGGATATTCAGAAATAACTTTAACAGAAGACAAAATATCTGGTTGGCAGTTTGTAACCTCTGAAGAAACTTGTTCACTCTTGTCCTCTGTTTTATCAACTACCTCTTGCAGCTTAAGAGCTGTAGCTTGCTTCTCCTTTGTTTTGGATACTACACAAACACTGCAGGAATATTTTGATATAGGAGAACATTGTCCTGAATGAATGTGAGAAATATCATGTAACAGAGCATCAGCATCAGGAGTGGGTAAGGAAGAGGTTGCCTCGGTGTCACTGTAAAGTGCAAAATATTCCTGCAATGCAGAGTCCTGTTCATGTGCCTCTCCATGGTCCTTGCTTAGAAAGTTCTTTTGCCCCACTTCGAAAACACTTTCTTGGGGAACATCTTTTACTGGGACTTCCTTCACTCCCTCTGTATGATCAGCAATCTCTCTTGGTAGGTTAAACTTTGGTGCTAAGTTGACAATTCTCCTGTACCTTTTCCTCTTCAATGTAGTTGGTGTAGCATCATTTAATGGAACATTTACTTCACTTGAACACTGCATGAAGGTGGCCCTGGCTTCCACAAGGGAATCAAAGTGCACTTCACCAGCTGGAGATGCAGACAGACCATTGCTTGTTATGTTGCCAAACTCCTCAGTTTCTGTTTCATAATGTTTTTTCTTTACCAATCCTTCCTTTGACTGATCGCAGTTTAGCTGTGCTGTACTGTTCGTCTGAGTCAGTTTAGGTTTCCTCATTTTTTGGGGTCTTTGTTCACTTAGAAATTTACCCTCAGACCAAGGAGAGAGAGAAACTTGTGTATCAAAGCCCAGCTGCAATTCCTCAGTAGATAAATTAATTGAAAAAGAGGCCCAGGCATTAGAGCTAGTGTTTTCTTCTTTTAATGCACCTTTGCCCTCTGTGTTATTATCAGGCACATCATCATCAACATTTGAATTGTAACACTGAGAAATTTCTTTTTCTTCATTGTTTAAACTTATCAGCTTAGTTTCCAAGTCAGGTTCATATGTAATATGACACAATTCCAGTTTGTCTTCTGTGCTTAACAGTGATGTGTCATAATCTTCAGAGATGCCTTCTGTTTCATGGATGGAATTTTCATCATTGCTTATTTTTAGGAAACTGCTTCTGCAAAGATTTTCTTTGTGCCTTTGATTTGCTTCCTCATCATTGGCATTTTTGGTTAGGTTTTCAGTAGAAAAAAGTTTTACATCTACTAGGAGTGAACTGTCACTTTCTACAGGCAATTCATTTTTCAATGCACTGTTTGACATCGTTGAGACCTCAGGCACAGCAACCAGAAACCTTTCTCTTGAAACCCCTGCAGCTTCTCTTAGGCTTTCACCATCACTGTTAGGCTGCTCTTCACAAACTGTTACTGGATCCTCTGGACCTCTGCTGAATGCACACAATGATTTGCTGTTTTCTTCTTCCACGTCGTCCTCTTCGCTTTCTGATCTGTCCTGGTCACCTGGAGTTGGATAACGATCTACTCCATGTAACACTTTCTTCATAATTTCTGTGCGATTACTTTCCATCGTTTTGTTTCTTTTTCGCCTTTTCTTCTGCTTTGCTTTTGTCAACAGGTGCCCAGTGATCGTCTTTAAATTTGTCTCCCTATGTGAAAACAAAACAAAACAAAACAAATGTAAACCGCTACATTTGAGTAATAATGTATTCATGGTGATCAACTTGAAGAATAGGTACTTTATGTTAATATGATGATCAAACACAGACTATCTGGGTTTTTTTAATAGATAAAATCTCAGATAAAACCTCCTATTGATTAAACAAATGTACACCTTACAATTCAGGACAATTCCTGAACGTTTCAATTCATTTAAATAAACACAGTTGATATCTCATTAACTTAGCTTTACAAAAAGTATCACAAATCACTGCAAGACCAAACATGTTTCTGGATGTCTTTCTAGCATGATGTTTGAAAAATTGATACTAAGGAACTGGTGCTATTCTGAAATTTCATTAAATGTCATGCTGAGCAAAAAGGTACTAAGTGAAGGACACAGTAAGAAAATGTCATCCATTAAGATCAAATACTCAAGTTCAAAACATACTAACCAAAAATCCAAATAATGTAAAGTTACATTGACTACAGCAACTCTGATATTTACTATTCTATATGTTACCTGCTTATTCATATGTATTTGGAAAAAATAGTTCATATTTTATTATCAACAAAATAGTACACTATGGAAAAAATAACAGGGTTTTAGGAAACATAACACGTTTATTTACAATTAAATTTGTAGCTCTTTTCAGAACATCTTATTTCTTTTGCCTGCATTTCTCATCAAATCTAACAGACAACAGCCCTAAAAGTGACTTCTCTGAAATATTGATGTTGGCCTGTGAGCCAGCTAACCCTGAAATGAACACTCAAAAGAAAAACCTAGTCCAGGCATCCAACTTCTCCTATTGCAACTCTTCAGAGAGAGATTGGATTTTCAGAGCTAAGTTTGACTGATAAATCTATCAAAGACCTGGGATAGTACTTCACACAATACACTGAAGCAAAGCAATAGCTAGAAGACTTATAGGGTAAAATTAGGATTTTTTTTCGTGAATTCATATGTAAAATTACTTGCTGTAACTGCTGTAGTCTGAAATTCTAAAGAGAAATAAAACCAAAAAAAGGGGAGACTGTCCATGTGGAGGGAAAGCTGGTCATTAGGAGGTGACCTGGGAACTAAAGGTCACTATCCTTACCTCAACTTCATCCTTTTCTCATTCTTAAATTTATTCATTGTTAAGTTTCTTATAAGTACTTTTTAATTTGAACTCTACAAAGCAAACCCTCCTAATTCTCTGAATGCAAAGGACATCAGCAGCCTTCTCAGCATAACAAAGTCACTTGACTGCAACAGGATTCAAATCTAGGTGCCTTGATATTGTTGCAGAGAGCACTACAGATCTCCATAGTGATCTTGTTGGAAAGCACACAATTTATTGCCTTATAATGGTATCCAGGTAAGGCATCCTACAAAGAAATGGGATCTCCTTCAAATGTTGGCATTTAAGTCCACATGGTGCTTTCCTCTCAGCAATGAAAACTGACTTCCCCTTTTCCAAACCGATGTATTTTCGATATGGTGCCCCATAGTTTAAGTGTGGATATCTATACCACAGCCACTTGAAGTTAGCCAAGACAAATTCCTTGTTGAATTCTGCCCACAACACACTCCCTACTCAGCAACATGCCTCCTATCGCCCCAGAAAAAGAGACACAGAATGCCAAAGTTTTAGGATTGAACAGATCTTATTTGACTATTGAAATAAATGATATCAAAGTGAAGCATCTGCAATGGTAGTCAGAGAGATTCTTACATGTACTCCAGACTTGCAGAAATCATATACTAATCAAATTTTATGCCTTAAAACTTGACATTAACTTCCTTCTTTAGTGAAGACAGCTCCTGACTTGAAAGTGGTTTTAGACAAGGAAATTCACTGAAGTTTTCAGAATCAAAAAGCCTGTTACCAGTGAAATAGAAAATAATGTCTGAATTTTAACTGTTTTTAATGGAGTGGGGAATAAAACATCAGACCTGTGCACCAATTCCAAGAAGAATTTATTGTTGTATCTAAAAGTCCTTTGCTGCCAGAACAACTGCAGAAAGGACAACCAAATTACCAATGTCAGCACTGGCACAGGAAAGGAATGAACTTCTCCAGTCTTGGCATTCCTGGATGTGAATTTGTGCTGTTGCTGATAGAAGTGAACTTCTCTAATATCAATTCAAGCATGTTTCTGGTGTCTAACCCCTGACATATCTGACAACACTTTCAGGACAACACTGACAAAAGCTTTCTTAGGCTGGGATGTCACATCAAAGGTACTGCAGAAATGCGGGAAAGAGTCTTAAAGGTCAGCACACTTATTTACTCTCCTCACTACTAATTCTGAATAGGAAGGGAAAACTACATTGGACAGAATTCACTTTAGAATGCAAAACCAGCAAAAATATATCCACCAAAGTATGGGAGAAGAATCCCCAAGATGATCCAGAGAAACTAACAGCTATTATTGCATTGAAAGTATTGTATGTCCAAATATCAAGTGCAAATGTTGATCCAGGGTGACGATTTAGCATACCTGGATATGACCTTCATTAGTGATATTCAACAGTTCATCATTAATACAACTATGCAATTTCTATGCTTTGGAAACATGAAGATTTTATAGCAGTTCAGGAAGATTAGTTTTCTAAAGATTTGAAATTCCTAAAGAAAGGACTAAAGCAAAAAGGAAAGTGATGAACTGTTACATGGAGAATAATAAAATGTATTATTCTTCATGTTTCCAGGTAACCTTTGTTTCCCAGCTGATTCCAAGAAAATACTACTCCAAAGAAATACTCTAAGGCACCATGATGGCATAGCTAAAATTTCCTGCTTGGGATGAAACCCAGTATCATGTTAAGGTTTCTGCATTTAATGAAGCAAATTGTCTACTAGTTTTCTTTACATTTGTCTTAATTCCTACTCTTCTAGTACACCTACATACCTTTTGAGAGTTTTCCTTATTGTAAAACCATATGGCACACAAACACTGAGAAAATTCAAGAACCAGCATGCACACAGACAACACTTCTTTACAGAGGCATTTGCTAGTGAGTTGTTTTCAAACCCATAAGACACAGACAAAAGGGAAAAGAAAAATAGTGCTGTTTCAGACAATTGCTACATTTTCAAAACTGTCTAGTAATAAAAAGACCGGAAAAAAAAGTAATAGTATCTTTGTTAAAATAGGAATTCCTGTTCTGTAACAACAGTTGGAAATTTCTTAGTCTACTGTTTAGACAATATTAAAAGCTTTTTGCCATAACTCTGTTACGTCTGACTTCTAGGTTGTAACCTACTGCTCAAAATAGCACTGACCATCTTGACTGAGAGTCAGTGCTCAGACAACACCCTTTACTGGAGAAACAAATGCACTCTCACAACCACTGAGGCAGAACATGCAAAAAAATGAATCTAAAGCAAGCAGTCACATTATGCTGAAAAATGGCAAAACCAAGAGTTACTTATTTGCAGTTGTACAGACTTCACCTCTAGCATGCTCTAAGCTGATGTCTGCTTGATATAAAAAATGACTGCAGTCACTGCTGTAATGAAATACAGCATAGAATCACAAAATCATTTAGGTTGGAAAGAACCTCTAAGATCATTGAGTCCAACCATTAACCCAGCACTGCCAAGCCCACCGCTAAACCATGTCCCCAAGTGCCACATCTACATGTCTTTTAAATACCTCCAGGGATGGTGACTCCACCACTTCCCTGGACAGCCAGTTCCAAAGCCTGAACACTCTTTCAGTAATGTTTCCTAATAACCAAGCAATATAAGAGAACTCATAAATTTAAAATCCAATTCTAGATGACACTTAGCAATGAGGCATGTGCTCTTTCAAAAATGTATGTTATGATTAATCTACAAAGTCTCTGGAGTGGGTTTTCAACATAAAAATTGCAGTAGAGCAGCTTACATAAAATGGCATTTACACTTCATCTTCTCCACCTGGTAAGTCCAAATACATTGCTGAATTCCTTGTGACCTAATTTTACTTCAGCAACAACCAGAAACTGAAGTTACAATTTTGGAATAACAAAAAAAAGCCAAGGTACTAACCAGCTTTTTTGTTACCTATCTTACCTTTAATACCAAAATGAGTGATAAAAGATCTAATTCCTCAAAACCAACACCAAATGGAATATTGCTATCAGGTGATCAAGTAGAAAAAAGCCACGTAACTTGCCAGCATTACTGGGCTTCCTATAAGCTGAAATTCCATTAGACAACTAAGCATTCAGCTTAGCACTTTGTTGCTGAAGAAACAGTCTTTGTCACCCTTTCCTACTTTGTTCCAGATGTTGCCCTTGCACTTCCACTACTTTTTTTTGCTGGCTCTACCACTCTCCTTGTGGGTGGATTCACCCGCCTGACCCTGCATCAAAAGAAAACAAGCGCGTACTTTGTTGTTGTGCTCTTTTAACTTGGTAAAGCAAGAAGTAAAAGAAGTGTCTAGCTAAGACAAAGGAAGTGGCTGGTGGGAGCAAGTGACTACTTCCAGCAGCAACATGTCTGGTTGCCTCACAGCAAGGGAATTCAGCACAAATTATTTGTAAGAAATATTTACACTTTACAGTGTTGCAGATTAATTCCCTCCGCCACAAATCAGTAAAGATCCTACTAACTGGATTTGATCCAAGGTATCTCAGTATTTATTATTCTTCTGTCTTTCAACAGCATTACAACTGGTGGTGAGACTTAAATACCTTCATAAAATATGCTCATCTATCACAACGCTCAAAAAGCTGCTCCAATCTTTATATTTTATACAGGATTGATGTACATACAGTTCTGTGCAATGTATAATCAGCTATCAGACTGCTGCCCTGTTATAGTCCAGACACAAGAGATATTGATGAAGAAAGTACAGAGAATAACATACAATTGGTTTGATTAAAGCATGTCTTTAGAAGCTGTTAATTTAATCAAATACATGGCAAAGTGCAAGCACTTCACTTTTCAATGTAAAAAAGCAAACAACCCATGCACCCAAATCCCCACATGCCTGAGGTGCTAGTAACAGCAATTTGGTTCCATAAAAATTTCAGGTGGGGTGACCTTCCTGATCTTTTTCCTGACTAGTTCATGAAAGTCATAAATATCTTCTGATTGAAATGTCCTATTTTGGCTCCTTAGTCATAGACTACGTTGATCAACATTAAGGAAATTGATCCCAAATATACTGTCTGACGTATACTACATGTGCACAGAACATATTTGTGCCCAGTATCAAACATCTACTTTCCAAACAAGAGAAACAACTCAAAAGCTGCTTCAACCTCATTTAGATGCCACAAATATCTCACCTGACACAATTCAAAACTCTGAGAAAAGAAACAAAACAATGCCCCCAGCACTAGATGCACTGATGGACGCTAACAGACGGAGAAGAGGCATCATTTTCAGTTTGACTGGATTTTTCTGCACCATTAAGGATGGCTCAACGTTAAAAGGCAGGTTAAGAAGGAGAAAAAAAGGGCAACATGAAACACTCCAAGTGATCTGAATCCATCTTAAGGGGATGTACTTACAATACAGAGAAGAAACTGCAGCTTCATCATCAGCCTTCTCTCCCATGAAGGCTCATAGAATCAGTTTTCATTTAAGTTCTATCAGCATTTAGTCCTTTGATAATAACACGATGGACACAGATGCCAATGTTATGCGCTGGAAGTACAGTATGAATCATCTCGTCAAGTTTGATGACATCAGTTCTATTACTTGATGATACCAGCTAAACATGAAGACAACCTGACTGAAATTAATCCAGGCTAGACAAGAGATACAGTGCTTCAAGAAGTTTGGAGAAATAGGAACTACAGTCAAATTTGCTCTAGTTAATAGTTTGATGTAACCTGCTGTGCTTTCTATTGATATACAGTTCTATGTGAGATTTTAAGGAACACTTTCAAAAATCTGTAACGGGATAGAAATATCCCACCTTTCCAGGCAATGATCAGTTTCAGATTTTCATGAACTTCTGGACAAACTATACTAGTACTGCATATGTGATATGAATCAGCAAGTTCTTACTAAATCCTAAGCACCCTCCTTTCACAGCACTGGAGCACACTTTACACACCACATCCTAAAAAGCTGGTGCTCCAGGCTGTCAACCATAAAGCACACTGGTGAAGACTGTGACTGATCAAACACCATCCATTGCAAATGCAAAGCCCATCTGCCTACTGGCCAATTCACAGCTATAGAAAAAGGGGCAATAATTAACTTAAAAACCCCAACATTTTCTTTCTAAATGAACAACAGAGTTGCTCTTAGATACATAAAATATTGTGCAATGTAGATATAATTAAAGCTCAAATATTAGACAGTATTGAATCTTGGTGGATCCTTTCTTTTAGGAGAAACAAAACCTACATTCAAAAATTAAATCCTGTGAACCATCTCATGATTCATTTTCCAGTTCCTCTCTCTCACAAATCTACTGTTTTCCAGGTATCTGCTTATGCAATTCCACTCAAGAAGCTCTACCCAGGAGAAGCAATTTACTGAGGCTCTCAGGAGGCTGTGAAATACATCCTGTCCTAAAATGTAGTTCACAAATAAGACAGCATTTCCAGATCCTACTTCCTAAAACATCCTCATTGTGTATTTTGGCCATTACAGAGTTACTTTTAAATTAAGTAAATAAATATTTTAACCAGAAAATAAAAAGACTTATATACTGTGATACAACCTCCTAGTACCTGAACATAGATTAGAGCCATCATAACCGAATGTTATGATAAGCAAGAGATAAGCAAGTACAACAAAAAGGTTTTAAAAGCCAACATTAGATTTACAGGTAAGTGTTGACCTTTCTTGCCAAGACACATTCACACCCAAACCAAATGTAAAACAAAATTTGAGATATGAGCAAAATCAAAGGTGAAGGAAAATATGGGTGGGAGAGTAAGGAAGAAACAAGGGTATAATGAGAGCAGAATGAAATACTTAGAGATATGTAATAAGCTATTTTCTGTTTGGAACTTCCAATGAAAGA
>JAWWLV010000001.1:48727812-48740326 GCA_035041135.1 Platyrinchus mystaceus
GCAAGCAACTCTGCCAACACAGCTATGAAACAACATAACCAGAATAAACAGTTCAGCCATTTTTGCTGCTACAGTTAAAGCCAGAAACTTAGTGCCCATCTGAGAACAAGATCAGCATCACAGCTTGCATCCAACATCCTGAAACCAGGCAGCACTTCTGTTAGTGATTTAAAAGTCTTCTCTGAAAAGTAAAAGCTAACTCTCTGATACTGTGGGCACTGTTCTCACTACATTCTTTATAACAAAGTAACTCATGCCAGAAAGGGCCTCTGGAGATTCAACCTCTGCTCAAGGCAATACTGAGATCTCATTGCTCAGTGCCTTGCCCAGACAAGTTTTGACTACTCCCAGGATGGAGGTTACACAATCTAGTATCCAATGTGAATTTTCCATGTTGCAACCTCCAACCTTTGCTTTTCACCTCAAAGGAGCCTGGCTCCATCTTTGTACTCTCCCCTTAGATAGGTGACAACAGTATTAATCTGCCTTAACCACAGCCTTCTCTTCTTAAGACTGAACAGTACATTTCTCCTAGCTTCTCCTTGTGTATCAGGTGCTCCAGGCCCTGGCTATCCTTCACTTAACTCACTTCAATATGTCCCATTTTACTTGTACCAGTGAGCTCAAAGTCCAACATACTCAATAAGCACCACAAACTAATCAGACAAGAGACAAACTCATTTCATCTCTTTACAGCTCAACTCCCTACAGAGCAGTAGAACTTACAACACAGTTAGCTAACTTTACTCACAAAAAACCCTCTCCTAGGACCTAGACCTAGGACGAAGAAGGGCATCTAAGTCAACTATCAGAACCAAGAATTCAGTCTAGACTGCAGGAACAAAGCAGTAACAGAATGAAACATAAATGCTCTGACTTCTACTTATTACATACACAGAATTCCATTCATAATCCTATATATAATGAATTTTTGCTGCACAGCCGTAAGCACAGTCTTCACAAAGTGAAGAAGAATGCTAATGCTAAATATTCAGTGAACATTTAGCACATGTACCAAACAGTGGCAAAGAGCCACAAATGATGTTCAAACATGTTTCCCTCACTTGCTTCAGGTAGAAGATCTGATGTCTATACTTTTGTTGTCAAGGTCCCTGTAAAGCAGTGTATTCATCTTACAAGCAATCAGGAAAAATGCTAAATGGAGGAAAAGTAATATAGTCAATTCACCCTTAAGTCGGACTCATGAGCCTTCAGAAACTGTTAATGGTTAAGAGTAAGACGTGGGATAAGCTGGCCAATAACTTCTCATAGACTATTATAACTTATAGTATAGGTTACCAAAGCCTATGGCTAATGAATAAAGGGGAAAAAAAAATTAAAATACCATGAATAAAATAACAGCCAAACAGCATTATGGGCCCATGACTAAGACTGATTTGTACATGATACAATAAGCCCCTCAGAACTGAAATATTTATTCAGTCTACTCGGGCAGCACTTCTTAAGTCTGTTAGCAATTTAGGAAGAGATTAAACAACACTCACTAAAGAATTCAGCCTTTTAAAAATCAGTAGTTAGAAAATATGCAATCACATGTTTAAAAAAAAAAAAGTTAAATTCTATTAACAGACCAAAAAAGACATTTAACATCACTACAAAGACTGCAAGTACAACTGAAAAAAAATTACTTCATGGATACAATATATTCTGGCTTGGCACAACACGGTACTGTTACAATAACACTATAAATCAGTAAGATACAAATGATATGGTCAAGGACTACCTGCCTACCTGAGAAATGAAGTAGCAGCATTATCAGATAAAAAGAAAATGCAAAGACCAATTCCAGACCCAATACTTTTATTATCCTTGATTTAGAATTACACTGACAGTCCATCTCAAGATAAAACCACCCTCTGTCACCTCGCCATTACTACAGAAATAAAGGCAAATTTGAGATGATCAAACCTTAACAATCTCTTACTACTTTATCTTCAAAATAAGACCAGTTATGTTTTCACACATTTTTCTACAAACTTAAAATAAGCAGATTTACAGCTATTTTCAACCAATTATATTTCAACCTATAAAAAGAGGACACCCCCCCCAAATTTACTGAGGTACAAGTAGATTTTCACGTAGGAAATTATTAATAAAGAGCTTTAATCCCTGCTCTTGTTTTTATTTCAAAAGCATGAGAATATGAAACATTGAAATAAGACAAGTGCCACTCTAGAAACAATTAAGTGAAATATTTTCACATCTGATCCATGTGAAACACCTGATCACTCAATCAAGTACTGGCTTTCAATTTAATATCAGCATTATATATTCTGCTTTTTACAGGGAATTGTAATACATGCATCTCTTCTTTTGTATGGAAACCCCTGAATTCTCAACATATACCTAGTCACCTCATCTCCATGAGGTACCAGCACAGAGCAAAAACATTTCTTCCAGAAAATCTGACTGCTAGGAGGAAACAGCAGTTAAAACTACATGTCATACATGAAGGTGAAAAAGACAATTTTTTTTTTTTTTTTTAATTCACTGAGAATGAATCCTACTGGTCAGCTCAAAGAAGAAAATATCAACACAGTCTAAATTACAACAGGGAACACGGACACACAACAATTAAATATAAATGTTATGAGTCCCATCTTAGCTAGCCAAAGCCTCGTTTTCAGTTATCTATTAGCAGAGAAACAATCATGTCTGCAAAAGGTTTCAGGAAATAGATGACAAAAGACAAAATCCTGGCTTTCTTGTTAAAGGCAAAAAGCTTAAATTATGAAGCATGGCCAACTGGATTAAAACTAACCTAAAGAGAACATGGCTACTAGAACAGAAGACAGAATTCCTCACAGGAGACCATTTACTATCACATGCTAAAAATCAGAAGTGTTACACTAGGTTGTCACAGTTTATCCCCAGCTGTCAACTCAGCCCCCCACAGCCACTCACTCACTCACTCCCACCTGATGGGATGAAGGAGAGAATCAGAAGGATAAAAGTGAGAAAACTCACAGGTTGAGATAAACACAGTTTAACAGGTAAAGCAAGAGCCATGCATGTAAGCAAAGCAAAACCAGTAATTCATTCACCGCTTCCCACAGGCAGGCAGGTGTTCAGCCATCTTCAAGGAAAGCCGGGCTCCGTCACGCGTTAACCATTACTTGGGAAGACAAACGGCATCACTGTGAACATCCCCTCCATCTCCCTCCCTTCCTTCTTCCCCTGGTTTTATATACTGGGCATGACACCACATAGTATGGGCTATCCCTTTGGTCAGCTGGGGTCAGCTGTCCCGGCTGAGTCCCCTCCCAACTCCATGTGCACTCCCAGGCCACTGTTGGTGGGGTGGGGTGAGAGGCAGAATGGCCTTGGCACTGTGTAAGCACCGCTCAACGGTAACAAAAACACTGCTGCATTATCATCGCTGTTTCCAGCACAAATCCAAAACACAGTCCCAGACCAGCTACTCTGAAGAGAACTAACTTTATCCCAGACATAGCCAGGCTCTATGCATTAGTTAAATTTAAAAAAACCCCAACATTACTATTTGATGAAAGATGGTGAACTAGCAATCTACTAAAAATGTAAAACAGGAAACCTTCGTTATAGGTACATTATAATCATCAATACATGTATTGTATAAAAACTACAGCAGACAGTAAAAAATGTTTAGATCTAGCTGTCTAGCTGAGCACCGAGTTCTTACATTTCTTGCATATATATTTTGAAAAAATAACTAATTTTCCTCTAATTTTCCTTGGTTTTGAAATAGCATGAGAAATTCACTACCTGTGACATGCATTTCACATAATTTTTATTATTTTTACATATAAACACTGGAGCGTAAAATCAACTTCTGAGATATATGTATGTCCGTGTCCGTGACTGTCCTATCCTCATAAAATATTAATATACCATGAAACAAAAATGTGTTACACTGACAATAATTCCACTGTGTTTTCATCTACCATGTCATTGTACTTACCTTGGAATTCAGCTGTATAGATGGAGCCATTTACAAGAAATGTTTGATACAGAAACAAATTGCAGAGCTTCCCTTTCTTAAGTGTCCTTTGCAAAATGCAGGCCTATTATTGATCAGCAAGCTTTGCACATCAACAACACTCCTCACCCACCAATAATTAAAAAGGTAACACAAGAAAAGCTGCACTGTTTAAAACAGTACCAATCAATAGCTATTTAAATAACTAAATATTGCTGGAACCCCCCCAATTTCTCTTAAAACCTGAAGACAAAAGGTGCCAAAAGGTATTATAACATCAATCTTCAATAGGAAGCTCTTTTTTGCCATACTTTAGCACACTGTAAATATTAATAAAGCCTCAATAAATTTAATGTTATAGCTTACAGTAAAATAGAGTAAATAAAATGAGTCTTTCTAAAACTTTTTTATCTCCCTTTCACTTGAAATATGCTTTCATAAATATAAAAGCTTTGGGATAAAGTATTACTGAGCATTTACAATAACTTCCAAGATTCTTTTGAGACAGGGAGAAAGATAACCATGAAAACTAAAATACAGCAAGATAATTGATTTGAATAACAGACAATGAGGTAAACAATATAGTTGAAGAGCCTCTTCTCTGCATATATGCATAATTCAATAAATGAACATGCACTACTGAAATATTTTAAATTATTTTTCAAATAAATAAAACATCAATTCATATTTGAACAATAGGTGTAGAAAACCACAGAAAGATACTTCATTATATACCTGGATTTTAATAAAGAAGTAATTTTTAGGGCCTATTCAAAATTGTTTACAATTTTTAAAAATGATGCTGACTTTGGATTTTCCAAAATTCTGATGACTATGACACCAACTTAGTAATAGATAACCATCAAAATTCTCTTAGTTATGTTCTCATGTTCTTGACAAAATCTCCTAGTCAGCATTTACTCATTCAGTGTATAAGGAAATCAAATATAGTTAGACCTGAAGATAGGTTATTTCAGCTAGCAGGTTAGTAATAACGTTTATCTGTATAAAATCCTACAAGCTTGAAAATAATACAAACTGTTGCATTGGACTCCTTCACCAACACTGAAGACAAATATATTTTATTAATACAGCAAGCTGTTAAAAAACAAGCAAAGTGAACACTTACAAATTCATCATTTTTAAGAGAAAAAGGGTAGTAAATTAGTCACTCTCCATGCTGGCTCATTCTTTGTTATGTGCTAAACAGATTACAATCACTGGGCCAAAATTAGGAATGCAAGATGGTTTTACAGTTATATCCAGTATTTATATTGAATTAATGCATCCCAACTGTGGACTGGGATTTGACAATCTAATGCTTTAATACTTCATTTTTATCACAAATGAAACAAATCGATTTAGAAAGACACAGCTGTGAAATTTTGGGGGGTTAGTGATAAAACTAAGATTTTTTTTTTTTTTTTTAGTCAGCACAAACAAAAAAGTTGGTGGTGTGCAGCCACCATCATAGTTTATATACTACCAACAAGAACAAATAAAAAAATAATTCATGTTGCACAGTTCAAGGCTGGTGAATACTGTATTGGCAGAACATTGCTGCAGTTGCCACATAAGCTTCTGCAACCACAAAAAACCCAAGAAAAAAACCCACCAATCGAAGAAACCAAACCTCTGAAATCAGAAAAACCATGCCAAAGTTTTTCCAGTTGGCAATATATGCCAAACAGAACTAAAGGACAATCCAGCACATATCTGTTTTCAAAAAAATCTCAAAAAAGGTAAGGAGACTAAAGGACAATCATTAAAATGGATTATTACATAAATAACATCTTCTTCCAGGGCTTTAATTATCTTTTATATGATCTCTAATACGATCCCTTCTTTAAAAAAAACTGCTCAACAGTTACCTGATATATGACAACATCATTGTCTTAGATTTATGAAGGAAGACTCTGCTATATGCCATACTATATATTAAAATTTTTACTAAAATCAAAGGTCTTACAACTTTAATAAATATAGTTTTAAAAAACATTAAATGTACAATTCTATTTACATGCAAGTCCATTAAAAAGAACAACCTCCAGAAGAAAATGGTCTTGAAATAGGCTTATTTAAAACACAGAAGATCCACTACTTTATTGGAGGTGATGATGTGTTTTAAAAGGGCAAGGAACAGATGCTTATTAACTGACTGCAACTGTGTTACTGGCTACTGGAAACACTGAAATAATTCCAGGAGTCTGTATTGTCTCCCCACCTATGTCTTCGCTGCAGAGGTGGTCTTTGAGTGTTTTTGTGGGGAGGTACCACTGAATTCATGACAATAGGTATAGATATTTGATATTCGTATCGTTCCAACATCTGAGCAATCTTCTCACGAGTGACCCCATGTTTATTCCTCCTACAAAAATGAAAATTTAAATTAATTGTCTGGTATTTTTATAGTTAGATATAAGTATATATATATCGTTATACATGTTTATAGTTATATGTTTACAGTCTTCAAGAAAAAAACCTCTAAATTCTCAATTTTTTTCTTCTTGCTTTTCATATTTAAACTTTTATTACGCTGTACCCTCATTCTCTAGGTATTCAACTTGTGTTAAGGTTTATTTTAACAATTTACCACTGCATATACTAAGTAACAGTAAACAATACCGTCATTCTTCTTCATACAGAAATGCGATGTTATACAACTATAACTATGTAATATATATACAACTACATATCTAAGTTACCCTAGAAGGACTTTGCTTTCTATTCATTTATCAGATTTTACATGGTATACTAGCCAATGAGTAGAGGGATGAATAATATCAGAGACAACTCCTTATTAGAGCAAATGAGAGTGTTCAAACTAGCATAAAAAATAGGCAACTACATGGTTTCTAGACTTAATGACAGAATATTTTCTCATCAATACATCTCTTATCACCAAGAAACCTTGTAGTACTGGGAACAAACAGGCAACACTGGAAAGAGGATACTCCATACAGAAGTATTTTAAAAGACTGACTTCCTCACCACCCAGCCCCTCCATGAGTTTGTGTGTATTATTACAACAAAGAAGTAAGTATCAAGTTGATAAGGCTTCAAAGAATACTGCAGGCTTCTAAAGGTGCACTTTATCAGCTTTCTTTCTGTGAAGAAAATGCTTAAGTAGAATATTTCTCTCACAGAAACTCTTCCCTGAGACAACATCAGAAGCTAGAGTGATAATCACTTGTGGCTTGTTGTTTACATGCTTCTAATTTCTACACTGTGCTGAAGCGGTCCAGGAGCAGTTGCATGTTGAACTTTAACAGTTTTGATTTTATTCACAAATATGAACAAGGTTAATGGTAGAGAAAAAACCCAATCCCCTAGAAAAATGTGGATACTATAAAGCACTTGACACTCATGACAGACAAAATATGAGAAGAGGAACTCTTAAGTCCTTTTGTGCCAAGTGGTGGAAGCAGAAAGTTACTCAATATTTTCCCTATCTTTTAGTACTCCTAGAAGAAAATTACAGCTCAAGTGCTCTGGGAATAGAGTGCACACTCATCCACAATTGAATGGATTTGTGTATAATCACATCATAGACGAGTAATAATATTTTCCTAATAAGGAAAGGCAGGACAATAAAAGAAAGGCCTAATAAGGAATAAGGCAGGATAACAGAATCACGAACAGCAAAATTGCATTAAGCATAGAAACTAATTGAAAAAAGGAAATCATTTTGCTGTATAGTGTCATTTAATACTGGGACCTCCTCTTCAGGCACATCTTCACTCATCCTTTTGCAGCTTGGCTATGCTGAAAGAGCACAAAGCCACCTATCCTGAACCAACACAGACATACCTGCAAAAGCTCCTAATAGATAGTTACAATATGGAAGTTGGTTTTGCTTAGAGTAACACAGAACCTATTGATAAAAGCAAAGTTCTGTCAGTATTAAATGTTTCTACACTACCCTCAGCAAGTCTGCTTATGATACAAAACTGGGACCTGAAGCAACTAAAAAACAAAACGAAAATTTACATCACCACCTTTCTTAAACTCTCAAAAATAAAGTTTCCAGACACTGGGCCTCTATTCAAATATTTAAAGCAAGAAGAGCTGCTAAAACATTTCTAGGAACCTTCTAAAAACTGGTAGCAGCACTTCACAGTTCAAGTAAACCTTTGGTTTTGGGAAAGACAAACTTTACTCCTACAGCTAATGACTAAATGATACAATTCAACAGTAACTACACATCCGTTTATCCTTTTGCCTGTTAAGACCATGTGGAAACATGAATTTTCCTGGAAGCTCAGTCTGTCTCATGTAATGGAAATTTCATCCTGAATATCTTACAAGTGTCTGATTATTAACTCTCCTAACTTGGCTGTGCTGTACCCCAAACTAGAAAAACTTAGTAGAATTCATTCCATCTCTAAAAAAAAAAGCTAGTGGTAGAGCTTAGGAGCAGAAGGTGAAAACTTTAGAAGATTTGTAAACACAATAAAGTCTAAGTCAGTCAGTAACGTAAGCACTGTACAACATACTTTGTGCAGTGAAGGGGCTACTTACAAAGCTGAAACAATTATAAGCAAAGTCAGCTGGATGCATATAAAATGACAATCAGTAAGAGAACTCTGTCATCAACGGCGAAAATATTACATTACATTTCAAACAAAGAAATATCTCTAAGTTAGACTGATACCTCATAGATTCCTAAAGCAGATACACATGAGACAAAAAGGATATTAACTAGGAATAACAAGTAGCTTCCTAAGCAGTCTCACAACCCAGTAGTTCAATGACCTATGTTCAACAGTACTAAGTCAGATCCTCTGAAGACTGGGGACGATTCCACAAAAGCTTGCAATAGAACAATATAAAACATGAGCTCTCTTTTGAACTTTTACTGATTAGTAATAAACTGTTGTCCTTTAACACTGAGACACCTGTAAAAGTAGACAAACCAAAGTACTATACTGATGCACTCCTTGCCAAATGTGGAATTTCTTTTTGTCTCTTACCTATTTCTTGCCATCAGCATTCTGTAGCAACAAATTTACCAGAATAATTATTCATTATAATAACAGCGATTCTTACAGGGGTCATTCATTTTTCTACACATGTCCAATAAAATTTTAATATTGATTTTTTGGGCCAACAAGACAGGGCCAGTATTTATTTGTCTGCTTGTTTATCCATAAAACTTCCATTTAAAGGTATGTCTCAAAACGCCTATTTAAATAAAATGCATTTCATATTACTAGTAAAGTACTTAATACATTGAATAAAATCTAACTTACTATATATATATTTATGCATGCATATTTACTGCCTATCTCTATATGTAAAGTACCACGATTTCTGTAAGAGAAACCTTACTTTTCTAATTCTTCAGGATCAAACTTCCACCAAGTATCTGGTTCATGGAATTCCACTCTGTAACCTTTTTCTAGAGCCTGCAGCAAGTGAAGAAATATGTGTGACAGGTATATCTTTATTACATAAAACATAAAAAAAAATTAATAGACAAGTATAATAAACAGATGTAGCTAACTCTGCAGTGGTAGCATGCTGAGTTTCACTTACCCCCAATCCGTCCTAGCTTTTGCTCCAGGCTAAGTAAATTAGATCAAGTCAATCCTTAAACTGATCTAAACCATTGCCATATCAACTAGTAACTGTTATTGATAAGTAGTCTCTCTCTTTTGAAACCTGAGCAAGGAAAATGTTTCTGGACAAAACACACCAAATTATCACAGGTGAAGCTAATTTTGGAAAATTGTAATGAATGACATAATCATGCAACAAAACTTACCATTTCCACATATGGTTTCATTTCCCAGGCTTGAGTATTAGTGTTGTCTATTATAACTGGAGATCTTCCCTGCTCCATTGCTTGCTTTGCTGCAATGAAAAATAGTGCAAATTAATAAACCACTATATCTAAACTATTCCAGATGTTTTTTTTCACTAATATACTCTGACACACACTGTTCTAAGGGAAGGAATAAAAGGTACAGACAGAAATGACAAGTAGAAACAAGAACCTGAAGGACAGGATGTCATCCAGAGGACAAGCTCGAGAAGCAGGCCCATGGGAATCTCATGTGGTTTCATGAGACCAAGTGCAAGGTCCTGTATCTGGGTCAGGGCAACCCCTGGTATCAACACAGGCTGGGGGATGACGGGATTGAGAGCTGCCCTGCTGAGAAAGACTTAGGGGTGCTGGTGGATGAGAGGCTGGATGTGAGCCAGTAACATGTGCTTGCAGCCCAGAAAGCCAATCGTATCCAGGGCTGCATCAGCAGGCCAAGGGAGGTGATTCTGCTTCTCTACTGCGCTCTGGTGAGTCCTCACCTTGGGGACTGCATCCAGCTCTGGGGTCCCCAGCACAGGTAGGACATCAACCTGTGGGAGCAAGTACAGAGCAGGGCCACAAAGATGATGTGAAGGATGGAGCAATCTCTCCTATGAGGAAAGGCTGAGATAATTGAGATTGTTCAGCCTGGAAAAGAGAAGGCTTTGGAGTGACCTAAATGTGACCTTCCAGTACCTGAAGGGAACCTACAAGAAAGGTGGAGAGGGACTTTTTACGAGAGAATGTACTGACAGGACAAGGGGGAATGGCTTCAAACTAAAAGAGAGTAGGTTTAGATTAGGTATTAGGAAAAAAAAAATCTTTACTGTGAGAGTGGTGAGGCACTGGAACAGTTGCCCAGAGAAGCTGTGGATGCCCCATCCCTGGAAATCTTGTAAGATCAGCTTGGATGGAGCAACCAGACCTAGTGAAAGGTGTCCCATAGCAGAGAGGATTGGAACTAGATGATCTTAAAGGTCCTTTCCAATCCAGGCCATTCTATGATTCTATGGTCTATCAAATCAACTATGCTAAAAACATATCAAAGGCAGCTGGAATTTCAGTAGAAATGGCAGGATGAACTAAAATAGAAGAAACTTCACAAAGCCACAAAAGTGAACTAAAAGGACCTAAAACCCTGACTGACACTAATTTCAGAATTAAAGTCATAGTGGCAAATTAATTCCAGTATTTCCTAGTATATGTGCACTTGACCTTACAGCGATCATATTAGATGTGTGTGTTTTAGTATCAAAATATGTATTTCACTGTCTTGTAAACATTTGAGAGTTTGAAACTCTGATTATCTAAAAGAAATTAATTTTTTTCCCTAATGGATCTCACTTGTAACTATTCTTTTCTCATACTTGCTATATTAAAGATTCACTCCATCCCCAAAAATGGGGGAAGGATAATTTTACCATAATAATTTTCTCATTTGTGAAGAAAATACATTTTCGTCTTCTCCATAATTCTGACATGAGGATTACAAAGCTCTATCTAAATATGTTGTAATATTAATAGAAGCAACTGTAGAAATAATTTATGCGGCTGGTTTTATCTATATGAAACTTCAACCTAGACCTACTCATTAGATAAGAATCCCAACTGCCATGACCACCATTTCCTCTGAAGGCCACATTTCATGTATTTCAAGGACCCACACACAAATGAAACCAAGAGTTTCTGAAGTACTTCCAGTCAGAGAGCTCTACTTAGTCAAAGCAGGTGGTAAGAATTGAGTGTAACTTCAACCCAAAAGTACTCTGGCAAACGTTTTGCAGTGTTCTATAAAACACAAAACAGCTACTCTTGTTCCTGTTATCAAAATCACTGAGTAACTACATCATATACTGTCACAGTTATCAAAACCACTGTGTAACTAAGTGGTACTGAACTAGAGAGATCTTTTTATCAAGTCAGAAACAGCCATAAGTCATTTTTAAGTGAGAATTGTTTGGTGGTCTTGTAACTGCGAAGCTTTGAGACCTCTCATCCATATACTAATACCATATTAACTGTTCTGCTCCTTTGGCTACTACTGGGAACTTCATCCAAAGTATTTGTTATTGCTGCACTCCAATCTCAAAAGGGCTCTTGCAATTCGAATTCTAATGATTGCTCTCAAAAATTCCTACCCTGTTCATACAGAAATGTTCCCCAGTGTATCATAAATTTTGCATTAAGGTAAGAAGAGGAGAAAAGGGGAGAATACTATTTTTCCCTTGTCCCTCTGTATCTTTTGATGCAAAAAACCTCCTCTAGACAGGAAAGAATCTTCTGCTTGAGACACTGCAGCACAGAGAGCAATCTGCATGGACTTGTTAAGTTTGTATACTCCTTGGAGAAGACCAAACAGACAATGAGATTCTAAGCAAACTGCTACAGAAAGAGCAAGAATCTGTCTACAATCCTTCTTACCCCAGGTATCTACTTCTTTACCAAGAAAACTCAACCTTTGGACACTGCTTCATATTAAGAAAGATGACTTATTAAAGCTGTTAATCTACACAAGTGAAATAGAGTCTTCCCCAGAAAAACTTGCACAAATTTTGGACGAAACTCAGATCAGTAAAGATAATGGAAAAACCCAGAATCCTCTGCTCTGCTCTTTTTGGCTGGGATGGAGTTAATTTTCTTCACAGTTGCTGGTATTACATCATGACATCTGCTGTTGCCAGCATTAATAAGTTTGAATTCTGATATCAAGATACTACTATCAGATG
>JAWWLV010000001.1:48749024-48773194 GCA_035041135.1 Platyrinchus mystaceus
ATCCAAGTTGGAGATGGCACCTGCTTTTAACCCTGCCGGACATCAACAAGTATATTTTTAAGAAAAAAATAATATTTTTCTTGTGTGTTCACAAACAAACAGAGCAGTTGACAGACCATACTGTGAAAAAAAGGGAATGAGAATATAATCAGTTTTACCAACACACTGAAAACAAGTATCAGAGTAGCACAATTCTTCTAACGAAAATTTTTCGGTCGGAATAAAACTGTACTTCTGGTTCAGTCAAGCTGATGCTGTTAGATTTGACAGAAGATTTTTTTAAATGAACGAATTTAAGAATTAAAAAAAAAAAAGCAGACCATCACATACTAATACTCCTGAAAATTTCAGAATAAAAGATTATGCAATTTAATGGATACACACCATTTTAAATTTAACACAAAGTAGCTCCTGTTCATCAAAACTCTAAAGGAGACAAAATCCCCAAGTAAATACTTTTAATATTTACTGTCATTTGCACTCATTAAGTATGAATGACAGCAAATACTAAATTAATGCATTTTAGTAGCCTAATTTACAAACTAAAAAGTTTGCTAAGTGCTTACAGATATTTCTAAATTCTTAAAAATTTTTATTCGAATAAACTTTTCAAGCTTTAAGTCTTTACTTACCGAGAAAGTGTAGATTTCCCTGAACCAGGTAAGCCTTTTAAGATTAGAAGAAATTTTTGTGCACAACCAAATCTTTCTTCAGATAACTGCAAGGAAGAAAAGCTGCGCATTCCTTCTGTATTGTCAGCTTTTGGATCCTTCCAACACTCTTCTTTGGTTTCACAGAAACCATTATTTTGGAGTCCCTTCTGGTCATTATTTTCATTTCTGAAGACCTGAGTAGTATGGATGTCACTATGACTAGCATAGCTGGTATTTCCATCAAGCAATGGACCATGATTGTTGATATCAGTATTTCTATAGTTACTATGACGACTTTCATAAGTAAGTTCCCCATTCTGAAAAGGGAGAGCATTTGGAATTTGTGGTGGGGAACTAAGTGTCTGAAAACGGGATTGATGGTTGAATCTAGGAAGAAGAGGTCCCTGAGGCACTATGAAAGATGCTCTAGTCTGCCAAGCAGGTCTGAATTCAGGCACTGAGCAGTTCCAATATTTAGCATCTACTTGGCCATTAAAGGTATTTTCAGTTTTCCAGCCATCTGTTTCCACAACAAACTGCTGCTCATTGCTTGTTTTCTGACTGTTCTGTTTCCCAAGAAAACACTGTCCATTCTCATAAAATGTCTGTGAGCTGTCCAGCAATATGTGTTGACAATCCTCTTGTGAGCTTTGACTACAGTTATATGGAGACTGTTGTTCCTGAGAAATTTCAGTTTCTTTTTCCTGAGGATTAGTATCTAAATTTTCATTTTCCAGCTGGTTAATTTCTTTATAGAACTGGTCCAGTTCATCATCTATTTCTGGTACAGTGGCAGAAATAGCCTGCATCTTCTTAGCCTCCTTTTTTTTAGGCCTGTTTTCATGAAATTCATTCTTATCTCCCCCACTGCTTCTACAGTCATTGCAACTGCCAGATTCATCCTGTTTGTTACTTTTGGCAGGCTTGTAAATAGGCCCTATAAATTCTTTGCTTGTAAAAAAATCTTCATCTGATGCATTTCTACTTACTGATAATGATGTACTACTTTTTTTAGTATTATCTTCACCGGCACTATTTGTAATAAAAAGGTCTTTCTCTTCTTCAACTTTAGAGTCATTTATTGATGCAAATGGAGGATTTACATTCTGCACAGTTTCTAAATCAACTGGTTGACTAAGCACTGGATTATTTTCAGGGAGAACTTCATTCAATGATCCCAAGACACCAGTCAGTATTTTCTCTTGCTTCTGCATTTCATATTGCCCTTGATGATCTGAGGCATACGCTGGTATCCAATCACCTGACGTTCTCTCAGCATCCACCTCCTCCTGAATACCTTGGTTATCATCAGGGAGTTTCTCATAAGCCTCTTCCGGTGACTTCATTCTTTTAGAATACGGTTCAGTTTTTATTTCATCCTGACACTCCGAGAGCCTTACTCTATTTTCAGCATGAAGCATCTTAGAAAACAATGAATACATTATCAGCATGCTTATTTTTAAGATAAAGTATAAAAAACCAGAACTTATTCAGGCCTATGATATTAGACCTTCAGACCCTCCACAGTCACAACTAAAATTTACTCAACAATCTCTGTTCTCTACTGACCTGTTACTCTGTTAAGTGTTGGAAATCTCTTTTACAGGATAAACATAGGCCAATTTCCAATGCACAAATTGATGCCTGACACCACTACTAATATGACCACCAAAAATGCAAATACCTCAATCATGAGGATTGTTTTCTGTGACATGAACCAAACTCAACTAATTCATTTAACACTGACTGAACAGATGCTGGATGGCATTTGTAATTTAGAACTAGTCAAATACGACTTCAAATCAAATCTGCAATCTGTTATGATGTTTCTTGTTTTGGAACTAAAGACTTCTGTTAGGGACCAAGACCACTTGGTTACATGCTTTCTAAAAATAGACACACACAAAAAAAGAATCCTTGTCATAAACAGATTGCATTCTAAGAATAAGGCAGTAAGTTCCAGAAAGATTCAGAGACGAGCAAACACAAACAAAGCAAGATGGCACTGACCCCCATGACATGCAGTCATGCCATTATCCATCTAATTATTAGTCAGAATTTCTTGGATTTTGCTTTGTATTTCAGAAATCTAGACAGTATGCAATTAAGAGCAATAATAATTTTATTATAAATCAAGTGCCAAGTAGTTTATTCAGCACATCCTGGCCCCCAAACAAATCAAGAAAGAATGTATTTCTCCTATTAGAGAATTTATTCTACTGCTTTCTGTGAACAGCTCAACTTTCTGGGAGTAAGTATTAACAAAACATCACATGCTCTTCATTCCGGACAAGAAAGTAATTTTTTTTCTTTTTTGAAAAAGATCTGTACTAAGGGAAAATTTGTAAGTATCATGTTCACTAGCAAAACTGACAAGAAAACACGTTATTCTAGGAATTTTCTCACCCACTATCCAAAGGGAAAGAAACCTCATTCTCCAGATGTCTAAACCAAGGAGATTTTACTGTCAGCACTTGACTTTACTACCTGGAATAGAGCACAGGGAAGAAACTGTCCCTCTTCCTCAGAACTGGTGAAAGGAACACTGTTGGCATAACGGTCTCTCCTCTCAAGTCATATGTGTTTTATGCATTCCTCCAGTTTCTCAGTTCCTCCTTTCTGTAAATCAGAAAGCAAGTATGATATTATGTGAATAACTGACTCTATCCCCCATCTATCAAAAAATGTTACTCTGCCTCCACTTAAAACCAGGATTGGGGGGAAAAAAAGCTGCTTTATTAGCTCCTATGTCCTCATCCTCCTCTGGGATGGTGTTTAAGCAGAGCCCATTCATTTTCTGATGTGGAATGAAAACAGAGAACATGTGAACCCTTGCTGCACCACAGTATCTCCAGCGGCAGAGGATACTGCTCCGTGACTGTTCCACACAGGAACATCTTTTCTTGCTAATCTCTCAGACTTTCCTTGACTATCATTTGGGACAGTGAAGCTGCACACAAAAGCACATCCACCTGCATTCTTGGGGAGGACACAGCAAGCACGCAGTGAGAAAATGAAGTGTCTGTGACAATCTTGCCTCTTGAAGGGGACAGGCGCAGGTCTGTATTATTTCTGTAAAGAACTAGTTGAAAGCACTGAAGCCAAGCCGGCAGAGGGGATTCACTACGCTGCCACTTGCCACACTCAATCACCACTTTAAATGATCTGCCAAACGTCCAGAAGGCTCAACCAACAAACTCAAGGCCCTAAGCTCCAACTGCACGCCACATTCCCCAATGGAAAAAGGAGGCTTATGTGGCAGAGCCCACAGACGGGGGAACTTTCAGGCTGTGCCTGCGTGACCCCTCCGTGCGTACGGCGGAGACAACGCGCGTAGGCCTCACACGGCGCCAGGACACGCCTGGAGCCGCGGGAAGCAGGCGCTGCTCGCACACCGGGCCGGGAGCGGCGTGGCCGAGGCGATGATGCGGCCGCCAAGAGCCGCCAGCCCCGTCCCTCAGGAGGTGTGCCAGCCGCCCGCTCCCCACAGTGCAAAGCGCACCCCACCCCGTCCCCCCCCCACCGCTTCCCTCATCCCGGTGCCTGCGTCCCGCAACCTCAGCAGCCGCCGGCCCCGCGCGCTCACACCGCCATCCCCACACCGCCCCTTCCCCGCCCGCTCCCCCTTGGCAACACGTCGGTGGCGGCAGCGGCGGCGGCGGAGGTCGGGGGAGAAGCGGCTTCCCGGCGCCGCTGAGCAGCAGCAGCCGGCGCGGCCGCACGCGGGTGAGGAACCAACCTCCATGCAGCGGCTCCCGGCCGCGCCCGGCCGCGGGAACGGCAGCGCCCCCAGTCCCCGCGCCCAAAATGGCGCCGCCTCCCGCCGCCCCTTCACCCCGCGCGCGGCCCCGCGAGGGGCGGGACCTTCCCCCGCGCGCGCCGCCCCCGTCCCGGCGGGAAGTGCCCTGGGAGAGCGGGAGCGGTTCGGGGCGGATCGGGGCGTTCCCTCAGCGTCCCGGGAGGATCGCAGCGTCTGTTTTGCTGTAAGTGGCACTCCGGTTTTCGTGAGAGAACAACAACGATTTTAGCGAGATTATAAAGTTACGATGAGCACTGTCCCCAGTGTAAAAGCTGACCAAGTTTCTTAGACGTGTGTTATACTAAACATGGATTTCCAACTTTTCCCTGCTGCATAAATAGAATGTATTTTTTTCCATTATGTGACTACATTTTTTTTCAACTCGTGGTGTTATGCAAGGCAAGCCACATTTTTCCTAAAAAACATTGTTCTTAGAAAACAGTCTTGTAACAGTAATTGCCCAGTTTTCATTAATGCACACAACTGCTCCTGTAAGTGATGTCCCCGTTCTAAATAGCTGCAATGCTTATTCTTTCACATCACCTGAATGAATTATGAATGTTTGAAAGTATATAGTTTATAAAGTCTCTGAAATTATTTGCTGTAAGTGGTAAAAAGAAAACTGGTTGTTAAAATCCATGCCAGGCATTCCTTCCCATTACCCCTAGAACCAAAACATCCTTTCCTCTGCTAGGCCTTGTTTTTTGGAAGGCATGTGTGGAAATATGTATCCTAGACAGCATTTTAATTTAGATCAGAAGTGAGCTCTTGAAGTGAATCTCCCAGTTCTCCCCATTTGCCATGCTTTGTGAAGATTAGTGCTCTTCCAATTTAAAAGCTCCTGAGATGTGTATTGTGTGAATGCCACAATCAGATACTTTTCCATATTGATTTGCATTTAGTAGCACTGCCCCAGTTATGCAGACATTGCTGCTGCCAGATCTGGGAAACCTGTGTGTGGTTTCTAAGGAGTAAGGGTGGCATAACCTTGTCACTCTGTTCCGGACTGGAAAAACAATGTGTGTATTCTCCTGGAAGATGGGAGCAGTCCTATATTTGGACATGGCCTTGCTGTGGCTTTGGGACCATGAATTTTGTACCATATTGTGGAATCCACAGTCAAAGAGACAAATTTTAATGCCATTTTGAAGTAAAGAAAAATTCAGAAGGAACTGGTCATTTCTGCTGTAAGGTGTCCTTTCAGGGAGGAAAATAGGAAATATCATAAGGAACTGACCTTTGCTATCAAGAAAAATGTAAGTAACACAAGATATGCAGAAGAGAACATAAATGCAGGTTGCTGGAAGTATAATGCAAGTATTTTGCAAATACAAAGGGCTACACTGCTTTTTTCTTTTACCCTTTTTCATGAAATTATCTAAAGGAGGCTAGTCCTTAATTTTAATATTAAAAATATTTCACAACCAAGATTCTTGACTTCTTGGAGAATTCTTTTCTAATAGTAATACTATCAATTATTTAATCCTAAAGAAAAAACCTATTTTCCATCTGAAATACTAATTACGTGCTTCCCTACACAAGCTAAATCACGAAATACCCAACTTAACCATTTAGAGAGAATAAGTGTACTGCACGTGGACCTTTTGAAAGTAGTATCTGGAGATCAGAGCTCTCAAGTGCTTCATGTTGTGTATGTAGTAATTGTCTCAGATGTGTTTCGTTGGGTGAATTCTCCCAGTACTTGTGTACCTAATTAAATAAGCCACATGTTAGAACTGGCAGTACCCTAATGTCATTTTTTCAACCTCATTGAGCATAATAAAATATACTTTCTCTGGTGATGCTATTACAGCTGCTACAGGTCCCGTAGGGGAAGATGTTGTACTTACTTGAGACAAGGCTACAAATAGTTCCTAAAAGAAGTACTAAAAGAAGTTCCATTGGAAACATCATCAGGAGAAGCAGATAGAGTACGTCAAAGTACTGTCCAAGGGGTCAAACATTCTAATAATGAAAATATTTACAAAGAAGCCTTAACAGATCATGGGTTTTCTTTGCTTGCAGAGGAGTCTGACTTTTTTAACTTCATTTTTTTCATATGTTTATAACTGTACTCAGAATTTTACCATGTACCTCTACTATATGTCACCCAAATCATGCTTCCTGTAAGGTGCATCTATTATTTTGGTAGAACCTTTGCATAGGAGTAAAATATAAGAGTGTAGTAGTGTTGTTGCATGGGTAACAAATTATGAAAAATTATGTCTTCTTGTGTTCCTTGACATTTACGCCGTCACCTTCATATTAGCTCATGAAATGTTGGCTTTAACTGATCTAAGAGAAGAGTTAAAGGAAAAATTTCCACCTTAAATAGTCAGACTTTGACTATTCAGTTTTCCAAGTGTCTTGTAAGTTTAAGTTGATTTGAACCTTACAGATCGCATCATAATTTGTACGCATAAGGGAAGTGTATAATGTTCCGTGAAAAAAATTAATTCTGACACTATGTAACTTGAGTGTTTGCAAATGGAGCATTTTCTCACAGTAGCTTTTGCATTTGATTTCCTAAATAAAAGAGGGATGATGGCAGCTGTCCACTTTGGAGGATTGTCCTGATTCCTTTCTGGTTTACAAACATGACCTGTCCCACCACGTCGCTCTACCCAGCGCCTCCTTGCAGTTGTTGTTGTACTCACAGCGGGTTTGTTTCTACCCACTGTGACTGCCATTCTCTTCCTCACCTCTACTGTTCCTTTCCAATATGATCTCGCTTCTTGTCTGGGTCCTGTTATTCCATAGTCCTGTGTCACTTCCTACTACTAATGTTCTTTTTCCCCTTTCCTCCCTTTCCATTTGGTTCAGGGTGTTTTCTTCCTTCTGGTTTTTATCACTTTCTTCTTTCCTGCTAAAGACTAGTGTGCTGCCTTTATCTTCTCCTGCAAAGTCTGGAACACAGCAGCACAGTGGCATCCATTTCCTCAGGGAAAACTACCGAGGATACATACATTCTCTTCAGGGAATGGCAGCTGTTAGGGCAGCAGGAAGAGGACTATTCTTCAGATTTCTCACCAGCACTGGGTATTTTTAATAAAAGCATCATGCTGTTCTTTTCTGTTGGGAAAGCTTTTCCTTAAATATGCATATGGAAACATTTTAGATAAAGCTTTCCAAAATAACTCAGCATAAAGAAGGTAGCTGTCATGAAAAATATTAACCCAAAAATTAAATATTTATTAGCAAAGCAATAAGTGCCTGTGTTTTTCCTTTTAACAGAAAAGATTAGGCAAAATTTAATATAGAAATGAGGAGACTCCATCTGTAATAACAAGGGCAGAAAATAAATATCCAGCAGCAACTACTTGAGATTGGCTTTAATATTTCAGGGTTAATGTGGAATGATAGCTCAATCATTTAGGTCTTGTGCCTGAATCTTGTTATCAGTCTTGGCATAACAGAGGACTCTTTCTTCTTCTCATAAAACTGTTCTTCCAATAACACTTTAATAAAGCAAGTATTGGAGTTCAAGAGGACTAGTTACAGACTTAGATTTAATCGTGCCTCTCTCTAAAGGGGAATGACCTTAGGTGGTAATTTGTCTTGTCACTCTACTAAATTATGTTTGAAAAAGTGAGGCTTCAAGATGATTTAAGAAATACTGTTGCATAATTATTTGAATTTAAACCAAAGTATATCTAGAGAGAAATTCTGGAGAACTTTAAGGGAACTGGTTTACTCAATAAACTAGGAACGTTGCTTGCCAAATTATTTTTCTGAATCTTTTACATGGCAAAGAGGAATACTGATAACATCAAAGTTCCAGAGGTAAAAACCCAGTAACAGTTTTTTACTTATTAATTGCCACAGATAACGTGGAGGTTTTTATTTTCAAATTTCAACTTGAGAATTAACTTAGGAATTACAGTTTTGATGAAGTTATATCTTTTTACAAAAAAAAAAAAAATCCTGGTAGCCTGCTGGTTATGTGATATAGGAGCATATTTTAATATATGCAACAGATTTTAGTAAGTGATGTTTAAGACATGGATAGATTAGATTTCTTTTGACTATGATATAACTAATTTGCCATTTAAATATTGTTATTTGATTCCCTTCTATGAATCCCTTTGCATGAATCCCTTTGGAGACAAAAATAGCAGGGAAAAAAAAAGAGAAACACCCAATTAGTTTATTTTGGAGGTTCTTGAAACCTTTCATGTGATGATTTTTAGCTGAAATCTGAATGATACGTAGATTTATTTTTTTTTCCTGACAGTAAAGCACCTGTTCTGTGAGTTACATTATAGCAAAAGAGAACTTAAAGAATGGTGAGATTTAACCTTTAAGACAGAGTGCTTTAGAAAAGGTAACAACTGCTGCCTCACGACAAAGCTGTGCTTATGGGTTGTGAAAGCGGACGAAGAAGACACAATTCTGAACAATTCATGTATTTCAAAGTAGAGCAAGGGGAATTTCTAGGAAGCTGACACTCAAGGTGAAGGTCCAGCCGCTGCTTAGTCTGCAAGACTCTCTAAATAGCATCTAAATTTACATAAAAATGGAGCAGACTGAGTGTAATGCCTTCAATAGACTGAAATTCAATGGGACATTAAAATAAGTAGCTTTAAATAGAGGGCACACAGTGGAATGGTAAAAGCAAAAAGTGTGAGTAGAAGAAAGAAATGAAGCATTGTGTGTAGTTCCTGAACACAGGAACAAAGTATATAGAGCAACTGAAAAATACTCAGCATTTTATGCCACACAATATGTGTAAGTATTTAATGCTTAATATACTAATGTTTGAGTGAGAGGATGAAATATTACAAAAAATTAGTGCGACATGCTTAGTTATGGCAGTGTTGAAATCCCCACTGTTTCATGGAACACTTATTCATTTCAACCACTCAGTTATTACCTGAAATTACTTTTATTTGACTACTTGAACAAGTGAAATGCTCACTTTTCACATACAGCTTACAGTAGATTAATTTCTTAAATTTTTTTTTACATTTTGTCAAACTAACAGCATTGCTTAAAAATACTTAAGTTATGTACTCTCTCCCACCTCCTATCCTACATCTCAATTGGGGATGGAGAGCATTTAAATCAAATAAAGGTAACTCAGAGGAGAAACTAATACAATTAATTGACAAACTGAGCTCATCACCGGGGAAAGAAAGACTGCTGGTACAGACTCCCAAAATACTAATTGCTATTGTCATATCTGTCTTCAAGGCAAAAAGGGAAGAACAAATTTTTTTACCCTGACTACTGTGACTTTTCAGACACTGGCTGCCATCAGTTGTATTGGTGTTGAGTTGTAGCAATACACTGTGCAAATAAGACAATGGTCAGCAAGAAGATTCGATGACATTTAGCAACAAAATAGCTGTTAAGTCATACCAGAATGAAAAAAAACCACAACCCACCAAAAACAAAAAATGCCCTACAAAACCCTAACAACAATCCTGTATTAGAGGCTGTAAAGGTTTGTGTATTAATGCTCTCCAGCTTACTCCTGTCAGACAGCAAGATGGTTAGATTTGTTTAGTTAAAATGTAAAGGATGCAGTGGTTGGTAGCAAAATAAAGCACCACCTGCAGTTAAGAGAGATTCTGTTTAGTACATTAACAATCTAAATTATGTTTTTGCTCCTGTGGCTCCTGTAGCATGAAACATTTTATTGCTCTCTTCCCATGCATGTCTCCAAAAAGGCGCTGACCTCTTTAGGAAGAGGTCAGAGATAAAGATACATCTACAGCTGACTCAAGATGACATGTTTAGGAAGGGGGTAATACTTCTTGTTTTGATAAAAAGACTTTAATAGCTCATTTAATCTTGCTAGTGTCCCACTGTAGCTATTAACTATTTAATGGAGAAAGCAGATGAGTAGGTGGAGTGAAAGGCTTTCTGCAGTCCTCACCCTGAAGAGTAACATCACATCCTCATATCCTCCCTAGTTTTGTTGTTATTTTGCTTTGGTTTGGTTGGTTGGTTTGCCTGATTTTGTGAAATACCATATGGTACTTAATGACTCTTGTCTTCTTTTTAGAAAACAGCCACAAGACAGGTGCAGAGAGGTGTTTCTGGTAGAATCAGACTTGTTAGCACTGAAATTAAAGTGGTACTTCTAAACTTCAGAGATGATATTGCATGTATATTAAAGCTAGTAGCTTCTGAGCATCGCTGTCTTACTCAGCCTGTTTGATTTTTGTTTACAAGGAGACAATGTTGGAAACAGAACACACAGACAGTAAGTGTCCAAAAATTCCAGTCATCTCAAGTCATTGTTTCCATGTGGCTTCCTTGCAAATTACTTAAGACACATAGGAGATACTAAAATTAGTTGCAAATCTAAGTCACGTTCATAGTAGTATCAGCTATTTAGTAGAAGAGCAACACTAAAAAATGAACTAATTTTTCTTTCTCTGAGACAAATCACTATACACGCAAGTCAGTCTCCCTCCTAAATGGCAAAAAACCCTTTCAGTGTGAAGAGCTCAGTATATAAATGACATATATTTAATCTGAATTGTTTTTCTAGTAAAATATTTTTGATGCCATTGTCCAAGGGTCACAATTATAAGAGAAACAAACAGAATGGAAAGGTCATTATACCTATGCTGGAAACAAAAGTATCATTTTCACAAGCATGATAAATTAAAAAAGGGAATTTAAATAGGTGTGGTGAAAAAAAGGGATAAAATGCACCTTGTATTTCTTAAACTTTTCAATTTTTACTCTTCTGTTTTGCCTTGATTTTGTCCAAGCCATTTATAGAAGGAAACAAAGGGCACTTTAATATTAATTTAAGTGATTTTGGGTAACTCATGTAATGTTAGAAATTTAACTTGTACTTTGCATTTGTATAAAAACCCCATCAACTGGCTTCCATTCTTTGTTATTTGTGCTGTCCCTTCATCTGACCCTGGTGATGACTGTATGGAGGGATTTAGTCAAAAGCATACTCTTAAGTCATATGTGTATAGGTAGGGAAGTTAATAAAAAATTCCCAACTTATTGCTATCAAAAACAAGTGTTCTTGGTTTCTGCTCTGTAGTCCCTCCCTTCTTCCATGTGTTAGTTCACCTTCCTATGAACTGACTGATCTTGCTGTCCAGGAGAGAGTTTTAGAATATGGTTAAGCTAAAGTATTTTCTTCTCCCGGGGGAAAAATAAAACCAACAAATGAAGCAAAACAAAAAAGATTTTGCTTCCTCCAATCTATTCCTTCCCTGGGAAGTCCCCTGGGACTATAAGATTTTGTTAAGCAATTTTAATATTTTGCCATAGTGAATCAGTAGGGATTGCTGAGGTCTGCAGCATTGAGTCATCTAGGAGTCAGATTCCAAATTTTTTTCATCCCACAGTGAGACGCTGAGGTGGTATGAAAGCCTATATGTCCCTTCTCACCTGTCAGCTTTCTTCCTGTTCAGTCCTGTAAGGTATGTCTTAGAGCTCTTGTTTTTATAAAACTGTTTTGTTTTATAGCTATTCTATTTTGAAGTATCCTAAAAGTTGATATGTCTTTATGTATCTCTTTGGTTCAAGTCCATGAATGAAAAAATTTGAGGGCAAAACATACATGCAAATGCCACAGGGTTACTGTAATGAGGAAGGAGACACAGTAAAAAAGTTTAGTGAATCTTCTGGCGGTGTTGCTACTTTGACAATTGTTCCTACTCCTGCTTACACTGAAAGGCCAATACCATAAAAGAGTATGATCACAGGGCCACTGGATAAACATATTGTCTCGGGAAAGTGCCAGCATAGTTTCTGTGAAGGGAGATAGTGACACAGTCAGAGACTTTTAGCAGGTTTGTGAGTCAGGAAGCATATGGACAAGGACAAACTAGGGAACATACCTGTATTTTCAAAGAGCATTGATGCAGGTTTCTCACTAAAAGCTGTCAAAGTTACCATGGAATCAGAGTTAATGTCCTATACTAAGTTGGAAATCTGGTTGAAGGGTGGAAACAGTTTAATGGTTACTTTCCAACAATTCTGTCTTCCAGAAATGTTTGGGTTTACTGAAATTGTTTTATGCAACAATCTTTGGTCTTCATCAATGATCCGGAAAAGGGAATGCACTCAGAATGATACTTGCATGATGTTAAATCTTCCAGGTAACTAAATGCTGTGCCAGTGGAAAAAACTCCATAAGGCCTCACGAAAGTGAACGGGTAAAAAGATAGGCTTTGAGAAGTAGATCAGTGAAGGGAAAACATAGAATTACCTGTCAAACCTGGAAGTCTAAATTCATGAAATCTTGAAGTCATTTTTGTCAGCTCTCTGAAATCTTTGACTCAAACTGCTGTAGCAACAAAAAAAACCCCCAGTAAACAACAGAGATGTAAGGCATCACGAGGAACAGTACTGAGAGTAAGACAGAAGGCAGTTCACTTCCTTCTCTGTGGGAAATCTCAGTGTGCTCCTATCTTGAATATAGTGTGCAGTTGTGGTCTGCAAGGACACAACAAATTTAAAGAATGAATTGAGGAAGATAACTAAAATCATCCAAGGGGAGAGATTGTCAATCTGATAAAGTAGGGACTAAAAGGCCTTGTCACTGCAGTCTTCTATTTTCCCACAACGTTTTTACAGAAAGCTGTGAGAAGGATAGTGCTGTGTAGTATGTTCTTTGACTATGTTCATCATTGTCACTTGAACACTGAGATGTGAAGAGCACACACAGTCTGGAGCACAAGTCTTACAAGGAGTGGCTGAGGGAGCTGGGGGTGTTTAGCCTGGAGAAAAGGAGGCTCTGGGGAGACCTCATTGCTCGCTACAACTACCTGAAAGGAGGGTGTAGCCAGGTGGGAGGGCAATCTCTTCTCTCAAGTAACAAATGACAGGACAAGAGGAAAGGCCTCAAGTTGTACCAGGGGAAGTTTAGATCACATATTAGAAAAAATTTCTTCACTAAAAGGGTGGTCAGGCCCTGGAACAGTGAAGTCACCATCCTGGAAGGTATTTATTGTGGCACTTGGGGATATGGTTTAATGGTGGACTTAGTGCTGGATTAATAGTTGGACTCAAGGATCTTAAAGGTCTTCTCCAACATGAAATGATTCTATGATTCTGTGTAAAGAATCTGGTCTTTGAAGTTCTGTGGCACCAACGCACTGACTTTCTCTATATGTCATATTGCAAGCAAAATATTTATTTTGTGTAAATATTCTTAATCTTTCTCAAGTACACAGTCTCTGTAAGTAACACACACTTGCCTGTACTTTTGGGAGGTGGCAAATCCGGCAAAAGTGAGGCTGTTTACAGGCACCAGTGCCACGTGAGACAAAACATTTCTCATGGGGGAGGCTGAGCCTGCCCTCGGGACACAGCCAGCGCTGGCACAAGCTGCATCGTGCAGCTCTTTTCTGGTAGGACTGCATCGAACAGGGAGTGGGTGCTTGTTACTCACTCCCGTAGGCAGAGCAGTTTTTCCTAATACTTTCCAAAGGGGTTCGCGAGGATGAGGGAGCAGCGGTGGCGGGCGGGCTCCCTCCGGAGGACCGCGCGCGCTACTGCGAAACAGAGACGGGGAGGGAAAAGGAGTGAAGATCACCTCCAAAACAGCGATTTCCGAAATTGTGAAGGGTGTGGGTGCAGGCGGGAAATGACGGGCAGAGCGTGGATGGGGGAGTCCCCAGTCACACAGCACCTTGTCCTGCTCCGCGGGATGTCCGACGCTCCAGGCATCCGGACAGGCTCTGGAAATGTCGCTGCTGTGACCTGCTCAGTCAGAAAAATGGAGCAAAATGTTTGCGTCGGAGTATGTCAGTGCACTGCTTACTTTCACACTCATACACTGGTTTGCAATTTCAATAGTTTTGTGAGTGTTTAACTTTTCCACTGGTTTGCAAGTATCCCTGCACACATGTGCAAGTGTTCCATAGGAAAAAGATGTGTTCCCCAACCTAGGATTTTTATACCTCGGTGAGCCCAGATAGACAGCAATAGGGGAATCAAGGGTAAATTTTTTGGCCTGCATCGAAAAGTTTTATCTTTGACTCCAAGTCCAGGATCCTTCCCAATAGCTAGTAATATAAAATTATCGAAGTCTTCCTCTGTTTTCTGTCTGTGCAGTAGTACTTTTGCTTTCAGGAGGAGTGGAACGAACATATTCACTGGCAAAAATGTAAACAAGGGGAGTTTTGGGGCCTGAAAAGTGATTTTTATGAAACATTCTGGTAGGACTGACGTAGCTTCTGTTAGAAGATGACGGTATTTAATGTAGTTTAAAACTTGAATGAAGATCATGCACGCTGGTTAAAATGTATTAGCAAGTTCAGAAAGCTTAAGGAAAGTTTGTAAAAGATTTAAAACACTAGTTACAATGTCTTGGCTATTGAAGAGTGTTTCTCACAGTAGACAAAGCCGTGGATGTATTTCAGCAGATCTGTTGAGTGTGACTTGCGTTTTTTAAATAATAATCCTCTAAACACTTTCATGCTCTCCTGATGTATCAGGAGAAAGTTTTTCACCCAGAGGGTGGCTGTGCACTGGAACAGGCTCCCCAGGGAAGTGGTCACAGCACCAAACCTGTCTGAGTTCAACAAGTGTGTGGACAAGACTCTCAGGCACACGGTGTGACTCTTGGGGTGTCCTGCACAGGGCCACGAGTTGGACTTGGTGGTCCTGATGGGTCTCTTCCAACTCAGCATGGTCTTTGATTTTGTGATAAATGCAGCATTTTATCTGTAGCGGTGAGAAGAAACCACACGGCTTTTCTCTTTGCAGTTTCCTGTGAGGGCACCCCTCAAACTCTTGCGCTCACTGAAGCAAAACCGAAGGGCTCGGTAAGCGACTTCTTGGTATTTTTTCTGCTCTTTCTCCGCAGCCAAGCGGCTTCATTCCTCATCGTTTTACCACAATCCTTTAATAGTAATAATTCGTGTTGTTTTGGGGAAGCGCTCGCCCCTCCGGCTCTCGCGGCTCCCCCCACCACCGCGGTGCCCCCGGGCCGCCCCTCGGCCCCTCTCGCGGGCGGGCCGGGGGTGCCGCCCGCCGTGCGCGCGCGGGCCGGCAGGGGGCGCTGCTGCCCCGCGCTGGCGGCTCTCGCGCCGCTCGGCGGTTCCATTGGAGCAGCCGGAGCCGAGTTGGCGCCATTTTGAAGCCGGCAGGGGGACCGGGGCGAGCTGCGGAAGGGGAGGGGGCTGGCGGCGATTGGCTGCGGCGGCGGCGGCGGCAGCGCCTCTCCGAGCCCGGAGCGGCGGCAGCGCGGAGCGGACCCGCCTGCGACCAGCGAGGAGAGGCGGCTGCGGCGGCGGCGGGGTAAGGAGCGCGGCAGCTCGGCCGCGGGTACCCCCACCCCGTCCCCGCTCCATTTTCCCTCCCCGGGGGCGGGGAGGCGCCCGCTCGGACCGAGCTCCGCGGCCGGCGCTCCAGGGGGAGCGGGAGGGCAGAGCTCCCCGTGGCCCGCGGCGGAGCTCCCCTTTCCCATCCCCCTCGCCCCTCCGCGGGGCTGCTCCCCTCCCCCCTTTCCTGTGCCCGGCGTCACAAATTAAATTTGCCGCGCCCCCCCTTCCCCCAGGCCCCCCGGGCGAGGGGGTGACCTTGGCTGGGGTTCCCCGGGGGCCGGGGGTCACCCCCTGGCCCCGGTGGCCCGGCGGGCGGTGTCGCGCCCAGCGCTGGTGGCTCCTCGCGGCGCGGGGTGGCGGGGGGGGGGGGCGGGGAGGCTGCTCGCCCGTGGCGGGGAGTGAGTGATCGCGGCTCCCCGCGTGTCCCTTCCCTCCCTGCCCCGAGTGTCCCTTCCCTCCCTGCCCCGGGTGTCCCTTCCCTCCCTGCCCCGGGTGTCTCCTCCCTCCCTCCCTGTCCCGGGCTGCCGGCCTGCTGCCCGCTCCGCGGGGCAGCACCGGGGCTCCCGCCGCCCCGCGCGGCTGCTGCCCGGACTGGGCTGGGGACACCCCCGTCCCCTCCCCTCCCGCCCGGCTCGGTGTCTCCGCGCCGCACTTCGCAGCGCTCCTCAGCGGGAAGAGCTGCCGGGGACCGCGGCTTGGTGGGTCCTTACTTGTGTGCGAGCCCGGCTCTTTCGTGCTGGCTTTGCCTTTTTTTTTTTTTTTTTTTCTCCTGCTCTTTCTTTTTCCCTCCCACTTTGCATCAGGCTGTGTTAGAAAGCGCTCGGGAAGGGAGGACGGGGAGGGGGGTGGGGGGCGGTTGCCGCCGCCTGGTAGATGGAAAACTATGAATTTTACATCTGAATTGCCAGATGGAGAATGGTTAATTTATAGGTTATGTATTGTTTACGTTGAGAGCCTCCGGTCAGGAATCTAGGTCCGTAACTTCATCCTGCTGCAAATAAATCACTATCTGTTCTTGAAAACAAATCAACAATTAATGACGGTGAGCAGTCCTGGAAAATTAAACTGCAGCAGACGAGCTCCTATAGAGCTGGATTTCGTCTTGCCAGCCTTATTCTGACTTTTATGCTTGCTTGCTGCACGGTTGCTTTCTGAGAGCTGTGATTATTTAGTTAGGCGTTTAACACAACTGCTGAAGCATTCTCGTGTTGGTCTTTGTTTTGTGCTTGCTGGGTAGGTGCTTTGGCTGTAATTGATTTCTCTTTGCTGGGGATGGAATAGAGGGAGCGTTGAAAATTTGAGTGCCTTTATAGTTGAAAATGGGTGTCAAATCCCGTTTTGGGAAGGGGATAAGATGACATGCATTCTTTCTGGTTTTCCTGTTCCAAACCAGTGGAATTGTTCAGTTTTCAGGTGATAGAAATTTTGCCCGATATGTCTTGTATATAGTATAGATATGCTAAACGTTATATTGTGTAAAGTAATAAGTCAAAAAGATGTGAAACATCTGAACATGTGCCATGCTCATTCAATCCTAAAAGAAGACTGAGAGTGACAGACCATCAGGTGAGGTAGTTTAACAGAGGTGTGTGTATCATGTTCATCACAGTGTTCGAAAGCGTGCACTACTGGAGAAAGTAGTTTAGTACTTTAGCACTTGCATGACATCTTGTGTCTGTGTTCAAAGCAAGGTTGTACTTGATTGCTATAAGGTGGGGGGTTATGGAGTGCCTGTGTGTGTGGTGTTTTGTTTTGATTTTGAGTTTTTTTAATATAGTTCCTATATATCTATGTATCTCTTGCATTCTCTTTACTAGTTAGTATACAAACTGGATATACTATAGTTCAGTTTTTGATTAAACAACTAAATAAATCAAATTAAAGTGGAAAATCATATATATATAGCACTTGTATGCAACTTTTCTCTTGTGCCATGTAAATATTGAATTTAGACTGTATCTAACAAGCTTACTTATGGACTGAAATTGAGCAAGTCAGTTAAGTCATTATTAAGCTGTAATTAACCAACAGTCATTGCTAGCGTTTGGAAAAGCATAGTAAAGAAATATGGGCATGACTTCAGGCTTTATCCATTTTTGTGTTCTACAGAGGCTCTGTTACCTCCAGTAGATTGAGGTGCATTTTCTTTTGGGAAATGTTGCTCTCTACCAGTCTTTCAGGTTATACCTTTTTCGTCTCTGTCCTTCCTTTCTTGAGTCACCCAGTTTATATTCATACAGAAGAATAAGAGGGTGCATGGTTATGTGTAGTAGTCTTTTAGTTTAGTAAAGTATTTTCATTTAAATGTGTTTGGAATAAATGTGGGGTTTTTTTTCTTTAAACCTCAGTTTGGAAGAGGTGATAAAGGTTACTTGTTGCACAAGGAGAATTTTCATGGATGCAATAAATAAGAAAATGTAAAGCTGAACAGTAAAAGCAGGCAAAATAGGAGATGAAGGAAAATGTGATACTGCAACTCATAATTTTTCCCTACCAGTTTCATTCTAATATTCTTTTCCCTTAATGTTACTTATCCCAAATACATACTTTCCTCTTTCTTGACATCTTTCCTGCTGCCTTCAGACAAGTTACTTTACAGAATCAAAAAGTGGGTCTGATACGTGGTACATTATCTTACCACTTGTCAGTACCATTCTCCTTTTAACAGATTTCTAAAGTAATGTTGTTTTTACTCGTAGCACAAAATGTCAATAATGCAACCTGAAATTATCTTTGAATAGACTGAGAGAATATTGGCAGCTTTCAGTCAATTTTGAAACTGGGTGGTAAGGGAAAACTGAGTAAACTTTTAAAAGGATGTGTTAGAGTGATGATCTTTGGTGGTGAAGTGTTAATTTTCCAGATTTGTAGACTCTCTGGACTGTTTGAGCAGCATTGACAGGTCCTGGAAGGAATCAAGGCTTTTAAAGAATTGTGAAATATATGCTTTAAGAAAAATAATCTTTCCTTGCCCTCAGAGGTTAAACATCTAAAAGTCAAGACTGTGCATGTATATAAATGGCATACCTATTGCTTTTCCATTGGTAGCCTCTTCAGTTGAATGTAGTCTCAGGGAAAAGTTGAGGGGTTTTTTGTCTATTTGGTTCTGACACTTAAGTAAGATATATCAAAAGTGCAGTGTGTGAATGATAAATAACTTTGTTATTTTACCAAGTTTGTGGTTTATTTCAAAACCTCTTTAGAACATTTTGGATTCCACAATAAAAATGCTATTAATGTGAATATTTACTGTAACACATATAATTTGAGGGAATTCCATGTAATACAACTCATATTTTAGCTTAATTTCCAAGAATCAAAGTGTTAACACCTCCACACTTTTTAAAGGTTATTATTGTCTGTCTCAGCATATATTGCTTTTCAACATTTTCTAAAGTGTGAGGAAGTCCTTGAAGTACTTTCTGAGGATTAAGACCTCTGTTACTTTGTCCCCATCTGTGGAATTTACTCTCTCACATCCTTTCCTAAGCACTGGAAAAACATTCTGCATCATTCTGCGTGTTTTATATTGCCTGATCTTCAGCTCTGTTTTTTCACCTCACAACAACTTTGGTAGTAATATGGTTCAAGAAATAGTAATAAAAAAACCTGCCATACCTCATTTGCAACAGATGGGCATGTTTGTACTAATCATCTTGTGTCTGTCACCATTTATATGGTAGTACCATAACCAGGGATCAGGACGACCCCATCTGGGGTGTTCAGATTTAGACCCTGTTCTTTAAAGATCGATTCCATACAATACTAACTGTGTGTACTTTTTCACTGACTTTATTGGAAATCCTGGTGGATCTTTCTGCTGCTGAAATGAGATGCTTCACTTGCATGCTTTTTAATGGACAAAAAAAAAGATATGAAGTTAGCAGTCAGAAATGTTATTGTCTTAATTGCTTCCATTGTGTAGTCACCTAAAATACATTTTCATATTATCATAGAATGGTTTGGGTTCAGATCCACTGTGCTGTGGGCATGATCACCTTTCATTGACCAGGTGTTCAGAGCTCCATCCAACCTGGCCTTAAACACTTCCATAGATGGGGCAAGCTCTCTGGGCAACTGTTCCAGTGCCTCACCATTCTCACAGTAAAAAAACTAATATCTAATCTAAACCTCCTCTCTCTCACTTTGAAGCTATTCCCCCTTGTCCTATCACTACATGGTCATGTAAAAAGTCCCTCTCCACCTTTCTTTTAGGCTCCTTTGAGGTACTGGAAGGTCACAATTAGGTCACCCTTCTTTTTTCCAGGCTGAACAATCCCAGTTCTTTCAGCTATTCCTCATAGGAGAGGTTGCTCCATCCCTCACATCATCTTTGTGGTCCTCCTCTGTACTTGGTCCAACAGGTCGATGTCCTACCTGTGCTGGGGGCAGGAGTCTGTAGCTCTTTTAAAGAGTTTGAAATTCAGCTAAAATGTAATCACTTAAGTGACTGTTGAGTGAGGCTTTCCACCTCTGTGTAAATATATTGGTTGACCATGACTTCTGTCAAAGCAGCCATTGGTTCTCTCTGAAACATCCCCAGTGTATCTACATTGTAGGTCAATTCAACATAAAAAATCTGAATTCTGAAAGTCTTATAAAGGAAGGGAGGAAATAAAAGACTATTAAAAGAAAGAAATAAATATAACAGTTACCCACACTAAGTGCAAATATACTGCTCATGAGGAAGTCCTGAAAAAAAATTTACATCAAAACTTCCTATATGTAGTCTTTGGGCCACCTTGAGTTTGAGTGTTCAATTCTATTAGTCTCCTTTGTTACTTGGATGTACAGCTTCAATGAAGACAATCAGATTTCTAGGAAGTTATTGTTAGGTTTCTGTTCTTAACACAAAGTTGAGTTGTTGTCAGTTATGAGAAATGAGTGGAAGATACTTCATGGAAACTTTTAATTACATTTGGGGATTTTTTTCCCTGCATCTATCTTCTTACAATTTGAAAGACTTTTCTTGTGGAAAATGTACAGAGGTGCTGTATTAGGTACATGTACATTATGTACAATGAGTGTGATACTGTCTCGATAATTTTGTTAATTTTGTGATTTGAAAATTCACTATGAAGCATCATGTGTAGTTCCTCAACACAGGAACAAAGTATATGGAAGCATCTGCAGCTTTTTGTGCCATCAGTTTGTGAAAGCTTTTGTGAGGGACAATGTCTGTGGACACACTCCAAGAGCCACCCAGTGCTTTTCAAAGGTCTAAGGGAGACAAATTGTCTTAATTTACTGAATTCATGGTATAAAATAAAATTTATTTTTGGTTTTCTTTCTCTGGGAATGAAGTAGTCAGAATAAGGCTATAACGTTTTGCTTTCCTGGCTTTTGGAAACAGAAGAAAGAACAGATAAGCCAGTGATAAACTCTTCAGAAGATTTGTGAGAGAGTTTTTCAGAGAGACAGTGAGTAGGAGATGCATTTCCTCTTCTATTCGCCCAAATTAGTTTATACGATTCTTAGTTCTTGGAAGGAATTCTGTAACTGAAGGAATTAAGAACAGATATTTTCCTACATGTTCTGTTTTTGGAAAAAAAATATTCTGTGCTCTTTTTTAGTGACTGATATATCTGTATTTTGAGAACTTGAAACATTTTGAAAGTTTTCCCCAAGTGACAAATGTTGCCTGTAGTAAGCTCTCCATTAGGTTGTCCATCCTGTGTTTTATATATATATATATATATATATATATATATATATGAGCATATTTAGAGTAACTTTTCTTAATTGGCCATTGCTGCCTTAATCTTCTGTATTGCATATAAAAGTGCCTTAAAACAATATTAAAATTGTAATTTCTTTTTTAAAAATAAGAAATAGTTTAAAATAATTTCTGTCCTTGTAAGTGTATGTTATGGTAGCCTTTTGTTATATTTTTTTTCAACTCGCTGTATTTAGGAATTAGAGCTGCATATCAAAGTTGGTGGACATATTTTCCAGAAGCTGGGAAATGTAAAATGAATTGACAGGGGACTGTGGGAAGGGAAGGCATATCTAGTTGATTTGAATGATTGAATGTCACTTTGGGATACTGGAATTCATTCTTTCTGTCAGTTTCTTGTGATCCCAGACAAGTCTATTTAAACCAAACTTTCCACAAGAGCGTATTAGCAGTGCATTGATTTCCTGGGAGACGGGCTCTAGACACGGTCTACTTCTGCTGGGCTCAACAGAAGCTTTAGCTTCAAATGCAGCTCTGGATAAAATGGTGTACTTGAAGAGTTGTGTCCTAAATTTCTCTAACTGCAGGCAAAATTGGTGGATAGTTCTTAAGTTTCAGTTTGTAACTTGAGTTACTTGTCTATAAAATGAGAAGAGAACTAATTCTTATAAAAAATTTGTGAAAGTGTTGTGAAAGCAAGTTATGGCACACTAACATAATACCACTGAGAATCCTTACAAAAACCCAGTAAGAAATCTCTTTAGAATGTGGCTTAAGGAGAGTATAAGGAACACACATAAAATTTTAAGGAGAAAAGTTGAATAGCTTTGCTTTGAATGAGAATGAAGAAATCCTGTGTTGTGGAAGGAAGTACTGACGAATCAGGTATATCAGCTCCTTTGTGTGCATTCTCTTTAATATTGTATAAGAAACTTGAATTCTATTTCTTAACTCTTAAAAACTGATTTTGCAATTATTTCCATACTTTCACTGTTACTTTTTAAGAAAACTTAGTAAACATCCACTGTATGGATGTGCTCCCATGAGTCATAATGTTGTAACCTTTAGCCTCTTGTACCTACCACTAATTGATGGAGTGCTGTTAGCAGCAGTAAGTTTTTCTCTTGTAACCAGCATCAAGTGGGATGAGGTATGAGAGCTTTTCAGTGGATTCTTGCAAACATTCTTGTTATTGGTAAAAAGGCAGTGTAACATATGGTGATTGCATGTTGTACTGCAGGCCCTAGAGAGGACTGAGTTCTGCTGTGGTGCATTCTCCTCCTGCCACCTGCAGCTGAACTTTCTACTCTGGTCTCTCTCTAGTCACTTCTCTGTCTAGTTTCTCCTCATACCTCTTAGGTTTCTGCTTCCAATCCTTCATTGTCCAATTTCATCCTACTTCCTCTCTCACCTTGTTCAACACTTCTTAGACTTTACAGAATCACAGAGTAGGTAAGGTTGGAAGGGACCACTGGAGGTCATTGAGTCCAAGCCCTCCTGGCTCCAACAGTAACCCCTAGAGCATGTTGCTGGGGGCTATGTCCCGATGGCTTTTGACTATCTCCAGGGAAGGAGACTGTACAGCCTCTCTGGGCAGCCTGTTCCAGTGCTCAGTCACCCTCACAGAAAAGAAGTTCTTCCTTGTGTACAGGTGGAACTTTGTGTTTCAGTTACCATCGATTGCCTCTTGTCCTCTTACTTGGCACCACTGACAAGAGCCTGGCTCCGTCCTCTTCACACCCTCTCTTCACATACCTAGTTACATTGTACATATTAGGAACCTCAAGGCTGATACCTTATATAAGCTGTGGTGTATAGAGGTGGAGTTTTTTGTTGTTTGTTCGGAGTTTTTTTGCACTTTTTGTTCCTATTTTTCCCCCTTTTTTCTTTCTCTTCCCTCTCCCATTAACTTTGCATCTTGTTTGAGTGCCTTTTCCATAACCCCTAAACTTCCTAATCCACTTGTCTGATACAACTTGATGGTCCCTGCAGTGGGGTTAGTAAAAATGTGTCCATACCTTGGCTGTTTCCATGGTAAGCTGAGCTTTTTGTCTTTAAACCTTAATTAAGACCAACTTCTCTTCAGCTGAGAATCTGGCTGAGGTGTGAACAAATCCAGCTTTTTCTGCTAAAGAAACAGCAACATCTGACTGTGAACAGACAACTGGATTAGAGATGGATTCATCTGTCAGCAGGATTTACCAGATGTGTTTGTTAGTCTGATTTGGTTATGTTCACCTTCTAAATTCAGGGGAATGAGGAGAGAGCAACCTATAATGTACACATGAGCAGTTCTGATACCTTAAGTAGTGGTGGAAACCAAACTGTTGTATCATAATTGTATGCTTACGGTCATAGTGCAAGCAGCTCTATCTATTTATTAATAATTTAAAGCTTGCTCCTTTCGGTTGCAAAACCCATCCCTAAAAAAAGGAGTAAAGTTTTATTTCCTAAAGGTGTTACCTTTGTCCTAATGGATTCTATTTACGGAACACAATCCAGTGGCGAGTGTATAGGGTTTTTTGTTGTTGTTATTGATTTGGTTTTTTGTAAATGCTCTCCTGGGTAGGAGGAGAGGTCTTTCTTGGGGAGTCAGTTACAGAGTATTTTAAGGAAGTGATCCAGCCTATTAAAATGAGGTACATGTCCTTACTGGGGACCCCTGGTGGCCTAGCGGTTAAGACACTGGTCTCTCAGCGCCAAGGTCACAGGTTCGAATCCCGGGTCCCCCGGGCAGATGGAGCTCGTCAGCCCCTAAGGCCATCCATCTAAGAGAAGGTCAC
>JAWWLV010000001.1:48773294-48797807 GCA_035041135.1 Platyrinchus mystaceus
AATCCATTGCGCAGGCTTGAAAGGTAAAAAGACCTTTCCCAGATCTTCGTTCGCGAAGACTGGCCACTTACTTACATGTCCTTACTGCATATCAGCACAGATCTGAGCCTGAAAGCAAACATGACATGCACACTAATGCACACTGCATGTGTGGCTGTCACTGTGTAGTGAATGTGTCATAGAATCAGAGAAACTCTCAAGCTGGGAGGAAGTCATAGGGATCATTAAGTCAAACTCCTTGCTCCACACAGGACTACGTGAAAGTAAGTGTTGTCCATGCACTCCTTGAACAGGTTTGGTGCCATGACCGCTTCTCTGGGGAGCCTGCTCTGGTGACTGACCACCTATCTGTGACGAACCTTTCCCTAATGCCCAATGAGAACTTCCCCTGATGCAGCTTCATTCCATCTCCTTGTGTCCTAATGTGAGCGATGAGCTGCAACTGAAGGATAACTAATTATTAAACATTAATTTCAAAACTGAAAACAAACAACAAAGTTTGAAAATTTACTATCAAGAAGGTTGACATAGGGTAGGTATTCTCCTGTTTATACTGAAGTCAGGATTAAAATGTATCAATGTATGTAAATTTCTGAAAGTGGGATACCAAGAAGGTAGAGACACTCCTCAGTGGTGCCCGGTGACAGGTCCAGAGGCAATGGGCACAAAGTGGAACACAAAGTTCCCTCTGAATACACAGCAGTGCATTTTCACTGTGAGGCTAATCAAGCACCAGCACAGGTTGCTTTGGGAATTTACAGAGTTGTTATCCTTGGAGATGCTCAAAAGCCACCTGGATGCATTCCTCAGCAAACTGGCTTTAGGTGACCCTTCTTGAGCAGGGAGACTGGACCAAGTAACCTCCAGAGAGCCCTTCCAGCCTCAACCATTGTGTGAAAATACAACCCCACAGGGCTAAATAATTGTAAGAGATGAATAACTGTATTACAAAAAGTTACAGGAGTGAATAGATTATAGGCAGAGATGTTGGTTGAGCTTTGAGGTAGGTGTCGAAGGTAAGTTTAGACTTGAACATCAAAAGAGTCTTCAGTGTCAACTTTTTTTTAAGTGATCCCACTGGTAGATTCATGTATGGTAGCAGGTGAGTAGACTCTTAAACTTTATTTTAGTCCTGTGGTCTTACAGTGCATTTAGTTAACCCGGTTGTAGTGTGTCTTCATCTAATTTGTGTTTTGTAATCACAGTTATGGGTTCTTCCTCTGTCTTTGGGGACACAATTATTTTTTCAGTCTATGGTTTTCTGTCACAGTTTTGCAAAAAGTAAAAAAAAAAAAAAAGTTTTAGCTGGGGAAAAAAAGCTGAACGGATAGAAGCCATTTGGGTAGACAACATCTATTTGTAAAACACCTAGCTGAATGTGGTTTTGGTACTGAGATTTCTGTATGCAGTTATAATGTAAATGTTTGTTTATGGTTCAGACTGATTAGAAGTGAATGCAATGTTGTTCAGCACGACATCTGACTTTGCAGTTCGACACTCATGCTTTCTTTTAGGTGTTACAATTCAACCCATCGCGCTAGCATTCTCTGTTTGATCTTTAGCAGAATTTGCAATAGGATTGGAGGCATTTAATTTTGTATTTTTTTAACATTATATGCAAAGTTAGGAATGGAAAGGCATCTCACTTAGGTATATAAATTCCGACTTGTTACAATAGCAATTTTATTTTGATTGTCTATCTGGAAAAATTTACAAAAAATATTTTGCTTTTGTGGGAGCATGCCAGTGTTCTTAATGTGTGGATTTTTTGTTTGTTTGTTGGTTTAGTTTGGTTTTTGTTTTTTTGTTTTGGTTTTATTTTTGGATTTTTAAAATTGTTTTAAATTTCTTCTAGTTCTTTATTTATTTTTAGTATTTTATTATTTTTTTAATATTCTTAGTGTTGGGGGTATTTTTTTTGGGGGGAGGAGGTTTGTTTAATATTAATTCTTAGAAAAAACACCTCAAACAAAACAAAAAACCAACAAAGTTTCATGGTAGGACTCAATAAGGCATTTTAGCCAAATAAATGATATGCTGAATACCAAGTGTTGTTTCCTGCCAGGGGCAACACAGTGATTAAACTTGATTTGTACCTAATGTCTGTTGTAGTTGTTTATTTTCCTGTTATTTTCCCCATGGCTTCCATGCTGGTTTTGCACGTTTTTTTTCTCCCCTTCTGTGAAAGTACTACAGTTGTTAATAATTTGAAATTATGTAATGCAAGATATCTGAGGTTTCTATGACTGTTTTTTGTTATGCTGTTTTGAAAATAGTTAATGTAAAGGAAAATAATAATTCTTGCCTCTTTCCCCCCATTCTTTTTTAGTAGTTGGAGGAAGGAAGCAAATCATTCCTGCCATACTAAATCTTAAAGTAGTTTCCCTGCTAAAAGAGGGCTACCTCAATATTATGACCATAAACTAGTGATATTATGAAATTTTGATACCTAATCTGATTGTCAGTTCTTTTGTTTTAAAGTACCAGCCTAAGAACTTTCTCTCATTGTTTCTGGTGATTCTGGTAAAAGAAATATTTTGTGTGGGAGTTCAAGGTCTGCTTTTTCAAATAACTATTCACATACCATACAACAGCAACATACTAATCTCCTCTGTATACTGATCAAGCTGTGTTGTATTCTGTTTGGATATTTTGCATGTTATTGACAAGAAAGTTGTCTTAATTTTTATTTTAAAAACCAGAAGTCTTCCTCTAATGTTCAGTTTTTCTTCAATGGCTGAGCTGTTTATCTTGGAACTTTTGTTTTGTGGTGGTTCATTTTCTTTGGGTGGGATCTCCTGGTATTTGATATTTATAGTGATTCTGACTCTCTTCCACTTACCCCACTGAGAGTTTCTTCTTTTTGCCTCTGTGTATGTGCTGTCCTGACGTAATAGACTTTGTGTGCTTTTCCCAGTTGAAATTGTCTGGATGATAAGTGCTGCTAGCCACTCATAGTATTCCAAGCCATTCTTGCCAGTACCTTGAAATATGTGTTAGATGTTGAGGTCCTGGTTTTGTTGGGGTTTTTTATTTGTTTGTTCCACAGAATAACAGAATGGGTCAGGTTGGAATGGACCATGGTGGGTCATCTGATCCAACCTTTGTGCTCCAGCAGGGACTTCCTAGAGCACATGGCACAGAATTGTGGCCAGATGGTTCTTGAATGTCTCCATTGAGGAGTCCCTTGAAGGACCTTGTTCTAGAATTAATGCTGAGTAGCACAACTGCTTAGGAAAATCACTGTGAAACTATACCTGGACCTAGGCATATGATCCATCTTTAGACCCTTTTTTTTTCTCCTTGCAGTTGATTTTCTTTGACTTGTAGCATATATTCTTGTTTGTATGTTCATATGCAGTCTTTATATTTACAAACATTTTTCTTTCTCTGATCTTTCAGTGTTTTACTGGATGACAATCTGATCCATCTCTGTATCCATCCATCTATGATTTCCAATTTAATGCTTATATAATAAGTGATTTTCAGTGCAAGGAAAGTACAAATTGTTTTATCACAGACTGATCAAACATAAATTGACCTGGGGTAATATGATAAGCCTGTGAGTTATCCCTGTTTTTAAAATTCTGACTTTAGCATGCAGATTTTTTCCTAAACTCTTCAAATATTGTTGATATCAAATTAGTGCATCTGTACTGACAGTATTACTATTTCTTTTAGTTTGCATTATTAGTGACAGTGCTGCTTTTATTTTCTTGTACTATACCTTAATTTTTAAAATTGAAGTGTACTGCACTGTAATTTTTAAATACCTTTAAAAAGCTCTGTATTCCACAGTGATTCATGAATTCTTGGGTAGTGCCTGTACAGTTGTTTTAATTTGAAAATGTGAAGTTCTTAATGTAGATACAGTAACTTCTGATTAAATACACCTGTTTCCAGTTGTCACAGCAAAGTTTTACCTGGTTCTTTGAAAATGGGTATTCATCTGACCTTAATAACTTCTTTAGTTACTTCAGTAACTTCTTTCTCTCCAGTCATTACTGTACAGCAGTATGGTTTTTTTCCTCTTATTTGATTGTAGCCTTTGAAGTGCAATTTTTTTTTTTTTACTTATTTACAATGGGCATCTCAGTTTGGCTCCAATTCTGTCTTTATTTCTTTATTTCCTGGTCTTTGTGGTACAGCTCTCCTGTTTTGAGGGCTGTAATTACTACTTACAATTTTTACTAAGTGGTTGTTTGAATTTACTTAATAGTATGAAAACTTTTCTTGCATCCCAGTCAAGGGGACAAAGAGCTTAAAGCTCAGTTATGTTCCTTTGCCATGGACATTGCCTGTGACAGTTATGTTGGAATTGTATACATCACCAAATCGCCTCTGTTTGAACTCTCTCAGGAGTGGTCATAGTTTGTGTTTTTTAAGATTTTGTATGGTTGCATAATCTGACCACCTAAGGAATGTTTCCCCTTGTACTTGGCTTACTGACAAATATATTGCAGATGTCTATTTTATTAACATCATTTGGTCAGCCTACACTCTTCTTTGTCAGATTTATTTGCTATCATCTTCCAGTTTTTATCTCCTTGGAATTTCTTTTCCTGAAGCCATACACAGAAATAAAACATTTTAATTTTAATACCTACAGTCCCTTTTACTTAGTCTTGGGTAGAAGTATGAAAGCTGAGATCCCACAGTAATAGGGCAATTTTATTTTTCCTTAGGTGGTTGAATGGTTTAATGGTGAATACTGTTATGTAGTTTCAAATAATTTATTTTTGTTTTAACTTGGGTGTTTTGACCTTCAGTGAAAATGCTGTTCCATAGATGGCACAAAAAAGAGGCTGTTTTATTGGTGTAATTTTTTTCTTTTAATCAAATCTGAAAAAATGCTGAAACTTACAAGTTGGGTCAGTTCTGTTTATGGAAGCTGCAAGTGTCTGCAACACCACTGGAGAGAGCTGTGTGCTGACATAAGTTGGTACTGAATACTTTCTATTTGCTAAATCTTTGGAAGGCTCACTTTAATGAAGCTTGAAAAAAATATACTATTAGCAGAAATGGAGACTTGCCTGGGATCATTTGCTAACTGATGGCAATGCTTTTTAAGTTGCTTGAGGCCTTGTAGTGAGCATATGCTGATCTTGGTATCATGTCTTAATGTTTTGTTCTTTGTTCATATGTGTTAGTTATTTTCCCGAATCCTTCAAAATCCTCTGTACATTGCAAAGATGTCTCTTCTTGCACAGTTACTTACCTGCACATCTTTTAATTTTCTGCAAACGTACTTCCTATGTTAATAAAGAAACTTGCTGTGCTTTGCTGTGTTTTCTAATGGAAGATTGAAAAAATGTGTTTCCTAATTTATAGAGGTGTTATTACTTACATATTGACTGTCAAAGGATTGCCATTAATGGACTTCTGTAGTGAAACCTAGTGCTTTTCATGTCATTTGTTGGACTGAGAGTGTTACTTTTACCTTATAATGTGAGTCTTCATTCTAGAAGACCTTTAATTAGTGGTTTCTGGAAATTCTTCCCGCATCAGTCCTTACTATGTAAAGTGCTGTCTTACAGAAATAGGAAGCTAACATTTTCTTGATATTATGGATTCTAAAAGAGAATGGAAAGTATTCAATCTAGACATTTTATCTGAATCAGTATGAAAAATGACCTGGATTTACATGAGCGCATTTGACCTAACATTCTAAAGTTTTCTATTTTATTCAATAGCAGAGAATTAAATGCCAAGTTTCAGCTTGGAGTGGCTTTTTGTAGACAAGTTATAACTCCTTAGCAGTGGATTTATTATGGAAGTAGATTTAGTTTAGTGGCACTTGGATAATGTAAGTCTTTAACAGCTAAGTCACTTCTCACCTTGATCAAAATTGTTGTCAATCAGATATAAATCAACAGGAATTTGCCAGGATGTAAAGAATTTCTGCAGTTTGCCTAAATCATTAAATTATTTGGTGTTTATTAATAATCCTGATGAAGTAGAAAGATGCCTACCTCTTCCACCTCTGTAAATCGCTGAGTAATCTCTTCAGGATATCTTGTTGCATCCTTTGGGGAAATTACATCTAGACCAATTTTTTCATAGGTACTGTGTTGTTGAAACAAAGTTAGTGATCTCAAAGTATATAGGTTTATATTTATTTGTACCAGGATGTTATCCACTGAGGTTGCAAAACCTAAAAAAAAAGATATAAATAATAAAAAGAAATTACAAACAGCATGCTGACAGAAGAATAGAGCTTTGGAGTAAAACATGTATTGTGATTGATGAGATGGAAAAGATTTGACTTCCTCATGGTATTCCCTGAGACAATTTAGGAAAATGTACTTGCATCTCCTACACAGTTTTTGTATTTTTGACAGTATGGTGTATGACAGTGAGAGGCCACTGATGATACTGCTTGATTGTGGTGAACATGTTGATGAATATTTGGAAATCCTTTTTTTTTTGGAATCGTATGAACTGTGAAAACACATATATTTCATTATCTACACAACTTTTTTCCGTTCCAGCCATTTATTAAATTCACTTAGGCTTCTGATAGCTTTGTGAACATGAAAAAAGGGTTAATCTCAGTGGCTCATTAAAACATGTCTTGCAAACATAGATTTAAAAGTATATTAATATAGGTCAAATTTATGTAGGCTTTCTTAGATTTTGTATGCTTAATTTAAAAATTCTGGTCTCAAGATGTAGCTATATAATGAATTATGTATAGTTCAGTGAAAGTTCTGAAAAATAAGAATGATGATGAAGTTTTCTAAGTTGGTTGCTGTTTCTGGTGATCTTTTTAAGTCCTCATGTATGGAATCTGGATTTTAAAGAGATGCTAATAAGATAAAGGGCAGACTTGCAAGGAATATAGGATTGATTTGCAAAAGCTTGCTTCATCACTCGGATAAGATTTCTACAAAACTATCTGAAGATTAGGATTTAAATGCATGTATGAATCTCTGGAAAGGTACTGCTGACACATGACTTCATGTATGTTAAGGCATAGTTTGCTTAATGATTAGCTCAGTTGATTAAATCACCATAGGCAATGTAAACTATCAACCAAACAAAATACAGTTAAATGGAGTGTGGTTTAAGTCCTGTTTTTAGATTGTTAATTTAACATCCTGTAATGATATTTATTGACCTATTAAGTATATTGCATAGGTACTTAATATGCATGACACCAGTCCATGTTTTATTTGCATAATCACAATCCATACCTATTGTTGAGCAAGTAGTGTATGTGGAGTTAGATAAAGTTACGTACTATATAGAAAGCATCTCAATACTGAATCTTTTAATGATGTAATGGCCACTAGACTTATCTGGAATTGAGTAGCTATTGAGTGCTACTAGTTATGAGTAACTGTTGGGTGCTACAGAACTCATTTGTATTTTATCTCAGTTTGACCAAATTTTGGCAATGGTATTCATTACTAATTAACTTAGTTCAGATTAATTAATTATTCCTGTCTATGGTTTGGCTGATAATCATAATTTTACATTAAGTATGATATTTTGATTTAACTTCTGTCACAGGAGGTGAATGACTTTAATCCATCCTATTCTAATGTCTAATAAATGCAGCGTCTTGTTTCATTTCTTTTTCCATGCTTTAATTTTCCTCTTATTATACAAAGGGTATGTATTTTGTCTTCTTTCTTTTCTGTGTCTTTTCTTGTACTAGTTTGTTCCACCCCACCTCCCATATAATTTAGTTTTTAATTTGACATGCTTTTTTATACGTACTATTTTTCAGTGTACTTCTGCAAACTTGCTCTTGGTTCCTGACTTTAAGTCTTTCAAGTTATAGTTGCAAAGGTGCTTCTGTGTTGAGAGAAGCGGTGCCTAGACATCTTAAGCCTTACTGAGTCAACTCCTTGGGTACAAAGAGCAGAGTTCGTATTTTAAATGCTCTATTAGCTTTAAATATGTTTATTTTATTTGTAGTTTTTGAAGACTTGACTTGTGGTACTGTTTAACATAACCAAAGCCTGATTGAATCGTGATTTTTATTCCTATGTATTAGAATTAGAATTTTTTTGTTATATATTCATTGAAATTTCTTGTTATATTTATCTCCCATTTTTGTTTTCATATAACAGCAGAAACAGTGCACATCTTAATGTTTCATTTATATGCTTACCTTCTGCCTGGTGCAAAGCATCTTGTTGTCTGGAGTATTTTCTTGCCTTAAAAAAGACATCCATATGAGTGTTTTCCTTTTGCATAGATTCATTAAGGTTGTAAAAGACCTTTAAAATCATAGAATCCAATTATTAACTCAGCACCACTGTATTATCCACTAAACCACATTCCCAAGTGCGATGTTCACATATCTTTTGAACACTTCCAGGGATGGTGATTCTACCACTTCCATGGGCAGCCTGTTCCAATGCCTGACCACCCTTTTGGTGAAGAAATTTTTCTGAATATCCAATTTAAACCTCCTCTTTCCTCTGTCCTGTTATTTGTTACCTGGGAGAAAAGACTGACCCCCACTTTGCTAGAACATCTTTTCAGATAGTTGTAGAGAGTGATAAGGTCCCTCCTGAGCCTCCTTTGCTCCAGGCTAAACACCCCCAGCTCCCTCAGGCACATCTTGTAAGACTTGTGCACTTTATCTTTTCTTTCTAATTGTATATATGGAATAATACTGGATTTCTGAAAACACTAAAGAACTTCTGAAAACACTGGGAACTTATAAAATTTCAGTTGACTCTGTCAGCTGAGTCTCTTGTTGAACCTCAAAGAAGCTGTCAAAAGAATTTTCTTTTTTCAAAATGCTTTTCTTCTTCTAGCATATTCCAAAGGAAGACACTGCACCTTTAGAAACAAATTTTAAAAGCTTTTTGAAATTCAGTCATTGGATATCACCTCACTGGCTTATGCATTTCCATGCTCAGCATGTTCTAGGTACAGCTGGCCTTGAGGCTGTTGTTCTTAGCTGTCACTGTCTTCTTTTTCCATGAGAGAGGTTCACTGAAACAGCTGCTGTAGTTTTTCTGTGAAATCACAGAGACTTGCATTTGGCTAGAATGCGGTTGAAAACAAACCTCCTCCTCCAAAAAAAAAAAGAAAAAACCTAGATCCTACTAAGTGTTCTCTTATTTTGACAAAGATTACTTTGACAAAGTTACACTGGCAGTCTAGAAGAACAGGAACTTCTAGCAGTGGGATGTAATAAACAAATTGTTTTATTTAGGTAATAGTTGAAGTGATAACTGTTGTACAAGGGGGTAGTTTAGCATTGAATTTTCTCTTGTTTGAAGGATAGATTTTGTTTTCTACTGTTTCTTTTCAATAATTTTTTTTTTTTTTATCAGTAATGCTTACCATTACGTTTCAATAGTGATCTGAGAATTTGTATCACATAGGAAGTTTTAAATGTTTGTAGTTCTTTATCTCTTGTGGTCTAAGTAATAGGCTACTTCACTGAGCCTTTTAAAAATTAATTTTGGCCCTGTAAGATTAGATTTATTAATTTATGGAAAATTAAGTCCTCTCTAGTTTTTTTTTCTATACTTCTGAGAGGGATAAGCTTTGTATATCTGTAACCTTGGCAGGCTGTTAAGTGCCAACACTGCTGCTCTCTCATTCCCCTTGCTTAATGGAACAGGGAAGGAAATAAGATAAAAAAGCTCATGGGTCAAGCTAAATGCAGGGAAATCACTTTCCTCTTTCGCTAACCTCAGTGTCTGAAGGGTTTTTTCACGTTTTAATTGCATTTCTTTCTCGTAACTGCCGTGCAGCATTTTTTACCAGTTCTTAAAATATCACAGAGCGCACTGTCACTGATGGGCTTAAGTTTGGCAAGGGGTGAGTCCATTTTGGAGCTGTCTGGAAATGGCTCTTTTCACCATGGGGGCAACCCCTGATCCCTTTCCACTGGGGCTGTCCCTCCAGCCTCCCCCTCCACCAAAACCTTGCCACATAAATACAACATAGATGTTCAATTTCAAGCCCAGACCTTGGATGCCACTCAAGCTTAAAAGCTTGGTTGCAGGGCAGTTGGACGAATCAGCTGGACAGTTCAACTTGACTATAATGTATGAGTTTCAGTCTTTGAATTATTTCAAAATGTGCTCCAAATGAGACTACATCACCATGTTCTAATCAAGTTTCCACTGCAGTTGATCTGATCTGACAGCTATCCACCACTGGATGTTGGAGTTTTGTTCCTCAATTCTCTTAGTTCCTATTGCTACCCTTGAGTTAGCTTTGATGCTTGTCACATGCTTTTCAAAACCAATTAGGCTTGTTTTTTGATTCATTGAGCTTGATTGGTCCCACAAAGCATCTGATGCTTTTATACATTCTCAAATTGAGGAGATCAAGATTCCCTTCTGCTGTGATGAGCTGTTAAAGTTAATTTAGCTATGATATATGTCATCTTATCTGAAACCTAGAATGGAGTAGGTCTCAACCAACAAGAAGAATGAACTTGATTACATCTCCAGTGTGCTTTTGAGGAGTTTTAGACTTACTGTCAAGTCAGCGCATTAAAAAATATAATGAGGATAAAGGTGACATCATATTTTCCTGGGAGTATTAGAAAAAGTTACTTCAGTGAGGTTTTTTACTTCCCAGCTTTCTCATTATCAGTTTTTACTACAACTGCAAGTATGTAGCACTGTTCAACTGTTGGTACAGAGAAGATGACAGAAACTGAGTTGGCTTTTGTATATCTGTTGATGTATATTGCCTGTCACCCCTGTTGAATGAAATCTGATTATGTTCATTCTACTCGTTTTCCCTGTTTCAAAAATAAAATGTATTGTGCTGGATGTATTCTTTACAAAAAATTATTTAAAAGTCAGTATTAACTTTATGTTTGGTGAAAGATTGGTGAAGATAAAGCAAAATCTGTAACTTTGGTTGTTAACGTGAACTATGGACTGAAGAATACAAAATCTGTTGACATTTTCTGGGGGAGGTTGGGTGGATGAATATATTTCAAGTTCCAGTTCTCCTTCAGTGTAGAATGGTCTTGGCTTGGGGGCCAGTATGTTTTAATTATGGCTGTCGTGGAACATGATGTTAGCCCATCTCTTCTTGTGGATTCTGGCTGATGCTTATTTTTGATGTTTTAGTTCCGAGAAGTTCAAAGTGTGCAGAGATCCTTGTATAGGAGGTCCGTCCTAAGAAAATGCGTGACTTGGAATTCACAGATCAGGACAGTGATGACTGTTAGAAGTGATTCATACCTTTAGCTAAAGAAATAAAAACATCAAGGCAATGGCAAAGAAATTTGCTTCCTTTGGAAATTCTTCATTTGTAGCTACCCTGGTACCATCTTTTTCTTAAATCCAAATTGTCCCAACACATGCCATCTTCTTTTTTTTTTCACCATTTTTTATATTAATTGCTTTTATGTAAGTAAAGCTTTCTGTTCAGCTTCCTTCTCTACTACAGTGGAACTTTGCATAACTTAGAATGGATTAGGTGGCAATCTGCATTTGCGACAGTGGAAAGGGACTGAGAAACCAAGTAACTGAGTTCTTTTCTTAGGTGGAATTTAGGAAGAAGATGCCCTTTCTTATTTGCAGTCTTTTGCTTGAAAACTTGGCTTTAATGTCATACAGACTTACTTTGTCTGCTCTGTTTCTGTCCCTGCTTTCATTCGCTATCAGCTGCTTGTCTGGCAGTATTGGTAAATTAGGATTAGTGATGTGTAACACTTCAACAACACTGCTGTTTAGGCTTTTGGGGAAATTGTGTTTTCCAAACGAGTAAATAGAGCACAAAGTCCACTTCAAATGTCTTTTCTCTGAGAGTCTAAAAATCCAATCTTGCTAGGATTTATTATTACCAAGTGGTGGAAATAGCAGAGCATACAATATGATAAGAAGATTATTTGTTGCATCTTGCGTGATGATCAAATACGTTCAGGAATGAGGAGTTTTAGCTTTTTTCTGTTGTGTACTTCTTGAAAGTTTTATTGTGTCATAGGACAATCTACCTGGATATCAAAACCATTGCTGTTTGCCACAGTATAAATTACTGAAACCAATGAAAATCTTTTGTCTGTTTTTGTTTTGTTTTGTTTTTGGTTTTGTTTTTTTTTTTTTTCTTTCCATTTGTATGGGCTTTTGTCAGTATATTTCTGGTTGGATTTTTTTTGTCAAAGTGGGATGGATAAGGTAAACATGAACTAGCTAAACAACATTGTCTTCTTAATTTCTTTCCACAGTTTTAAAACCGTGAAATCATGGCTCATTCCAAGACAAGAGCCAATGATGGAAAAATCACATATCCTCCAGGAGTCAAAGAAATCTCTGATAAAATATCTAAAGAAGAGATGGTGAGAAGGCTAAAGGTTAGTAAGCAAGTAATTGTTTACAGATTAAAGTTTCTTGTAAATTATGTTCAATGATCCTACTATATCTTATATCTGAAAGGTTTTTGTTTTTTTTTTTTTTCCTTTGGGCTTTCCTTTTTCTATGCTTGGAAGGAGGAACTTGTTGACTGTTGTGCCTTTTTTTCTACCACTTTCTCAAAGTGGCTTGTCCAAAAATGTTTAAATGGATTAAAAAATCACTAATAGAAATGAGCTTTATTAACTTCAAATACCACTTAAACTCTATTTCAGCTCCTATAGTAAGTCAGCACTTTTATTGTTTTTCCAGTATTTTCTTCTCTAAAAGAGAGTCCTAATTTTGGAAATAATTTGGATGCCTCAGAATACTTTCCTTTTATGCCTTTATACCCTTTGGGTTGATTATAAACCTCTGTATTCTCATTATTTTAACCTGTGTTGTGGTGAAGGTAGTCTTTTATGATACTATATATTTCTGTCTTGAATTTCTTGACCACTTCATTTGGCCTAACTCTACAGGAAGGTTGGACATATTTGGGGGCTAATTATGTTACTACAGTTCTTTATCTACCCATGTCATCTCACAAAAAGGCAGGCCTGTCTTGTGCAGAAGGAATGCCTGCAACTTGGGCTTGCCCTGTGAAACAGGAGGGAACAGATGTGGGAGAGGAACCTTAAGTATTCTAACAGATGGAAGAGCTTGATTTGGAGTTTGTTTTCTCAAGAAGTAGTTTTAAGTCAGTTGGAACTATTGATAAATGAACAAGACCCAATAAAATCCCAAAACACAAGGATTGCTTCTCCACTCCCCCCAGTAATCTGTCTATGCTTTGGGATTTGGGCTGATAGACTTTTGTCAGTGTACTGCATCCTATGATGTTGAATAAAAGACAACATTTATAAATTGACATATGAGTGATTCCTAACAAAACGTGTTCTTTGTCGGCAAAGAATTTTTTTTTAGCTTGTGGAAATGCTGCACACAGTTCTTACTAATACTTTTTGCCCTATAGTTTAATTTCATTTTTGGCCTTGAATGTCTAGTCTCTTCTTTCTGGTATCTTGATTTGTCAAAGGAGAAGTGTAATTTGTAGGATGTCCTGTATTTCTTGTCAGCTGTTTATTCTGCCTGTGAGTTCATCAGTGCTCAGGCAGGGAGAAAACTGCTCGGTGTTTCTTTTATAAAGGATTGGATGAGCCAGGCTACACCACAAGTGTATGGGCCTAAGTATAAACACAGTTGCAGGTGCTAAAGAACAGTAGTTGATGAATAAGTGAACTGTTAGCTTCTTGATTTCTCCGACTGCCAAATTCATATAAGTATTAGGGAAGAAGCACTTTTCTGTGGATTTTGTTTTGATTTACACAAGTAGAAATGCTGCTGTTTGTTGATGACAATGTATTAATAAATACATATTATTGGGAAATCAGGGAATGAAATGGAAAATATGCACAGTCAATTTCTGTATTAGCATAACTTACCTCAGAAATGTTATGCGTTTCTTACTGACAACTTCTCTAAGTTATAATAGATTTGGAAAGGAGATAAAAACTAAATGGTTAGAGTCATGAACAAGCACTGGAGGCAGACAGAAGATGATAAACACTTGGAAATGATGAATAGTGTGAGAAAAGCATTTTTTCCACATTTTTTTTAATACACAAGAACCAAGGCATCATCTAATGAAACATTAATTTTAGACCAGCAGTCTAATAATATACTTTTCTTTAAGTTTTATAGAAGTAAATTCCAAAGCTTATTACTGTAGAATGATGTAGTAAAAATTGAATGGGTTTAAGAAATATGGGCCACATCTGGAAGATGAAGCTCCAAGAATATTCATCATGGTGGTCTGGGTGGGATTTCAAGCTCAGGAATCCTCTAACCTGTTGATTTGCAGGAAGCTGGAAAACTATGCTAGCAGGACTAGCTTGTTGTGCTATGTTTTTCCTTTAAACATTGTGACAGATCGCTCTGGAGATAAGATTACTGATCTTTGTTGTGCTGAAGAGTATGGATGTTTGAGTTGTCTGGGAAGAAAGAGTAGACAACACCCTTGCATGTTGCAAGAACACTTTGTCACCTGAATGTTTATTCATTACCTTTTAACTACATAAATCTAACTACTTCTCATAGAAATGAAAACAATTCTGATTTGTAAATTAATAGTGTGTAAGGGCACCAGTGCACTTCAAATGGTTCATCTTGTGTCCGGCGGGGATTTCTCTCAATGGAAGTTATATGTCTGCATAAGCTACGTATCTCCTGTGCCTTTTAGTAAAGGATTCTCATGTGCTTGAAAACTTTACAGCTTCTGTGATCCTAATTATGCAGAAGTTCTTTTCTTTTTCAAGTTGCTCCCTGACCAGTTATAGTAAATTTTTGGGGGGGAAGAAAAACGCCCAACCAAACAACAAACTATAGCAAAGTAAAATATTTTCAAGTGTTTTAGGGTTCTGGGGGCTTGGGTGGGGTTTCTTTAAGAACTTCATTGACGTAATTTTTCTTGGAAAAATATGTCTTCCTGCACTGGTGAAATAGATGGGAGTTTCGACTTTTATCTCAGGATTTTGTAATGTAATCTTTATTACCATTTAGTTAACTTTAACAAGAGTTGAACTCCTTGAAATAACTCTGCCTCTGTGATTCAAGTGAGGACTTGGAGAAAAGCATAATTACTTTGTTTTTTCAATAAATTTTTCTCCTTCAGACAGTTTTTTAAATATAAGAATTCTCACCAACTAGCAGTTAGTAATTATAGCTTTTATTTCTTTTGTTTTATTTAAGTATGTTAAATATTTGGTGCCCCAGAGTCTTTTTTTCTTTTTTTCCATAACTTCAGTCTGCTGGATCCTAATAGTTCTAGTGGGCATTTTAGTCCTGTTGGACAACATCCATGCTGCTGGGCTGCCTGGATTTATATATGCTTTTGCTGAAAGTGTGTACTCTGCTTCTGAACAGCACAGGGGAATAGACTTGTCCTTAGAGCAGTAATAGAAAATCTGAAATTGAAAGAGAGGAGAAGGAAAAAAAAATCATAACTCTGAATGGTTTAGGGAGAAACAAGTATTTTGTGTGAAGTTTTCCTGTTTTCTGAATTTTTAAGTGAATAGCTGTAACAGTAAATGCTTTTGTGTTTTTTTGAATTGTCTAACTTGCATAAATAGTTTCTCAAAAAAATCTGGGAAGCCCACAGCTTGACTTTCAGTAACTCTTCCGAGACTGTGTGTTGTTGGGACAGTTGGTAGAGGACTTGCTTGGGTCCTTTCCATACCCTGAAAAATAAGACACCGGTTACTCAGGTGTCTTGCTAATTATGCCTTGCTAATAATGCTTCTGATAGAATCATTAGATAGAAGCATTATCACAAAACCAGAAAAGGAACTTCGACTAAGGACCCTGTTACACAGAGTATTTAATTTTATGTACCAATGTGTGTCTGTCTTATTCAGATGGTTGTGAAAACTTTCATGGATATGGACCAGGACTCTGAAGAAGAAAAGGAGCTCTACCTAAATCTTGCATTACATCTGGCTTCAGATTTTTTCCTCAAACATCCCGATAAGGATGTACGTTTGTTGGTAGCATGTTGTCTTGCTGATATTTTCAGAATTTATGCTCCTGAAGCTCCATACACTTCACCGGATAAACTAAAGGTAAATTAATCTCTTTTTCCACACCAGGTTTTTAAACTGAATGATTAATATAATTAATTATAACTTTTTTCCCCCTCTTTATTTCTGATTAGACCTAAGCAATTCAATGTTTTCACCTGATTTTGGGATATGATTGTTTGGTCAAGCCAATTGTTCATGAGATAAAGGGATATACAGTGCATCTTCCAATAACTTTTAGAGTTTTGGATTTGTATTGAAAATAAATATTTTATTGAACTGTCATTGGGATTTGCAGGTAGTGGTCTGTTACTTTAGAAATATTGATATATCTATACCTTTTATCACAATCTCTTGCAAAATAGTTAATGCTTCAACTGTGAAAATACCCCTAGGTTTTCAAGTAAACTACCAAGATATAAGTACTTCTATTTTTGTAGATAAAGGCTCTATTGAAAGAAAGACACAGTACTCTTGTACAGAGGATAATGATTTCTGATGTGACTTGGAAAATTCTGCAATTACAAACATCACTGATCCCACTAGATGGAGATGGTTGATAGAGAAATGGCAGGTTTGAAAAGGCAGTGCAGATCTGCCCCATTTGTTTCAGAAAAAAAGAAATTTTAGGTTCTTTTGTGGTTTGTTTTTTTTTTTAGTAATCTAACTTTGTTTCCAACTCTCAAAAGCAAACTGTTTCCCAGGCACAGTCAAATTCTAGAGCGATGAAATGAGTTTTAGAGAAAATCTACAAAAAAAAACAGGTGAAAATAACGCTGCAAAAATGTGTCTTTTTTTGTCTCCCTGATTTAAGAGTGCGCGTGGGCTTTTATGGTTTTTTTTTGGTTTGGCAGGATAAAAAAAAAGATGGTTGTGGTGGAAGGTCTATCTATTATCACTTAAGAGGAAATCACTCAATTTCTCATCTAGTGGTTGAACCAGCAGTGCTTCCTAAGCAGGGCAAACAGTTCAGTTTCAACTGTAGTACCTCTTCTGTTAACGGACATACTGGGGACATACCTAGGGATTTTTGTTACCTCTTGTTTTCTTAGTTCTGAATTAGTGTGTAATCAGAGGTACAAGGTCTACTTACCTTACTAATTGATTACACCATCTTCAACTGGAGACAAATGTTAGCTTTCTCTACTGTGCTGTATTTAAGTCTGGTTTTCAGGCGTCCTGATTTCTACTTCAGTTTTGAGTAAATGTTTTAATTTGCTTGTTAGGCTTAGAGTTCTTGTTTCTCTCTTTCTGTGTTGGGCTGAGTTCCTCCTTAGAGTATAAACATACTACAACAACTCTGAATGGACTAGGAACTTCCACTGCCAGCATTGAGTTCTGTAATCTGTGCAGATTTCAGAATTCAGTTTCTTGATGCTGTTTTCGAAACACATTTTGAGAAATAAAAGCCAAACAATAGGTACTTTTGCCTAGGGCTGTTGAGGTAGGTTTTTTGCAAACCCATTTCCTCTGAACACAGCTTTTGTGGTTGCAGGACAAGCTCTGATAGAAATGTCGAAGAGTTCCCTCCACTTTATTACAGAGGTAAGAGGAAGAATGCTTCCTCTTGGGTTATATCTTGGCACTGTTTTTACCCAGTATTTAATATCATATCCATACCACAGCTTTGAGTCTTTTCTTTGTATATTTAGCACCAAAGTTAAAAATGGCAAAGAGGAGTGCTGAAAAGGATTAAATTCTTGAGAGGAAAAAACTTAAGGTTTAAGTTTTTGCCCTTAGTTCAGACTCCTTGGATCACTTTGTAGCTTACACATCATGCAAGTGAGATTCTGAGGAAAGGGATCAGAATTTCAGGTTTCTCTCTTTTATGCATATCATCAGTGTAAATCTTACATTCCTTGCTGAGCACTGAAAGAGCTTTGATAACAGGGATGGAAAATGGCATGAGTAGGCTAAAACCAGAACTGGAGCAGGATTGGTCTTCTGGGATCTGGAAACTTCTAACTTTGAGTCCTCAGCCTGTGGAAAGCCTACAGCATAAATCTAATTTTTTGGTGGGAAGATAATCTAATCACTGATATGTGTCCATTGAAAATGACTTGAACAAAAGGACTGTGCCAGACTGCTGAAATGGAGATGTTTAAGGGTGTATATTGTAGCAGAACTTCAACACTCTGAATGTATTCTCTGGTGAGAACCATGACTCTGATGCTTACTGAAGCCCTTATGTAGTTAATGGGCATCAAGACAGCAATCCACAAAAATTATTAAATGTTCTTCCTAAAATTGAAGTATAAGCATTTTTGGTTTTAGAATCTGAATTCTGATGTAGACTTGCTTTTTGAAGTCTGATGTGAAAACATATCGTTGTGAAAGTGTTGTAATTTCTTAGCTGCAGCCAAAGTTTATTTTAACCTGTGTCTTGAATTTATAAATGCATGTTCAAATAGTATATTATGTATGCTTAAAAAGGGGAAAAATGTTGGATCATAATAAGTGAGATACCAAGAATTTAGAGGGTACTTCTGAGTTTAGCCTGTCTTGCTTTCTTTAAAACAAAATTGGAAAAAAATAGTTTAGAAATAAATGATTACTTTTTCAAATGGTGCAGTTATTTGAAGCATTCAAATGTTGGACTTACTGTACATGTATGCTATTCATTAATGTATGTAGTTATATACAACACAGTTCTGAGAACTTTACAAAAATTTGGAAAATGAGTAGGGTCTGGAATCACATTCAGTAGATAAGTGTTCCATACTGAGCCTGCAGGATAAAAAATAAAGATACTTTGTTAAATGAACTGATTGAGATGAACCATCCAGTGTACTAGTTTTCCAGAAGAGAGCATTCATTTTGGGTGGGGACTGATGGCTTGCTATTGGTTCAGGCACTGGTTTTTAAGGGAGGGATTCTTCAGATGAGCTTTTGCCTGTGCACTGAATGTTCCTGAGTGGTTGGAGACCATTAGGTGTCCTTCGAACTGTGTCACTTGGTTTAATTTCAGCTAAAGAGTTCAGATCGTGTGTCTTGTCAGTGATCTGAAGTGTGAACCAGTGATCCTTCTGGTCATGCTTTACAGTTCAAAATCACAATTCTTGATTCAAATTAAAACATTAACATAGCTGTTATCGCTGAACAGAGTTCTTGCTGTGTTTTTTTGCCAAGAGGTGATGATGTCAGGTGTCATCTAATTCTTGTTTTTACCTAGAACCACAGTAAGTGCTCGGCTTAATGATTAAAGCTGGATTTTGTGGTTGTAGGGTTAGAAAGAAAGGAACCCCATTCTTATCTTTTATCTCATTTTTCTTGAGGGGCTGAGGGGAAATAGTCCTTTTGAAAATGTTGTAGAAAAGCTTTATAGAGTATTTCTAGGATAGTTTTTTCAGGGTTAACAATAAGGCTGTCATGTATCTATTATGGCAACTTTATACCTTTTAGAACTTATTTGATTTACACCTAGATTCTTAGATGAAATATTATAGATACAGTTGAGGCTGTGAACAGTGTTTGTGGTATATGTATTTTTAAATGTTTTTATTTAATATAGTAGTTGTAAATTTCCAGCTGTTAATAATCTGAATTTTAAAAAGACACCTTACTGTGTGTTTCCATTCTGTTCATAATTGATTATTTGTTCCTTATCACCTGCTTCAATTTACTCTATGTGAGACTTTTTTTGAAGGAGTTTTCTGGTGCTGAAAGTTGATAGAGGAAACTGGAAGAACTTGGCTTATTAGTTTTTGCAAGAGATGTGATCTATGTCAATGTCATGATGACTGACAAATGCACAAACAATACAGGGTGAACATATAATAATACTTCTAGGGAAGCTGTAGTTGCCTACTGCTTTTTCCCCCTTCTTTAGAAACCTATTGCTGTATGAAGTAAAAATGTAAAATTCATTGTCCTGCTGAATAATAAGTTTTGACTCTGCAGCATGTCAGCCAGTTGCAGCTCTGTTTGTCAAGCTGAGTGCTTTTCTTTGGAAAAGGAAAACTTTTGCTTCCTTAGTAAAAGGTTGCTTTTTAAACCCTTTAAAGAATCATGAAGTATTTTTAAGTCGCTCCTTGATATTTTCCATGATGTTTTTGCAGGTCTTCTTTTGGATAGTGAAATAATATGTATTTTGTAGTGATAAATAATTCTAGTAAGTTAAAAAGGTAATTATTTTAATTTTGAAAGATTAATTGCAGTTGACTAAATAACTATCATTTTTTTTTCTTTTCAGGATATATTTATGTTTATAACAAGGCAGCTTAAAGGTTTAGAAGATACAAAAAGCCCCCAGTTTAATCGATATTTTTATTTGCTTGAGGTGAGCTTCGTAACTTAAAATAACTATTAGATGTAATTTTTTGATTTAATTTTTGTATTAACTACTCCTTTTATTTTTTTTCCTTTTCAAACACAGAACATTGCTTGGGTCAAGTCTTATAACATATGCTTTGAATTAGAAGATAGCAATGAGATTTTTACACAGTTGTACAGAACGCTGTTTTCAGTAATAAAGTAAGTATTGCCACCCCCAATTACAGTATATTGTTGCATGGTTGAGGTCAGTTGCTTCTAAGGTAGTTGTTCGGTGTGACTTTTAGAGTTAATGAGCTTAGTTTTGTAATTCAGTTTAACTGAACGTAGCAATATAAATACAACAAGCTGTCAGTTTTGCCTGTCGTAGTTAAACAAAACACACTGCAAATAATCCTTTTTTCCCCTGAAAGACTTAACTTTGTCATTTATTGCATTTATTTTATTCTGTTCTTGAAATTGACTGGTGTAATATGTAATTCTAAGCAATTTAGAGGATTATTGCTGTAAAAACATGAGTCGGAAAGTAGCGGACACTGAACCATACTGCTAGAGATAGTCCAGTCTGTGCCTCTTGCTCAAACCAGGTTAGCTCTAGCAGATTGCCCAGAACTCTAGCCAGTGGGGTTTTGAGCATCTCCAAGGATGGAGAGTCCATGCCCCTTTCTGGGCAACCATCTAGTGCTCAATCACCCTTATATTTAAAAAGTTTCCTATGTTTAAACAGTATGTTCTGTATTTATCTTGGTGCCCACTGGCTCTTGTTCTGTCATTGGACACCACTGAGTGGTGTGGTGTCAGGAGTGTTGCCCTTTCTTCCTAACATCAGGTATTTAAACATAATGATGAGTTCCTCTGTAAGTCATCTCTTCTCAAGCCTAAACTAGATGCCAACTCTCTCAGTGCCTCCTTGCATGAGAGCTGCTCCAGGCCCATAATCATCTTTATGACCGTTCCCTGGACTGAGTAGTCCAGGATGCACGTGTCCCTCTTGTGCTGGTAAGCCCAGGTCTGGGCACAGCACTCCAGCTGAAGTCTCACCAGTGTTGAGTAGAGGGGAGGGATGTACTAATACATTATCTTTTCATGGTAGGGATGGATACAGTCCTCTTACTCTTACTATAGTAGTAGATGAGGAGAGCATGAAACTCAAGAACATTCTGGGAACTGGTATATACAACTGAGGAACTGAAGTATTTTGACTTCTAAGAAAACTCATCATTTGCTTATTCTGTTCCTTGTTTGACATCACCACAGGGAGTGCTCTGAATGGAACTTGTACTTTATATAGATAGTATACTAAGAATTCTTGTTTTTAATTTCAGCAATGGTCATAACCAAAAAGTACACATGCACATGGTTGATCTAATGAGCTCTATCATTTGTGAGGGAGATACTGTGTCGCAGGAACTTTTGGATACAGTCTTAGTTAATCTAGTGCCAGCACATAAGGTAAGAGTTAATAGTGGCTTAAGTTCTGTTTTTTTGTTTGTTTTGTTTTTTTTTTTTAATTGTGATTTATTGGATGTATATATTCAGATATGTAGATTTTAGATGTATATATTCTGATCTATATTCATATCTCTCTCATTGAGAGAATAGCTGTAGCAAATGTCTTCATAATGTTTAGATTTCTTTTAGCAAGCTATTTTTAATAGCCAGAAAATTCAGTAGAATTTCATTGCTCTGATACACTTGCTGTAAGGAAAGTATCAGTGGTCATAATAATCTAAAAGGTTCAATGTCATATGAATTTAAACACAGTTTTTTAATATACTGTCATACCAGTAGAACTGAATATAAAAGTTACATATATCCTTTGGAAAGTTTTAATTCATGTAATGCTGTATCAACAGCTCAAACTAATGTGATGCCATAAGTGGGAGGGAAAAAGTTGTCACAACTGCTGATTTGTTATTGGCTCTGTTGCATTTCAGAAATATTGCTTGGCATTACTGAAAGCACGCCGGTATATTTCTGATGCAGCCATAGAATTAACTATGTGCAGAAATGGTGGGACCTGAAGAGCCCAAGGGATGGTTGTCTTACCTTAATGAGTGGTGTCTTCTCAAAAAAACAAGTGTCCAATAGATGAACTGAAGGAAGAACTTCAGAACTGTGCTTGTGTTGTGATACTTAGATGTTTAAAAAACACGGAAGTCTGATTTCTTAGTTCAGAAAACTCTGTGTCCTATGAAATCTCTTAGGCTACAGTTTAGAAGATGACTTATACATATGTTCTGTATGACAAGGATTCTGGAGAATTATCTAGGAGATGTGTATTTAGCTGCATTTGGACAATTCTAACAGCTTGCTGCCTTTTTTTTTTTTTTTTTTTTTTTGAGGTATGTTCAGGAAAGTCTTAACTACTGTAGTTTCTGAAAAGTGTAAGGTTAAGAGGATATCAACTGAGAGTTCTTTTGGAATGCCTGCTAGCGTACTTGTACCACAACCCATCCATTTCAGTAAATAAATAGCACATAAATTATTCTTCTGTTGACAATGAAAGATTAAATGTTTAGTATAGATCAGTAATTTCTTTTCCCCACTGGAAGTGCTTTAGCTGTGTCCTTCAAGGGGTCTAGTACTTTTGTGCCAGGTCCAGACTGAAATTTTTGTGGCTAATACTCAGATTTATGAAGTGAAGCTTTGGAATACAAAAAACAAAGGCAAGACTATGCAAAATACTTCATTTTGTGTTTTCTCAGTTATTAACAGTCTGTTGTTTCATTGTGTCACCTGTATTCAACTTGATTTAATTGCATTGTTTCTATGATTCATGTTTAATAAGTTCATTTTGAGTTGAAGGATTTGCATCCTGTTAGATTGTCTGTGCCATTAAAACAAATTTGTTTCATATTTTTAGGATTTAAAGATATTGACTGAATGTTTTAATAGGATAATATATTTGGAGGGTTGCATTTTCTTCTGCTTTTGTTTTAATCAAATTGTCTCTTTGGATAGGGTGGTCATTTATAGCTTGTTTTTGAACTGAAATAGTTATATAACTTCATACTGTATCCTGAGTACCACTTTTTTCTTTTTTTTTCATACCGATGGAAAGAAGCTTCTAATATTTCTCTGTTTAATCTCAAAATTTTCAAATAGTGTTTATTTAAAATTTTGGTCCTCTAACTACTTTCTGTGTCTACTGATGTCATGTTGGAAAAGTGTAATGAATTCAGAGTTGAGAATTTTTCCACTCATGTCTGTTGAGCACAAAACTGCGAAGATCTTAGGGATAGAGTCCACCATAAAAAAGAACTGTGTCTTAGCTGACCTAGCTGTTCAGCTATACAGGCTGTGCAAAAGGGAAAGGAATGGCATATGGCAAGTGTTGGTGTTATGGTCAGTAGGGCATCCCCAGATTTCCTAGGGACCAAAAATACTTTTGATGGAGTAGAAGGAACATAGATCTGTCAGATTGAGAGATTGTTGGAGATAAAACCAATATGTCTGTAGAACGTGACACAGGCAAGTGGTGTATTTTTAATACAGCCAGAAGGAAGGTTGTGCATGAGAGGGAACGTGTGGTGGCCTTGTGAACTGAATGACTGTATTGTGGAAAATAGGTGTATTGGTAACACGAGACTGAGACCTGAGTAGTTTAATCTTTATAATTTATTTGAGGAGTGGCCTGTAAGTATGTATTGGGAACAGAGGGTTCAAGCAGCTCCTGGATGCTAAAGCCCAGTGGCTAAAATTCAACATTAGACAGCTTGATGCAAAAATTATATTAATATTTTTAAGAGATGTAGTAGTTAGTTGAGCAGTTTACTGAAGGTTAGTTCAGTGCTGTTACATCTTAAAACCTAGACTATTTTTTCAAAGAGGAAAAATAGATGTGGTCCTTAGTCCTAAGTAGTAAGTGTAATAAACAATGGTACCAGCAGGGTGGCTACAAAAACTCAGGCATAAGGAGCATATACTGTGCACATGACATATTATCAGAATGTCTGTCTACTATAATTGGTAGTCACTGAAGTAGTCTAAACTACTGTATGTCCCTTGAGTTTGTCATCCATCTCACTTGGCCAGAATAAAAGCCATACTGATGGCTTTTCATTCAGGCCAACCTGAATGAAAGAGAGCTGATACTGATGTCACAAAAGAGGCACATTGGAGTGTGCACAGGCTTGCTTGAGTAGTACAGCTATCAGATAAGTCAGGGGTCCCCAAACTTTTCAAACAGGGGGCCGGTTCCCTGTCCTTAGACACTGTCGGGGGCTGGTTTCCTGTCCCTCAGGCACTGTGGGGGGCCAGACTATGGTTTGGAAAAAAATGAATGAATTCCTATGCAAACTGCACATATTTTATTTGTAGTAGTGCAC
>JAWWLV010000001.1:48810215-48821358 GCA_035041135.1 Platyrinchus mystaceus
TGACTTTTTTCCTATATTCCTTGCTGTGTAATTAAGTAACTGAATGTTTAGTGTGCTCCCAACCCTTCAACCCCCCCACCTTCCTTCCATGCTCTGGAGTGTCTTGCTGTGGATCTGTGTTCGTTACCTAGAAAAATTCAGAGATGCTTAATATTTTTAATGTTTTGTTGGTTTAAGCAGGATGGGATGTGAGTCATGGAGGCTGAACTAATACAGGCTATCAAAAAAATGAAAAATTCTTAACGATGAGGCTTAACCATGAAAATAAGAATTTGTAGTGTAATGGACACTTAAAGGCAACATCATTTATTGCAGATTAAGAGGGGGAGGATGTAGAAGGCTTCCAGTAATGTCAATCTGAATGTTAATTGGAAAAAATTAGTCAGATACAAAAAAAAAATTAATGGATTTGCTATTAATGCTTCCAATACTTAATACTAAAGTGTATTTAAAAACAATTAGTCTTTTGTAATGTAGAAATATGTCAATGTTAGAGAAGTTAAGGAAGCAGTAATTTCTTACTCTATTACTTCAAATGTTTTACAGATGCTTTTACCATTCTTGGGGTCCTGAATTAAAATGACATGCTGGCAAACTTTTCAGCCCTCTTGGGGTATTGAATCAGGAGAAATAGTTTGTCTTTAAAACTGTTGTATTGTGTCAAAGAACTCTGACAGCTATATTATGCTCTTATTTCTTGTTCATATTCAAAAGGTGATGCTGAACTAAAAAGAATGTCAAAGATGGTAGAAAAGAACAGTCTTTTAAAGTCCTTATTACCAGGGGGAAAAAAGCTGGAAATAATAAGGGATGAATAATATGTAATAAATATCCACTGATTTTAGCTACTCCCTTTTCAAAGAATTGTTGCAGCCAGTTATGGTTTTTCCCTTTAATAAGCAAAAAAGGAAATAAATTGGTGAACAGTAAGTACATACTAATCGCACAAATGTTAGCTTACATTTCTAGACTATGTATTAAGCTTCAAATACTGTTTGTTGTATTAAACAAATGTAATACAAACCAATGATAATGAAAATACACTGGAGAAGGCCTTGTTAGTCCTTATTTTAAATATGAGAAGAAAGTATCTGTTGTACTTCAGCATTTTTAAAAAGAGGCTTAAATACAGGACTAGATCCTGTGGATCTCAGATCTTGGTTACTTAAACTGTTATTTTTAAATATTTTTTTTTTTTAGTTAAGGACTATTCTAGAGAACTGTAAACCTTTATGTGCAGACAAACGTTGAATGAGTTTTATATTATGTTGTGCCTGAACCTGCGTAAGCTTATACATGTACAGATCAGATTTCCTAACACAATCTGTAATATGTATGTAAGGCCTAAAAAGATGCATTTATATGTGTATTTTTCACTAGGCTTTGTTCGCATTGGGTTTTTTTCTCTATATTGTTTTTCATCTTCACTGCCTTTATTATTTGTCTTCTCATAAAAATAGGGAGTTTTTTGTTTTGAGATAGGTGTTTGTATACATGGGAAATCTATTGATCTGAATTTTTGATATTTCTGGAAGTGTATTGGTGTAAAAACTGTACAAAACAGAACTCTATTTTTTGGTTTAGTTTTCTTTTTTAATTTAAAAAAAAATCTGTTCATTTTCCAGAGCAATGACAATGAAGAACGTCTGCAGGTTGTAAAACTTCTAGCAAAAATGTTTGGGGCAAAGGATTCGGAGTTGGCATCCCAAAACAAACCACTTTGGCAGTGCTACCTGGGGAGGTATATTCTGGCTTAGTTCCCTGTCTGGGGAGGGAAAAGCATTCCATGAAGTTTAGTTGAGGTTGTTTGGTTTTTTTTTAAGTGACAGCTAAGTGTGAATTCCTTCTTGCTGCTTTATCTGAAATCTGACAGAGTGCTAAAGCAATTTTACATATATTTTCTACGTCTGTCATTCTCCAGAGTGAGCATTTACAAATCATCCTCTTATAAGTTCATTTTTTTCAACTATTGCCATTGTCAAGAAAAATCAATGCTGTATTTTAATTTCTTCAGAAGTGAATCTATTCTATGATGGATTAATTCAAAACCAACATCAAATGACATTTGCAGTATCAGATGATATTAGAGCTGCTTTTGAGGCTTTTATGTACAGTCTTAGTATGTTATTTTCAATTTTTTTAATTGTTAGGAGTACATTAAAAGAACTCTAATATTTATGATTTTGCAAGCATACTTAGTCTTTAGTTTTTGAAATATTCTGCCAGTTTGATACAGAAAATAAAGCTGGAGCTTGTAGTCAGGAGAAACGTAAGTATGGCTACTATGATGAAAATGTTTTTGATTCTAGTAAATGAGGATACATTCTAAAATTTCATACTAACACAGTAGTTTATAATGTAGCATTCAGTTGTATCAAAAACAGTTCTCAAAGAAATGCTAAGTATAAGAAACTTAATTGAAGGAAGATATTTTGCTTGAAAATATGTAAGTATTTAAACATGGAATGTCATAAGAAAATATCACATCTCATTGGGCCCAAAAGAAAGTACTTCATTGTATTATGATGTGAATATATGTAGATTGCTCATAATTACTTTTTCAACTAGTTATGAATCATATAGATGCATTTACTTCTTTCAGGGATTTTCATAAAATTTTAATAGCTGTATTATTGAAGGAAGCATGCTAAAATCTCTTGATTTTGAAAACATACCTGGCTTTTACTAACAGTTATTCCTTAAAATCTCTTTATTTGATAAATAAGCATTTCAACAGCAATGATGTCCTAAAATTTTGTTTTTAATTTGTTTAAAACCAAGCATTTTGAGGAAAGCTTGAAAATGCATTTAATTTTTAAAAACAATTCTCTGTAACTATTTACATCAGTAGTTTTATTACAAAATTACTTACATAAAAATTGAAAATGAGAAAATACTAGTTTTCAAGCATCAAACTTAACAAGATTTTCTTTTGAAAGACTGAATTAAATGACCCATCTCAGAAGAAATTTGTAGTAGACTAGATGTGCATTTGTTTGCTGTCTGTCATATAGTTTAAGGAGGGGACGAATATCACACTTATAAAACTTTTAGTTGCTTATACATTATGGTTAATTATGTGGAACGTTACAGAAAATAGTTTAAATGTATTGGGCATCTTTCTAATAAATGGTTTTAATCTGACTGGGAGTTTTTCATCTTTACCAGGAGAGGATATTTCTTTTCATGTTCAGAACATGAAATAATAAATGAGTAAAAGAATTTTTTTCTTAAGCTATAGACAAGTCTACTTAATACTCTGAAATCAGAGATGTTGTATTCATATAACTGTGCATAGGAAACATAAGAGATATTTTCAGAAGTATTGGAGATTGTGTAGAAATATACAAATTGCTTTAGCTAAGTAATATTTTTGTTATTGTAATGCACTGTCTTGTTTCAAACTAGGTTTAATGATATCCATGTACCTATTCGTCTTGAATGTGTGAAATTTGCAAGTCACTGCCTTATGAACCATCCTGACCTGGCAAAAGACTTAACAGGTATCAGATTTATTATAACATTAGAATACCATTTTAAGTCTCCTGGAAAAGTCAAGAAGGTCGGTTGTAATCCCATGTAACAGTCAGATGTTGTACAGGACCTAACTGATGTTGGAGTCATCAGTCACAGAGTCCCTGCCTTCAGTGATGCTTCTCAGGCTGAGGGGCTTGTACATAAAGAATGCCTTAACCAGAGAGGTCACTCTCCCTCTCCTATAGTAGTTGCATTCCCAACTGCTGCTAAAGTAAAGCCCTATGGGATCATTTATTAATTAGGATGCAGATTGGAGACTTCAGCTCCACAAAGCTGAAATGTGTAAGTCCTATACAGCCACTTTCTAAAACGTAAAAGCAGTTGTGAGAACTGTGACCACAGCTTCAGTTTCACCTCCATCAGATCAAACACAGCCTGTAATTTAAGACCTCCGCAGGAAGAAGGCAACTGGCATCGATTGCAGCATTTAGTATTTGTTGCTCACAATGTCTTAATGAAAAAAAGTGTTAATTAATGAGAAATGGTCCATTTGGTTTGGAGAGTATATCTCCCCTGATCAATAAACTCCTACTTGTAATTTTTTGGAGGCAATATCTTTGGCTGTTTGATCTAAGGAGCAGATTTAAAGGACTGTGAGGTGCATGGGATTGCTTTCCTGCTTGCTGAGCATTTGTCAAGTTGGACACAAATACGGGCAGTCTAGAGTCATCCTGAAGTTATGGTATTGTTAAGTCAGCTTACAAAAAAAAAAATCTGGACCTTTCCTTATTGAAATGGTAAAGATACTTCCTTTTAGATTATCAGAATTATATTTTAATTTTTTTTTTTTAAACATTGCAGAAAGACTTTGTGCCCCCTCTAATGGTATCCTCTGGGAAATGTAATTTTGCTTGCCTCTCCTCTCTCTCCCCACAGCACTTATAGAAGTCAAATTGTTGAAAAATTTCTCTGACTCACTGGTGTTTGAGACCAGAATTGTTTTGTGTAATGGCAGTATTTTTCATTTGTTTTAGTTTGTGTTCCTGTAGAACAAAATTTAACAAAAAAAGGTCTCGTTTGGATTTAAAATTTTATAACCTCCATAAGTGCAAAGCCTTTTTTCTTGATGTGCTTGGGCTGATTACCAGGAATGTTAATGGCCAGTATTTCAGATGAGAACTTGAAAATTTTCACTGGTCATTGAACAGGTTACTTCATTCAGAGTAAACTTTGAATTGGCAAAGTTTCTTAACGTTTTCGGTGTTTCACTGATGTATGCAATGTACTGTGATCTTAATAACTTCTGTATGCATGTTTCTACCTGTTTGTGCTTCTAAATTAACCTAAAATGCATACTTCTAAAAAGGTGCATGAACGTTGCCATTTTATTTGGCAGCTTTCTAAAATGGCAATAGGTTGCTAACTTGTTTGACATCTAAAAGCAGAAGTCTTAAAATGTTGATAGTATAAGATTATTGGCGTTAGCAAATAAGTAGCAGTGGGCCAAAGTAACCTAGAATAAGTGTTTTAATATGAATAAACTAGGATGTGTCCAAATAAGCATTGTAGTTTGAAGTATGTCACATGATTTGTCCCTGCTTACAATGCTTACATGGCTCACACTGTGGAGTATTCCTGGAGCATGTGAACTAGATTCCTTGTGGATAATACAGAAGTTGTCATTAGGAGTGCAACTACTGTGCTCCAGCAGCCAAAGGTGATGAAGTCTGCAGGAAAAGAGTAGCCTTTAGCCTGATGTAAGACTTAAAACTGTATATAGTGTGGTTATCAAGTTCTCAAGCACTTTTTGTTCTACTCTACAGATCCAATCCTGCTTGGCTGTAATAGTTGCTACTGTATACATAATATAACTGCTATAGAAATAAGAGAAATAAAAATGTAGCCCTATAATTCTTACGTCAGTAATGCCAAATAAATATTTTATATTCTAAGCAAATACAAAGTTTTACTGACATTCCAGTTAATCTTGGAGAAAAATATTGGTTTCTTACTGATGGTGCTGCAAATGGAAGAAAATAATTTCTTTTCCTTCTGTCAATACTGTATAGAGTGAGGAAAGTAGTTGGACTGAAACACTTACTCTGTTTTTTTTACAGAATATCTGAAAGTAAGGTCACATGATCCTGAAGAGGCCATACGGCATGATGTTATTGTATCCATAGTTACTGCTGCTAAAAAAGATCTTTTGCTTGTCAATGATCACCTGCTAAATTTTGTCAGAGAACGAACACTGGACAAGCGGGTAAGACATAATTAGTATCAGTAATGGCTGTGTGTTATGTTTCTAAATTGTAATTTAGCTTTTTAAAAAGCAATGCTTTTAAAAATTGGTGTACTAATTTTAAAATTACAAATGAAAACCAATATAATGCATAAAATTTTGAAGCAAACTGTGAGGCATCTTTCCCCCCAGACTAGAATGCTATATTTTTCATTATGCTGTGTGTTTAATTATAATGATAGATTTAAATAGATAAATAGGCTGCAACACAACAGTGTTCCAGTTGTCTGGTTCTCCTTGTAAAACATTCTAACATTTTTCTTAAGAAATTTTGTAAACAGGTTTCAAAATGTATTGTAGATTACTGATGAAAAATATTCCACCATCAGAGGTAGCTAGTTAACCTGCTTTTAATTAGATCATTGGAAGACCGCAAATCAGCATAATAGCTTTCAAATTTGAATAGTATCTGAGTTTAGTTTAACTATGTTGCATGTTGTAAAATTTCTGCTACTTAGGTTAAAGTACAGTAAAAAAATTTGATGGCAAACTTAAAATTATCGGCTGACCTTTTTATTTTTCCATTTGGTGATATGCTTTTCCTTGTTGCAGCCATAACACAAGGGTGTTGGCTTAAATTTGTAATAATTCTAAATTCAAGAGGCTTACTTGCATGGTAGTTACTAATGTTGAAAGGTTTAGCATAATAGATATGATGTAATATATGGCCTAATGAGAAACTGTTGCACAATTTAAGTTTTTTAAGAATTAAATTACGTTATTTTGGTGTAGAATATGAAATACCTAAGAGGAAATTCTGCAGTCTTTTCAGTTTTGAACTACTAAACTGGGAATTATTTCTTTTTCTCAAGTGGAGAGTGAGGAAGGAAGCTATGATGGGACTTGCACAGATATACAAGAAATATTCATTACAGTCAGAAGCAGGAAAAGAAGCTGCAAAACAGATATCATGGATCAAAGATAAACTTCTGCATATATATTATCAGAACAGTATTGATGACCGGTAAGTCAGTTGTGAGAGCTCGGTGATTCAGGGGATAAGCGTGGTAGCTTGTTATGAAGATTTGTTTTTCGTTCGTGCTTAAGTGCTGATGAGAAGGAGGAAGTGATAATCTTGTATGTTTGGATTCAGTGCATAATCATATAACTGAAGCCAAATGTTGTCCTGTGTTGCTTTCTTCTACTTTATTGTTTTATTTCTTACTTTAAGGCCAAAAGTGATTCTAAAGGGTCAGATAGGTTGGATTATTTTTAAAGTTTTAGCTGTACTTCACCACTGCTTCAGTAAAGGAGAATGTTGTTCATATTTCAGTAGCTTGCTGAATTTCAGTAAGTAAAATTTCAGTAAGTAAAATTGCTTTAATGATGTTGCTTTAGATTTGCATGTTATTCCTGCATGTTTTAAAGATAAGTCTAGTACATGTAGTGACAATGGTTAAAGCGTCTCGCTCTGGAGAGGGTTAGTTTTTCTGTACTATAGTAGCTGTGAATTAGAGCCTTTTCCTGGATTTGTGGGGAAAGGAGTGCCTCTGGCATAACAGCTATAGTTTTGTATATGAATGTTGTTATTGAAAAATAGGTGGTTGCACATGGGGATCTACTTCTGGAACTAGTGTGCTTTGACTAATCAAGGCTGTCTTGTTGACTTTGGAAATGAGCCTTTGGCCTTCACAGCATGTTGTGATAAAAATAGCATTGAAAACCCATACACATCTTTTCAAAAATCCCAAACCTCAAAGGGTCATCTTCAAAATAAGCAATTATTTCATAGTACCATGGAAATGGGCAGAACTGGCTGGATCTTCAGATCCAGTTTTACCCACTCACATTTTTCTTTAATTTCAGGATCTTTTCAAACTAGCTGGGTTTTGGGTTTTTGATCACCTGCTCCAATTGTGCATAAGGAATTTTCTTCTCTTTTCTGGCCTAAACATAATGATTTTTTTTAAGCTTGTTTGCTCTACTCTAGTAAAACTGAGCTCTGTATTGGACCTCAGTCTTGGACCTTCCTGGTATTTAGGAGAGAAACGTGGGCTTAGTTTTCCTTTTGTTTTTTCTTCTTAGTCTTTTCTGCATAGCTGTCAGGCCCAAACCTTTCTCTCCTGTTTCCAAATAAGGAGCTTCAATTTATGCAGAAGCTTTTAGTAATTCCTTTGTGGATGTACCTGCATTTTTATTGTGGAAGCAAAAGCAATGGGATAAACTCAGCCCTTGGGGAAGGGGCCAGGGAAGGGTGGAAGGAAGTCAGCTTCTTCTGACTAGTATTTGAATGCTCCTTCTGGGCTTCATGATAATGTATGATATAATCAACATGATATTTCTTTTTTCTATTTTTTTTTTTTAATTTTAGGCCCATTAATTTGGGTCAGTTAATGACTTTACCCCAATACTGACCTGTAATGAAATTAAATGGTAACATCTTATTGGGTTGATAATTACGAGACATCTTTCTCCAAAATCATTTGGTACCCATCTAAATTAATACATCTGATTTTGATAACGCTGTCTCTTAAATCTCCTACTGCTAACATTAATACTGCATCTTCTGCAATGATAAATTTCTGCTTAATTTATGCTGAATTATATTGGAAGTTAAATAACTTGACCTTTAAGTTTTGGAATTACCCCATCTTTATATGCAACAACTGATCTCTGCATAGGTCTGAGAATTTTTGAATTAATGTTTCAGCAATTCAAGACTGTGTTGTTCCTTCACAGCTAAAGTTTCCAAATCCTTTCTTTCAGGTTACTTGTTGAACGCATTTTTGCTCAGTACATGGTCCCTCACAACTTGGAAACAAATGAACGAATGAAATGTTTGTATTACCTTTATGCAACACTGGATTCAAATGCTGTGAAGTATGTGCTGTTTTTTACCACTTCAAAAATAATTTTTAATACAAGTATTATTGCAAATTACATCTGAACTGTTATGAGTAGCCTGGCCTAGGCCAGTGGACAAAAGTAGTTAACAAACTATCAGAAAACAGAACATAGAAATAGTATCTATTTTTCAAGTGAGATTTTTAAAAAAATACTGCAAATTTAATAGGGTGTTTTCTAACAAGGTGTGGTACATTTCAACCATAAACAGCTAAAGAAAGTAATGTCAAAGATCTGGAAAGAAGCTTGGGTGCGTGGCAGTCCTTTTATGTCTGAAAAGAAATAACATAGATATGGTAGATCAGCCCTAGATCTTATCTGACAGTTTCTCAATATACTAATATTAATATACTTGTTGCAGCAGCTAGGAAGACTAAGAATGAGAAGGAATTACTTCTTTGTCTTTGTTCCTTCAGTATACGTTTTACTTATGTGCTTTCTCCAGCTTAAAATGGGTACATGCACATGAATTTGACTGGTAACTGTTGTACTGCTGTATTGTTCACAGTTGGATTGATTTTAGATAGTTTTACTTTGTTTTTAATTTAGTAGTACTCAGTCACTTGAAAATCAAATACAGGGTTTTTTTTCTCATGAGACTAGGAAAGGCTTTGTATATGAAAGAACAGCTTAAGAAACCCCAAAGCCTTCAAATACTACAAAAACTGTTTGAATATTTGATGTTTGAATCCCATGCACTTCTTATATCGCCTTTCTGAAGATACAACTCTTACCAGACCAAAATCAAAATAGTACATTAAAAATAAAAAATTAAATGTTCTAGTAATTTTTAGAGTAGGATAAGTGTAAATGCAGATTGGATTCTTTTCAGTACTTATTTCAGGCAACAAGTAACTTCTGAATTCCATGGGTTTTGTATGCAGCAGTACTCATTTTAAAGATATAGTTTGTTCAGTTAGTTAAATAGAACTTTTTACTTGTGGATTCTGTAAGTTTTTAAATGCAGCTGTGGCCTCTTTTTATTTATATGGCTTATTTCTGGAAAGCGTGCTAATTTTGTATTTTGTTGAATATTAGTGCATCTCTTACAAGCTTAATCATGTCCACTTTTCACAGTGTATTCATCTAGTAGCTACTTCCTGTCTGCAAGAAAAACATTGTTTTGATTATTAAACATCTTAAACATCTGCTTTAACCTGCTTTTTGGAATGTTTTTAGAAGAGTGATTTCAGGCTTGGACAAATGAGTTCTTAATGGCCCAGGCATCAGTTACTTCCTGCTTCCTACTTCTTTTAAAGGCAGTGTATTTGAGCATCTGAAATAGAACTTGTTCCAAAATCTCACTTTGTTCCAGTCTAATATGACCAAGTAAATTTTGCATATTATCCTATTAGGAAACATGTAGCCTTTGCTCACACAGCAGCAGAAGTTCAGGTGATAAGTACAGTTCTGAGTCTGAAGTTGAAAAGAATGTCAAGACTCGGTTTGGACTGTTGTGTTATTCATTGAATAGACTATTTTGACAACTCCTGTAATTTTTTAACTTTTTTTTTTTTAGAGCATTGAATGAAATGTGGAAATGTCAAAATCTGCTACGACATCAAGTAAAGGATTTAGTTGACCTAATAAAACAACCTAAAGTGAGTTCAACTTATCTTTATCTTCTGGTGAACATACAGGTTTACTTAATATACTGGTTTTTAATTCCATTTGTTTGATTATCTCAAGCTTATTTTTATTAACAGATAGAAAATATTGTGAAAGTTAACTGATACTCCACTAGACTACACTTGCTGTAGGAAACGTGTATACATTTTGTTAGTAAAATTGAAGAGGAAAATGGATGTTAGAGAAATTTCTAAAATATTTTGCCAGTCATTTTAATACTAAAATATTTTCTCCCATGTTTAGTTGCATCTTGCCAAGACTGTTCTGGCTCTTAAAAGAGGGTAAACCCAGCATATTATTTTTGACTGCCAAATCAAGTAATTAAGAAAAAGTACCTATATCCTCTTAACATCTTATGTATGATTAGTAACTTTGAAGAAATTGGAGTATTTTTTGTCCCAACAGGTTGCTTGTTCTCTTCCCTCTTGGAAACTTTTTAAATATTGTATTGGAGATACCAGACTACAATTTATTTTTTTGTTTACAAATTTACTTAGAAGGAAAAAATGAAAAACTATTTTACAATTAGGGTATTTTCATAAAGTAAATTTAGACTTGCTTTAGTTACATTATGTTCATACTCATGTTTAGGGTAGAGAAATTATAAGATGAAATTCTTGATATGGTTTGGAGTACAATTAAAACTTAATGCCAAAAGTTTGATATGATGCTTTTTTAACAGAAATAATATAGAGTAGAAAGTGTTGCCATGCTCACATTTCTATATGTCTGTGTGTGTGATTTTTATTTTCCATACAAATATATAGTCATACCGTGATAAATTTAATGAATTATCTATTTGCCAGAATTACCTGAAGCAGGAAGGGTGGGTAACTGTGTGGTTGGATCATCTAATTCTGCTTAGAAATGCTATTGTCTTGCCAACAGGGA
>JAWWLV010000001.1:48821458-48845820 GCA_035041135.1 Platyrinchus mystaceus
TGAAAGTTCTTTCTCAGTTGTAAAATATCAAATATGATATGGAATTAAACATGTAGGTTTTGATAAATGCCAGCATAAGCATTGTCTTCAAGACCATGTATGCTGTTGACATGTTTGCATTTGTCAATCTGGATTTTATCCTGCTTTTTGCTCTTAAATGCTAATTCTCTATACTTCAGTATTCTCTTGATTAACAAGATTACATGGGAGAATTTAGGAGGCTTGTGGTAGTCAGAGGTGCCACTGCAGGCAGCAAAACAGTTTTGAGCCAGGGAATTTGTCAATTAACATAAACTTTTAGTTATTTATTTTAGTAGTGAGAAATAAAAGCAGACAAATAAACACTTAGAGAAACAGCTTTTGACTCCCCTTCAGGTACCTCTCTTCCTGCTTTGCAATCTCCAGGCCCCTCTCCACTGATATGCTCTGTCCCTTTGAGATGTTGGCAGCACAGGGGATGTAGGTCAGGGCATGGTGGTCCACTTCCTTTTGCAGCTTCTTGTTTCTTACCCGCTACTTCAGCATGGATTTCTCCACTGTCCCTTTAGAGTCATACCTTCCGCAGTGTCTCCTCTGTTTTTTCAGAGACAGTTTAGGCTCCTCTTTTTGAAATTTTGGTGTATGTTGACTTGGTGAGTTGGTTATGGAGCTGGCTGGAAGTGACTTTGACTGGTACAGGGCAGTCCTGACTTCCTCATAGTCCACATAGTAATCTTGAGACAAATATCCATTAGCCATTCAGAGCTATGAAAACTTTTTCTTTCAGAAAACAGAACTAACTAGTAACCTTTTAAAATATGGCTTGGTGTTATCGTACGAGCTTTTTCACTTCAGTCTAATTTCTCCATCATTACAGCTGAATTGTTGATTTGTTCTTCTATAGATGTTGTCCCTGTTGCAATTGTAGGCATTGTGAGAGCGCTCAGAGATAAAGAGGAATAGGAGAAGTAGCGTACAGAAGTTGCTGCAATGAAACTTTGATTAGGTAGTAAGGAAAAAAAGTTTCACTAAGGGCGGTCAAATAGGGGAACAGGTAGCCCAGAGACATTGTGAAATCTTCATCCTTGTAAATACTTAAAATGCAACTAGATAAGGCCTGAAGCAAAACCTGATCTAAGTTGGTCCTACCTTGAATAGGCAGTTCAACTAGGTGACCTACTGTTTTCACTGCCAACCCTGTTCTGTAACTATAAGTCTTGGAACTTTCTAGTCTACTGTTTTTTCTCATCTTAGAAAACCTTTTTGCTGTTTAGTGAAACTCTACAGGTATTCTCCATTTTTCCTCTTCAGTGTCTCCCAGGTCTAAAGCACTATTGAGGAGATTGAAAACATGTTAATAAACTTTTCATTACTAATGATCATAATTTTCCTAACCTGACGCAGAATGGACATCAAACTTACCTTTAGGACAAGTTACTTTTCTGAAGAGCAAAAGCATAAATTGCAGCTCTTGTATACCATTGCTGAAGGAGAAAAGTTAAATAAAATGACAACATTCTTTTGACATTATACACCAGGCTTTAGATGGAAAACAGTTACAGAAATAACCCATTTGAGCTGTTTGTAAGTAATATAGTAGATTGAAAAGTAATAAAAATATTTTACATAGGTATATGTGAGATAGTGATATTGTAGGTATGATCTGCCTTTTACTTCCTGTAACTGTCTGGCATTAAATTTGCAGGGGTGGTTTTGATTTCTAACACACTGATGTGTTAGCAAAATGGGTGCTGACTTATTGATAATGCAATATGGAATCTTTCTCACTGGATCTTCAAGTGGAAATAAATAATGTAAAATGTTTACTTAATCCATTTTTCTTTTGTGACTTGCAGACGGATGCCAGCAGTAAAGCTATATTCTCTAAAGTGATGGTTATAACAAGTAAGTCAGTAAAAGTACTTTCACTATCTAAAAAAATTACCTTTGAACTATATTGCTTTCTTGCTTAAAAAAATCATTTACTATAATCTTATGAAAAGAAGTTTTGCAGCAGATAAAATTTAAAACAAATCATGATAAATGTGATGTAGCAATATGCTTTAAAGAATGAAGGCAACTCTAAGCAGAATTACTTTCTTACTGTAAGAAGTCATCAGTCATGAAGCTTATCAGATAACATTTTGGCTGCATCTGTTGTGCACAAAATCTAGATGATTTAGGATGTTAATGTCTATTTTAGCATTTATTATAGAATATATATAATGTTAACTAAACTACTAAGCTATATACTAACTTACCTGTCTTTTGAGGTTTTGGTCTTGTAAATGTCATTGAGTGAATGCAAAAGGCTTTGGATTTCAGTAGCAGGGAAGGCGCTTCGGAAAATGAACAACTTCTGTGTGAACTGAACTATCAACAAAGTAAAAACCCACCAACCCCAAAGCAACACTTTTTGTTCCCCCAGCAAACCGTGCCAACAACATTAAAACCAGTATGAAGAAAAAAACCCTTCTTTGCAATCATGAAATTTTGTTTATAAATCCACCTTTTTTTAAAAAATGCCAACTGTTCCAACAAAAAGATACTATGTAAGACTGTACATTTTTGAAAAAAAATGGGGAGGAAAAACTGAACCTTGCTGCTTCATTGGCCATGTTCCAAATCTTTTTTTGAGCAGCTTCTATTTTTTCTGATACTTTTAGTTCTGAGTTGCATTAAAAAAAATATAGCAAAACAAATTCACAGTAGAGCTTGTTTTGAACTAACTATCCTGTAGTTGTATCCCACATTCTGTGCCAGCTTTGCTTAACACTGACTGCAGGAAAAACATGAAGCACGCTGAATAGTGTGCTGATCCTTTGCCAATAAATTTTCTTCTTATAATGTAAAATCTAAATATAAAATAAGTATGTAGTTTAAGACATGCACTTTAAAAGCTCTTTTTTGAGTGTTTAGTAAATGAGTAATTTCGCAAAAGTACCCTTGATGTTTTTCATACTTGTCACATCAGGTAATCTATATACAGAGTATATTTTGCTGTGGAGTGCAGGCTTTGCATTCTGAGGTCAACTTTAGCTGTTTATATTATTAATAAGAACAAGGAGACTTGCTGAAAAATGAGTGTGAAGGGCAAAGAAAGCAAATACTGAGGGGAAATTTACAGAAATTAGTGTCCTCATAGGTGTGTCTGCACATTTTGAGGTGTATTGTGATTTTTTTTTTTTTTTCTTTTTACTTGTTTGGTGTGGTGGGTTTTTGTTTGTTTGGTTTAGTTTGTTGCAATTTTTTCTTTTTTGTGTAGTTTGTTTGGAATTTTTTTTGGTGATTTCCTTCCCCTTCCTTTCTTGGCTAATTTAAGCACACATAGAAGATTTCTTGGTATGACATTCCAAACTTGTGTAATTTACAATACTGATACTTAAAAAAATAAATTGTGATTTATTTTGCTTATTTAAAGGAAACCTTCCTGATCCAGGGAAAGCTCAAGATTTCATGAAAAAATTCACACAAGTTCTAGAAGATGATGAAAAAATAAGAAGTCAGTTAGAAATGCTTGTTAGCCCAACATGTTCTTGCAAACAGGCTGAAGGATGTGTGGTAAGAATTGCTTTTAAAAAGTGAATAATTTTGGAACAGAATTGATTAGAAATTTAATGGAAATTTTTATTTCAGAGGGAAATAACAAAGAAGTTGGGCAATCCAAAACAACCAACAAATCCTTTCCTGGAAATGATCAAGTTTCTTCTCGAGAGAATTGCTCCTGTACATATTGATACTGAATCCATCAGGTATTTCTGTGTATGTTGTTGGCCGTAGATTACAGAGTCTGAAATTGGGGTTTCTTACTTTTTCTTTAAGCACAAGCAGTAATGGATTGGTTGGATGTGGTTTAAGGCTTGGTGACCTGCAGTATTTTCTTCTGTTTCATATTGCTAGGGGATTTCGTGTCCTCATTCAGAATATAGTCACAGAAACAAATGAATTATCATTCAGCATAGCTGGGACAACCTGTCAGTTAAAAAGGATGTGTTGATGATGGATAAAGTTTGTGACCAGCTGACTTGTTTTCAAAGAAATTTCTGTCCAGACTATTCATCTGAAGTGTTCCACCCAGAATATTAGCTCATAGTGACATAAACAGTAATTTAACTGAGGAAGTAGATCATGGTGATGAGGCATCAAAACTTTAAGGAAGCGTAAGACAGTGAATTTACTGGAGGGGGGGAAATGCAATTGCTGAAATTATCTCAAATATTGCTGTTAAATAATAAGCTTTACTGTCAAGAGGAAATATGCAGGAGGTAGGTCTTTTAGATATGTCATCAGCTCTTAGCACAAATGTTTATTGGTTATTTTTTTCCTCTTGATTAGAGACTAAACATTGTAAATAGTTATTTTCCATCAATTATTAAAAATCTGTAGCAGGTAATAACCTCATCATAATTCTTAATTGAATTTGTTGCTTCTAATGCTCCAATTGTTTTCTTATTTTGGTGATCCTTCCAGGGTAATTTGTATATAGTTCTTAATTCACAGTAGATAAATGTTTTTTAATTAAATGCTCATAAACTTTGATTTAAATAAAGGATGAGGGCAACCACATTATGTATGTAGTTGACATATTTGTTTTAAAACATATTTAAAGCAAGCTTATGTTTTAAATTAGTTCCTTTAATAAGATTATATCTCGAACTTATTAAAACATGGTGAAATTGCAGTAACTACAAGGTCATATTTTGTTTTCCTCTTCAGTGCCCTTATCAAGCAAGTAAACAAGTCCATAGATGGAACGGCTGATGATGAAGATGAGGGTGTACCTACTGACCAGGCAATTAGAGCAGGTCTTGAATTGCTAAAGGCAAGTATAGTCCTGGTGGTCAATGAGCATGTGAAACTTTCTAAAAGAACTTTGTTAAAATAAATTTTTAATTACCAGTCATTCTCTCTAGCCATAAGCATGTAGTGCCTACATGAAAGAATACTGGTAATTATTTTTTGTTCTCCATGCTTATCTTATGTGACACATAAGTAAGATTATTTTGTAAATAATTTAGAAGCTTTTCTGGAAGTCAGGAATAGTTGTGTGGGAGAGCAGCAGCTGAGTTTTCATTATTAGAGTGTGAATTCAATGATTTGTGAATATAGTTATACTACTTCTGGTACTAGTATACTTGTATATCAGTACAGAGTTCCTCATAAATTGACTCAATGAACATAGCAAACCCCATCAAGTAGTCCAGCCGTGGATTGACTTCAGAGACCTGAAAATCTACAGGACTACTATACTGAAGTTTTCGGAGTAATTTAGATCAACTAAAGACTGAGTAGATTCATCTGAGAGTGTGAGGCTCTTTAGCCAGCTGTGTACATGTAGATAAAAGTGCAAAAAGCCAGTAGCACAAAAATGAATATGAGTAAGAATGAACCATGTTGTGAAGGACTATATATTTGAATGAAGGCTTTCAAGTCAGTACTTATGTTTTCATATAAACTGGCATGACATACTTAAGACTGAACTGAAGAAGGTGGTCTGTACATCATGACAGTAATCTAGAAAGGACAAATATAAGAGTCCAACAAATAAAATGGCATGCAATAAAGTGGGGAGGAAAGTAACTAGGGAAGAATAGAAAACTGTTTGAAGAAGTTCCTAGATTTTGAGGATCATTTCTCTGCCGTGGGTCAGAATATTATGTAGAAAGAGGCTAATAATCAACAGCCGCTTTGAGAAGGCAAAATTTCAGGGAGAAACAAATGAGGATTTCTTTATTTTTTTTAACATGGGAGGACTGTCATACTTGAAAACAATCAAGTCCAAGAATCTGAAGGAGAGGTACAGGATCTGCTAAGCTGCTGTGGAAAGCTTGAGGGACTAGAGACCCTACTGGGTATGTCTATGTTGCTATTTTAGAGATAGGAATTTCACTTCAGAGCACAATCAGTTGTTCCACTTAGCAAACAAGCATGAAGTCTGGGAGCACACAAGCTGGATTCCTTTCAGAGGAGCAAAATTATAAGATGGGCTTCAGAAGCACATTTTGTGTTGCAGTGGCTAAAGTGGATTCAGTTGGTCTAGAAATACTCTGAAGTAAAACTCCTGAAACATGGATATTGCTTCCTTAGCATCAGTTGTGTTTCTCTAAAGACCTGCTTCTGCTGTAACCCAGTACTTGCTAATGTAGATGTAGCCAGCGAGAAATACATGTTCACAATAATAGAAGAAATTGAGACCGGAGAAATAAATTAATGAGATCTTGTATAAAGACAGAGAAGTTTAGGTGGTACAAAAAAAAAGAAGTCAGGAGAATCGTGCATCATGGGACAAAACAAGGCAGAGTATTGTAAATGTTGCAGTATGGCAGTGGAAGATGATGCTTGATGAAATGTCCTAATGTAAGTGGACCTTTAAAAAACAATTAACATGGCTTTCATCGTATTTTGGCAGGTACTTTCGTTTACGCACCCTATCTCATTTCATTCAGCTGAAACTTTTGAATCTCTCCTTGCTTGCTTGAAAATGGATGATGAAAAGGTGGCAGAAGCTGCATTACAAATTTTCAAAAATACAGGAAGTAAAATTGAAGAAGACTTTCCTCACATACGATCGTAAGTTGTATATCTTCCTCTGAGTAGTGTTCTTTACTGTTATCAGATTTTGGAAGTTCTCTTCCTTTTACTTGTAGCATTATCCTGCATTCATGTGGAAGAAAGTATTCCTTCAGGTAAAGCAGGAAAGAGATTTTGAATGACTGTAAAATATAGTGCTTTTTGAAGAATGGAAGTGAAATGAATATATCCAAAGTAGTGACAGCTGATATGTCACTGATGCTGCTATAATTTATATTTATGTCCTTCAGAATTAGTTGGGTTTTTTCCTGAATTATATATATACATATATATATACTTCCAAAAGAACATTTAGTAACTTGTGCAGATATAAATCCTTGTTTTACCACACAATATTTTATCAACAAAACCCAGGGGCTTTTTACTTGCAAGCTATGTAAATAAACTTTTTTTCTTTATTTTAAGAAAGGAAATTGTCCAAACCAAAAGAATTAGCACTTTTACAAGGGTATTGTACTTTATATGTATATCTGTACTTTTTTTGCTAGTTTGATATTTTGGAAGTTTTATGAAAATATACTTATCTCTTTGTTTGTTTATTTTGCTACACTGCTGTGTAGTGCTTTGCTTCCAGTGTTGCATCATAAAGCTAAAAAGGGACCCCCTCGTCAAGCCAAGTATGCTATTCACTGCATCCATGCAATATTTTCCAGCAAGGAAACACAGTTTGCACAGATATTTGAGGTAAAATTAAAATAAGTTACTTTTTATTGATCTTTTATATTACAGATGTAAACTAAAGGATGTAGTGACAAGTTGTAGTTAATTTAGATAAGTTGTTTTTCCTCTTTCCTTTTGTTCTCATGGTTTTGGCCTGAAAACTGGTAGTAGAGGGTGTTTTTCTATCTAGTTATCCATCACGTTTAGGGTTATGTATTTTAACAGTTGATAGAATAAAACCAAGTGTTGGACTATGTGCCAGAACCATGAACTATTTGTGGAAGGAAAAACTGTATACTACTCACCCTTATTGAGAATGGCCAAAAGTATTTAAATGATTGCAGAAATTATGGAAAACTGAGTTATGGTAGAGACTAATTAAATAAATTTTATAGCTATAACTGCAAAGATACTTTTTAATTAGTGCCCATCAGCCTCTTATCTTGAAGGCTGAATCGTAGTCTGTTACTGAAATTGCGATCTTGAGATGTAGTTCTCTGGCAAAGAAGTAGGATTTTTAATACCTTGTTTCCTAAATGGTCCTGCTTGAGCTGCCTGTTTTTGAACTATCCAGATGTGATAAATATTTTGTCTGTCATCTTGATGTTTCTTTTGATTTGTAGGAGACTTTGTGTGTTGGTGAGTGTGTCTTTAAATCTAAGTAGTCAATAGGTCTTTTAGAATTTTACTTCTGAAATAGAAATAGACATGAACAACTTGATACAAAGCTGTTGTTCCCATCTCCTCAATAAGACACAGATTGTGTCAGTAATATCTGAATTTGTTGCCTTTATTCTAGCCACTGCATAAAAGTCTGGATCCAAGCAATTTTGAACATCTCATTACGCCGTTGGTTACTATTGGCCATATAGCCATGCTAGCACCTGATCAGTTTGCTGCCCCTTTGAAATCTTTGGTTGCTACTTTTATTGTTAAAGATTTGCTAATGAATGATAGGGTAAGTATTTTAAAAACCTTGTATTAAGATTCTGGTTTTCCTGTAGTATGATACTTAGCAAGTACTTGGGAAAATTTTTGGCCTGCTGGTTCTACCTTTTGTAAATGATTGTCTTTTGATTTCCATGTGTACTGTTTGACTCCACTGAAAATCCACAGTATGGGAAAGGGGAGTACTACTAATTTGGTAGACCTTACAAAAGTGACAAGCTGTGTAACACTGCATTTGATTGCTCATGACTTGGCTTTTGTTAAAAATGGGAAAATTGTTATAACTTCACTCAGTTTCTTATCTTGAGTGAGCAAGTTCTGATTTTTTAGTAAGTACAATACATTAGAAAGGAAAATACACTGTTTCAGTGGAAGACTGTGAATTTTAATATTTGATACTTTTGTATTGATAGTGATTATAAATTCAAAAACTGAACTTGTGCATTTTTAGCAATTGTTTAGGGAAAGATTTACTCTCTCAAAGTATGTGCTTGAGGTTCCAATCTATTGGATATGGAAACTGGAAGTTACTTTCAAAGCAATGGTTATCACAACCTAAAGCAATAGTTTTCAGGTAACAACAACAACAAAAGACCCGTTATGAATCTTAAATTTGCTGATACTTGAATAGTGAAGTAAGAACAGTATCTCACTTCTGAAATGGGCACTTCTATGAGATACAGACCAGGTAGTGCTGCTGTATTGCTTTCAGAAGCAAACAGGAAAGAGGAGGTTACAGCAGGTTTCACTGAGGAGTAACAGTAGTGTAACAAGTGTAACATTTGGTTTAGCTTCCAGGAAAAAAGACAACAAAACTTTGGGTCCCAGATGAAGAAGTGTCTCCTGAAACGCTTGTTAAAGTAAGTAGCACTTACTATATTTTCCTACCTTGATGTGTATAATAATAAATTCAGTTACTTATCTGGATTCCTAAAGCTGTCAACTGCTTTTTTTTGTTTCCTTGTCATCTTTCTAAAAGTAGAAAAGAAATAAATATTTTTAAATTGAGGATCTTATCAGAATACACATTTTTGATTGCCAGAAGAAAAGAATTTGCTTTTGAGAACATCTTTTCTGATTATTATTTTAGATAAATTTTCCTATACACTTAATTAAATTTTTAGCATGGCTTTTTATAGACTTAGCTTTGTTTTGCAACACTTAAATATGATGGTATCTGGCGTACTTAAAGTAAAATTATTTTTTTCCCTCATGTTCAACGTAGGAGTTAAATACTCTAGAAAATTTGTCAAATGTCTTCCTTTTTCTTTTGAATTTTTATGGCATTCCAAGAAACTTCCAGTGCTGTTTTGGAATAAAGAAAAGATGGCGTTTGAATTTGTCAGTCTTCCTCAAATGAATAAATGTGTTACATTGTTTTTATCTGTGTGCAATTTGTATTAGAGGAAAAACTAGATTTAAGGAAAAAAAATCACTTAAAAATGGTGAAGGGTTTGTTTTGGTTTTTTACTTAAAAATGTCATCTCAAGCTTGTTGGAATAAAATTATTACATTTTCTGTACTTTGTAATAGATAGTCACTCAGTTTTTCCCTGAATTAGAAATAGACTTACACTCTGGAAAATATATTCTGTAACTGTATTTGATTTTTGAATGCCCTTCAGAACAGGGGTAGATTTTTGCTTTTTTAGAATTAGAAATATGTTTGTCTTTTGTAGCATGCTGTATTTTATAGCAGTCATTTAGTTTCTAATGTCTTATGAGTAAAGTTGCTCTGATGGTTTTAAAAAGGTCTTTGCCTTCTCTCTTGAAATTGTTAAAGTCTTCATAGCCTACGTCCTTCTCTGCTGGTTTAGTAAGTACTTTGGTTTCCAGCTTGGTACAGAACTCATTACTGGAAAGGCTTGATTTTGTTTGGAGTTGATTCATTACCTTTTTAGTTGTCTGACTGCAGCAAGGATATTTTTCATATTTGTGCAATTCCGTAGTTACACAGTGCACTCCAAAAACTGTTAAAAGAATGCAAATTTGTTCTAATTTCATGAACTGCTAATTTAAAATAGACATGATTTCACTTCAGTGATTCTACATGTAACTTGAAGTAGTAAATATTGTTTTTCTTAACATTTTTAATGATTTGTGAAGCTGTAATAACTCTCTAGAATGTACTTTTATGTTGATAAAAGTTTTCATACATTTGGCTATTTGGAAGGGAGTTAGCCTATAGCAATTCTTAGGGTAATTTGAAGTTGAAGCCAAGCCTGAAAACTGTTAAGAAGCATTTATTTGTAGGTGAAAACAGGTTATTGTGAAAATTGATTTGCAAATTTAATTAGCATTTGTTAGTACTGAGAAGCCTACATTTAATGAATGCTGCAGGCCATGCCATTAGTTTAGAAATTATTTCTCTCTGACAGTGTATTTTTCTTTACTCTGGTTTTAAAAGCCTCTTTTTCCCTTTGTAACATAATTATATATCTAATGGGGATTTTAAAACTAGGGAGTTGGAGAATGAAAGTGGGAATGACTGCTGAAAACAAAATTTTAGTATCATTCAGCCTAACAGATTTATACTGGTACAAGCTAACCTTAGTGTTTTCGATGCTAAAGCTTAAATGAAATGATGTCTGCAGAGAAATGTTTCAGTACAGTATTAACTTTGGCTTGGATGAATGATTGTGGCATAAGCCATTAACTGTGGCCTGAATTCCTATACCTGGCACTTGGCTTCTACAGCAGCAATCTCTCTCAACAGTGACCTGTACTGAGTAGTGTGCACCACACAGTGGATTGAGATTTATGTATTAGCAGTGATATTTTTTGTTTTCTTCTGTGTCACTGGAATATAAGGTTTCTCATCCTATTTCACTAACTAGGCTTCAAGTGGGGCTTTGTTTCATTTTTCACTACTGCATAAACATGCAGCATTTGTGGCTCTGAGAACTCAAGTTCCCTGGCTAAATACATCATTTATTTGAAGACTAAATAGAGCTAGCATGTTTCTGTCCTCCCAACAAATGGGAAGCACTAATGGTTACAGGTACTGATTATGATGTGAGGAAACTGAATTTGTAAGCTATGAAAAGATCTGCAGCTATTATTGTTATAATTATTATATTGATTTTATTGCTATAAAAATCTTCTAGTGGATACTTATAACTGTTCTAGTGGAAGACCCTTTGAAAGCTAGGACAAGACAATTTCATTTCTGTTCCTCTAACCCCATTTGCATTTTGAGATCAGGAGTAACAGGCATCCTACCTCTTGCTGGTGTTCCCCAGTTAGGTGGGATAAATGTAAAAAGTAAATGGGCCTTTAAATGATAATCCTAGAGCTGAGATCTGAATGGATTGTTGTGATCAGTTTGTTACAAAGAATAGATTGATTGTATGATGAATTTAATTTGATGATACTGTGAGTGTTTTTATAAAAGTAACTAGAATTGCTTTTCCCACTAAAAAGTTGAAGGATACCATGTAAAAATGTGTCGTGTTTTTTCAGAAACTTTTGGGGTTTGTGTTTTGATCTTCCAAGTCTAGTGTTTTAGTTCGTTTGGGTTTGTTTTTTTCTTCTACCCCAAGGGATGTCTATGTGATTTAAATGAGCATTTTCATTTTGTTGTAAGAGGATACTGCTCCTTATATTCCTTATTGTCTCTGCTGTCATATTAGGAGGAAAATGAAAGGACAAAGGGATTCAAATACTAAGTACACTTCATCTCTAAATTGATGTTTTATTTTTTGCTAAAGAAATGTGAAATTATTCAGTGTTTCAGTGAAAATATTCAGTGTTTCAGTTGCTGGATTCTGCATACTGGCAGAGGCTTCCCTCAAAACACTTGAAGTTTCCACTGGCAAAAGACAAGTTATCCTAAGTAACAGGCTTTGAGGCTTTTCTTTAAATAGCTGTGAAAGAAATATTCTTTTCCAGGATGAGTTTTCTTAGGACAGGTTGATACTCTAACAGTCAAAATGTCTATGAAGTGTTTTTTAATTTACTTGTCTTAAATTTAAATTCAAATATTACATAGATAAATAGAGAATTTATTGGGATTGTTTAAGCATGGAAATTTAATGCCAAGGTCATGGGTTCGATCCCCATATCAACCATGTGTTTTAAGAGCTGGACTCAGTGATCCTTGTGGGTCCCTTCCAACTCAGAAGATTCTGTGATTTTTAGGAATATAAAAAGATGAAAATGTGTTCTGCCTTTTGATCCAGTAACATTTTTACAGTTAGTATAAACTGTTTTGCCTATTCCATGGCATATAATGAATGTAAGCTCAATTAAGATAATGTTTTCAAAGGACAAAATGTGTGATTGCTTAGTTGAAAAAACAGTTCAAACTTTAATTAAATGCATTATTTTTATTTGTTGTAGTATGTGCTTGAGACTTTCAGTGAAAAATTGCTGTCTAGTGAGAATGTTTCTAATTATCTTTCTGGTATTTAAATGAGTTTTTGTAACCCTCACAGGCTTGTGTTTGTAGCAGCGAAAAGTGCTTGGGAAAATCCTATGTGTTTTAACTAGGATAAAGATTATTTTAAAAATGCGGCTTATGGTGTGATTGGACTTTTTGATATAATTTTTTTTTTTTTCCCCCTCAGATTCAGGCCATCAAGATGATGGTTCGGTGGTTGCTAGGAATGAAGAACAACCACAGCAAGTCAGGAACTTCTACTCTGAGGTTGCTAACAACAATATTACACAGTGATGGAGATTTAACAGAGCAGGGGAAAATTAGGTATGTAACAGATGGTAATGTTTTCATGTCTGTGATGCTGCTGTGGGGAGAATTTTAGTCAAGGTAGTACTTAAACTGTTCTGCTTTAGACTGCTTAAAACTTATACATCTTATTTTACAAGAACCAATTGTAAGCTTGACTGGGTTCCCACATAAGTTTGCTGAGTCTCAGTTTTTGTAACACTGTACATACAGCTGTATTTTAGTTTTTATCTTCTTTGTTTTATTTATTTCTTCAAAAGACCACTGCACATATTGCAAGAAAAAACTATGCAACTTTCTACGTCCCACTGAAAATTGGTTTTAGTTTTTTATGCAGCTTGCTATTCCCGATGTACCAATGGCTATGTATGCCAAAGGCCAGTAGGTGGGATTTCTAATAAAAAATAATTGCATGTTGTAGGTAACCAGGTGGAAATAGCTAGTGTATAAGACGCTTCTGCCTGACGGCAGGCTAATCCACTGAGGCCTCTAAAAGTGAAAGGAAGAGGGAAATGTGTAAAGAGGATTAAGTCTCAATAAATAATTTACCTTTTAGGTGGTTGTCAGACAACTTGTTTCTCTGGGTATCTTCTTAATCCTCCGTGGTAGGAGAAATGACAAGTTGTCAGCTACTATTGCTTGCAAAACTTTGAAAATTTATGTCTACACAAGCCATTAAGGTCATGTATGGATTTTACTGGTGTGAGTAAAAAGGTTTTAATTCTTGGGTAGAGTTTAATGTTATACAGTAATTATGCAAATAGAACCCATGCTGTGTGTGCAAAATTGCAAACCTGAGAATTTGTCTAACGTGTTATCTTTGTAGTAACTGTGTAGTCTATCTTGAAGGTCCTTTAAATAATTGTTTCATAGTTTTAAATTCTGTAGTATGGCCATTCATGGAAGTTGCTAGGGAGTTGAGTGGCAGCAATTTGGCTTTTCAGCACAACTATTTGGAACATATGGTTGGCTTATCTAGTAATTTGTGAATAGATCAGTTTTGTAGGTCCTGGGTGCTTTCATGCTTGGAGTGATGATTCCTTTCTGTGCAAGTTTTAGAAATTTAATTTTCCCACTCTTTTTGTACTCAGAAGCAGCAGTATAAACTTTATATAATGATGTGATCAGTTCTCCATTATTAAATCAAATTAATGGAGGACTAGGGATTCTTTTAGGGTAGGGAGAAAGCTGCAGTAAGATGTGATGTTACTCTGGAAGTAATCCTTCGACCCCAGAGCTTGGAGCTCTGCCTGGGGATGGATGATTAGCCAACTGAGAGCTTATGGGTTAGGACTGTAGAGCAGACTCGTATGGGTGACATCATAATGGGTGTCTGCTGGAGGCCCCCTACCCAGGAAGAGGAAGGGGATGAAGCCTTCTATAAACAACTAGAAATGACTTCATCTGTGCAGTCTTTGGCCCTCATGGGGAACTTAAACACTCCAGTATCCACTGAAGGAGCAACACAGCCATGCATAAACAATCCAGGACACCACTGATGACAGCTTTTTGACACAACTGGTAGAGGACCCAATGGGGAGGATCTCTGTGCTGCGCCTCATACTTGCCGCAAGGAGCAGCTTGTTGGGGGTGTGAAGGTTGAAGGCAGCCTTGGCTATAATGACCATATTATATGGAGTTTAAAATCTTGATGGCAAGGAGGGCAAAAGCAAGATCACAGTGCTGGACTTCAGGAGAAAAATCTTGGGTCTCTACAAGAATCTGCTTGTTGCTAGATGAGCTTGTTGCTCATCCCAAGAAAGCTAGTTAACTAATAATCAAGAATCATCCCTCAGTTTTCAAGAGTGGTCAAAGCAGAATGTCAGGCAAATATCTCAGCAGAGCTGCCTGGATGAGAAAGGGGCTCCTGACAAAACTTGAACACAAAATGATTGAGAGTAGTCCTGTGGAATAGTACTTGGGGACACTGGTGGACATGAACCAACAGTGTGTGCTCACAGACCAGAAAGGCCGTCGTATCCTGGGCTGCATCAAAAGCAGTGTGGCCAGCAGGTCAAGAGATATGATTCTGCCCCTTTACCCCACTCTGGTGAGACCCTCTCCAAAGTACTGCATCCAGCTCTGGGATCTTCCACACAGCTAAGACGTGGACTTGTTGGAGTAAGTTCAGAGGAGGGTCATAAAAATGGTCAGAGGGTGGAGCGCTTTTACAAGGAAAGGCTGAGAGAATTGGAATTGTTCATCCTGGAGAAGTGTCTGGGGAGACCTTATTGTGGGCCTTCAGTACTTAAAGGAAGACCTATAGATGAAAGGAAGAAATTTTTTATGATGAGGGTGGTGAAACACTGGAACAGGTTGCCCAGTAGGTGGTAGATGCCCCATCCCTGGAAACATTCAATGTCAGGTTGGACAGGGCTCCAAGTAACCTGCTTATTGCAGGGGGTTGGACTAGACGAGCTGTAGCAGTCCTTTCGAACCCAAACTACTCTATGGTTGTATGAGTTACAGAGAAAGTGGAAGTAGAGATGGGTAACCTGGCAGGAATACGGAGACACCGTCTGAGACACAGTTAGGAAAGCCAAATCCCAGCTGGGATTGAATAGTGACAAAGGCAAACAGAAGAACTTCTCTAAGTAAGTAAGTGACAAAAGGAAGACTAAGGAAAATGTGCACCCACTGCTGCATAAGGCACGAGCCCTGGTGACAGGACATTTATTCGTTATTTCCCAATATTACATTTTGGGAAAGCTCCAAACTCGTAGAAGGGCAAGTCTCCATTGTCTCTGTGTGAGCTGTACTGCCTAACTAACAAGTACTCCCAAAACCTGAAGCAGAGATGATGTTTCAGGCCTATTAGTTCTGTGTGGAACTTGCTGACACTTCCTGACCTTTATTCTTCAACCTTTTGAGAATGCAGTAAGGATATTTTCTTTCTGGCAGTGCTTAGTGTGTCCCTACTGTGCAAACCTGACACTGGGCCTTCTGAATTAGAGTGGGCTTTGGAAAAAGAGTAAAATTGTCTGTTCGGTATAGAGCATAATCTTTTAAACTGTACTTGATATGAGGTCATTCTGTATGAGTCAGTTTTTGTGTTTGTGGCTTGCATTTGTCTTTGAAACAATGTATAATTTGCTAATGATAATTAAGTGAAGGTGGGAGGGCTCAGGAGACTTTTGACGTTTTTTAGGCCCTTAGTCATGGTGTAATCATCTTGGTGTTATTGTCCTCATCAGCCCTAAAAATTACTGCCCCTAGGCCTCTTAAATCTACACAACTTTACCTTTCAGTGACAGAGTAAGGGAATGTTTTTTTAAAAATTCAAAGCATGGTTTAGCATAGAGTGTCAGGTAAAGTCAAGGTCCTACTTGGAAAATAAATAAATCCCTTCTCTTGTTCATCCTTCACACCTTGAAGTAGTAGGACTGATGACTTCATTAAATTGCTTTTAAATCAACAACTGATTTCTTTGAGATGTTAGCATATGTAGGTTAAATTTACCAGTTTTTTATTTCTTTAATATTGAATTTTACCAATAAAGAATATATCAACTGTCCTTTCCAGGTCTTTTTTGTTTTTAATTTTATAAGTCATAAACAGTTTTATAAAATTCAAGATTATACTAATTTTCTCTTTGTGGTTAGGTTGAATCAGCTAGGTTGAATCTTGCATGTCTTTGTAGTAGGATTTTAATTTTAGTCTATACTAAGCATGAAATAATAGTATTTAAGGATGGGAGGACACTGACAATTGCTGAAAGTACTGATATTAGATATGAAGCTGAATTAAGATTTCCTTGAAATGCTATCTCTATTTTCCTTAAACTAAATCTTACCAAGGGAAAAATTGTTTAGAAATATTGGGGTTTGGAACTTCATAGTTCTGTGCTGTAGAAAAATTGCTACACATCTGATATACATTTTCAGTGGTTGTATTCAAAAGACTCTTTGCCGTTGTCTTAAAAAAATTCACTTAGTCATCTACCATAATGTCTAATTAATCTTAATTTATGTTGACCTGCAGCATGGATTTTGAGCTAGAACAAGTTTGGCAACTTTGAGGACTAGAAATGGGCTACTTCTTTGGCAGGAGCCCCCTGCTGAAGAAAACCAACAAGCTGAACAGAAGTGTTTTACTGCCCCTCCCTGAGGGGCAATATGGACTCTGTTGGTTCAATGCACTGCTAAAACTGTTTCACACCCATGTGGAACTTTTAGGAAGATTCAGGGAAGATTTTTCTTGCCAAGTTGGGGCAAGGTAATAGATACGTGGTAATAGGCTGTAAAATGTGGTGCCATGAAAACTACTTCTGCGTTGAAATTATTTTTGTTGGTATGGGGGCAGCTAAGTCCATGGAAACTTCTTTCTTTTTAAGTACTTGTTTTTCAGCAATGCAAACTTATTGGAATTTAATTAAGTCAAATAATTGCAAAATTTTTTTACTAATTAACCTTCATAATCCATGTGCTTGTTTTTCAGTAAACCTGATATGTCTCGCTTGAGGCTGGCTGCAGGAAATGCTATTGTGAAGTTGGCACAAGAACCTTGTTACCATGAAATCATCACCTTAGAACAATACCAGCTGTGTGCACTAGCCATAAATGTAAGGAAATTTGGTGGGAGTTGTGGGTGGTCATCAAATGTGTGAGCATATAGTTGTTTGTTCTGTATGTTGTGTATATTTCTGTGAATCTGGTTTTATGCAAAATGTTCGTCTTTGGCATGAAATTATTTTTCAACTACATAATCCTGAAAACTAATTTTGGATGAGAATTAAATCTATAGTACTGGGTTGCCCAGTGGGGGAATACTAACTTAAGGTAGTCAAATGTTAGAACATTGATAAACCAAGGAATTCAGTATGTGTTTAAAGTCATACCCCAGCTGCATTATGACATTATTAGAAACTGAAATGAGATGATATAAATTATGTTGAACTGTGATGACAAGAGTGATCTTGGTTTCTCAGTACTTGGGTAGAATATATGTGAATGCAGAGATTTTTTAAAGATAGTTGGCATCCTTTAAATATTAGAAGAAAAATTGACAGATTCCTCAGTAGATGCTGGAGTTGTCATCCTTAACTTCTGAATGTGAAGTTAGTAACAGAAAGAAAGTAACTTTAATATTTTAAGTAGAGATGTAGAGATCCTCTGTATTTCTGTCCTGTAGACTTAGCAAATTCTACAGGAATTGATTCATATGCCAAGAGCAAGTGGTCATGAAGGGACTTCTGTTGGTGTTACTTGTGTAACTGCTGGTACTTTCCTGGCTTTACACAAATCAGGAAATACTCTGAAAGGAATCACTTCCAGAAGATTTCAGCAGTAATCATGATATTCCATTCTAGACCTTAATTCCTGAGACTGGCTAAAGCTTTAAAAGCTGCAACCCATTTAAATGTCAGAAGATTTTAAATTGTCAATTAATATTAGAAAATAGAGTATAGCTCCTGTGTGGGTATTTTTTACTTTCATATAGAATATCTCTTTTAATTTCTTAAGTTGACTGGAGTTGGTTACAGTTAGGCTAGAAAAATCATTCCTATACCAGAGTAAGACAGTCTGTATTAGACTTGTATATTGTTTTTACTGTGTTTATGTGAATTTTAAACTTCTGTGTTCCCATGGAAAGGAGCCCTTACTTAGTTCCCAAATGCTATGAAAAACAAGAAAAATGGAATAAAACTTAAAACTACTTAAGCAGATGAAATCTAATAAAAATGCAGCAGAAATTCAGTGGTAGTATTTGAAGGTCTTTATACCTTAAGCAAAGTGATACTTTTCAGTCTTCCTATTGCGAAACCAAATAGAAATGTTAGTCTTGTCTCAAAATGAGTTTTAAATATTTTTACAATTCAGAACAAAATTAGTAGAGAGGAAAATAGGCACTTACTGTAATGACAAATAAGCTCTGTCTCTGTTCTGGAAGGGATACTCTAGCTGGGTAATGTCATACCAGACTAGCCTTGCCAGTGTAGTATTTGCATGTTCTGTTTTCTTATGATCCCAGTGATCAAAATCTGTTCATTTTTTCAGTCATTTCCATCTTGTGGCAAATCTTTCTTTACTGCAAATGTTAACCTTGTAGTTCTCCTCTATCAGAATTTTGCTTCATTGTTTTGACACTCTTCTCAGTATGTTAAGTGCAGTCTTCTTGCCCTCCATTTTATCACTGTCTCTCACTTTTTTCCACTTCTTTTTTTCCAGCTATAACAGTCTTAACCGTTCGTGGATATTGCTAACAGATGTGTTGTCACCTTCTTTTGCTATATTTGTGTCTAATGCTTACTTTCCCTCAATTCCCGAAAGGGAATTTTGAGAGATGAGATTTAAATTAGAAGAATACAATAGGGTTATCAACATTTATAAACCAGTTAGTATCACATTTTACTAAAGCGTCATAGAATACTTTGGATTGGAAGGAACCCCTAAGGGTTATCTCATTACAACTCCCCTGCTGTGCTCAGGGACATCTTCCACTGGACCAGGTTGCTCAAAGCCCCATCCAGCCTGGCCCTGAACACCTCCAATGGTGGGGAATTCCCAATTGCTCTGTTCCACTGTCCTACTACCCTCACTGTAAAAAGTCTCTTCCTTATGTCTAATCTAAACCTAACCTCTTTCAGTTTAAAACTGTTGCCTCTTGTCCCATTACTGCAGGACCAAGTAAAAAGTTTTTCTCCATCTTTCTTATAAGCCCCCATCACACACTGAAAAGCCACAACAAGGTCTCCCCAGAGCCTTCTCTTCTCCAGGCTGAACAACCCCAACTCTCTCAGTCTTTCTTCCTAGGAGAGGTGTTCCAGCTCTCTGACCATTTTCATGGCCTTCCTCTGGATCTGCTTTAACGAGCTCCATGTCTGTTTTCTAATGGGGACCCCACAGTGCTCCAGATGGGGGTCCCATGAGAGCAGAGTAGATGTCAAGAATCCCCTCCCTCAACCTGCTGGTCCCCTCTCCTTTTGATGCAGCCCAGGACACGGTTGGCTTTCTGGGCTGCGAGCGTACATGGCTGGCTCACGTCCAGTTTTTCATCCACCAGTGTCCCCAGTCCCTCTTGGCAGGGCTGTTCTCAATCCCTTCCTCCTTCAGCCTGTGTTGACACTGAGGATTGCCCCGAGTCAGCTGCAGGGCCTTGCACTTGGACTTGTTGAGCCTCATGAGGATCCCATGGGTCCACTCCTCAAGCCTGCTGAGAATACTTCTGGATGGCATTCTTGCCTGTCCTCCAGTGTATCAACAGCACCACTTGGCTTTGTGTCATTCAGTCTTGCTGAGGGATGTACTCAGTCCTGCTGTCTTGTAATTCATAAAGATGAATAATGCCTGTCCCAGAATTCACCACGGAGGGCACTACTTGTTACTGATCTCTGTCTAGACTTTGATTTATTTTCTTTTTACTGCAATTTTGTGGACATGACCTCCTAGCCAATTTCTTATAGTCCATCTATGACAGCTGTATCTCTCCAATTTAGAGACAAGAATGCTGTGTGAGACTGTGTCAAAGCCCTTATAGAAATCCAAGTAGGTGACATCAGTTGCTCATTGCTTACTCATCTACAGAGTCACTTCACTGTAAAAGGCTACTAGACCAGTCAGGCATGATTAGTACTTTATAAAGCAACGTTGTCTCTCTGTAATCCCCTCCCTGTGGGCATCCATATGATTTGACATCACTTACAAGAGAATCTTTTCTATAGTATTAGTTCTGTTACTTTTCCCTCCTCATTTATTGATTTTTTTTGCCTTCTGTGACTTGCTAACTTGTTTTCTAGAAAACCAGAAATTCCTGTCAAGACAGGAATTATGCCTTTCCTTTTTGGTGCAGCTCTTAATAGATTTTGAATACTTACAAATAACTTTTCTAGATGTTCTTGAGGTCTTCTGCAGTTTTCTTTGTCACTGTCAGTTCAGATCCTCTGACACAGAGAAACTGTAAGGGCACTTTCTTTTTTCTCTGATACTGCCATTCTGTAATGTGTAATGATTAGAGTGCAGAATACATAATTATGTGTTGTTACTAATTGCTGTATTAAAGTGGCACTGGTAAACAGGGATTTTGTGGTGATGAAATGCATGTAGTTCTAGTAATTTTAAAGTATGTTCTGGATATGTTTGACCAATGTTGTGAGCTTACCAGCAGTTGACTTATTTGATCTGCAGAAGAAATTTTTATGTCAGCAGAGCTTCATACTGGAAGAGAATAGAAAATAATTGAGCATAGTGTGGAGTACTTCAGTGTTTAACAGGCTTTAATACCAGATTTAAGATCTAATAAGCTTTGCTGTTGAAAATTAAATTTAATTGAATGAATAAATCTTTTAGATTGCGTAAGTTTCATTTGTTTAAAAGATCCCAAAACTTTTTCAGTTTTCCTTGCTAACTCGAGTATTTTAATTGATGAAAGAACCAGAGCTGTGTCTGAGTGGAACATGAAGCTTTGCAAGCATTTTTTTAAACGCTTTGAAGTGGTGAAATTCTCATGAATTGACATTAAATTCAGAGGTGTGTATATGTAAAGTTGGATTGATCTTATGGGGTTTACATGTATTGCTATTAAAAATATCATACATTGGATAAGTTTTATCCCCCTTATTCTCAGTGAACTAGTGTAACTGAGCTGAATTTAAGGGTATTATTAATATGAAAAGGTAAAGAAGTGATAATCATTCCAATTGGCCAGACAACACCATCAGTAACATGGAACTATAATTTCCTTTGTCCTTGAGGCAAAGAGGACATGCTTCCTTGCTCAGACACCAGTTAGGCATAGGTTTTTTTTCTAGGCTTCCTAAAGGCTTTAGTCTTAGGTGGTGTTACTGAGGAGGAAAAGAAGGCTGTATCTTAACCTTCTGCTGGGGGGTAGATTTGCTTTTGTGAGGCAATGTATCATGAGTAGGTCTCATGGTTTGGGTTTGTCGGCTTGGGTTGCTTCAGCTCTGACTATGGCAGCTGTTTCAGGGTTTCAGTCCATACAGAGGGAGTATTGCTTGAAGTGCAGAAAGGGAAATGGGGTTGATTGAAGAAGTTTCTTGTGGATATCATTTTTGATGGGGAAAGAGGAAGGCTTGTTTTATCTAAAACATGATCTCTTCTGATGCCATTTGCAAATTTAGTAGAGTCAATGTTACCAGTGGCTCAGGTTTGGCTCTGCACTTCCAGTTGACTGATAGCTGGAAACCCTCTTTGATCCTTTCTGAACATCAAAACTGTCATTTGACTACAATAGCTGCTTATTCCTGTTAGTGTTTTTTCTTCATGTTTAGTGAAAACAAATCTTTCCTCTTGCCCTCTTTCTGGAAGGTTAAATGTGCCAAGCTGTTTTTGTGGCTTTGTTTATCTTAAGCTTTTCTCTGTTTTCTTCTAACCCTTTTCTGCATGTGCTTCTGTTAAGCTTCCATGTCCTGTGTTACTAAATGGTTTGTGATGTATTAAGTGGTGTATGTAGGTTTTTTCATAAAAAAGAATTTTAAAGTTCATGTCTTTTCTGGAAATACGTTGCTTAGTAAACTGTAGAAGTACAGTTGCTGCCTTCATATTATTTTATTTTGTATTGTTTGGCCGCTGTTAGACATGGTTTATTCTCTTCTATGGTCAGTCATAGTTGATAGGTGTCCACAGAATAATGGAAATGCTTGGTACTCTCTTCAGCATTTCACCTTATCTGGTAATTGTGTTGAATTTTATTCAGATTTTAATATTAATGCCTTGATGAAAATGTGTGAAATCATAGCAGTAAAATCGACATGGTGGTGGTGGTTACTGGTTACTAAAATGTTTTTGTGTGGATCTTTGACTTTGGCTTCACAAAGCAAGTGGTCCTTTTGTAAGCAATTTCATTAACTCCATGCCTTAGTACTGTGCTAAACTAGGCCTTGGGTCCTGAGTGTGGTATCTTCCTGTACAGTTCCTGAACCTTAACTCTTCTTCTCATTTTAAGGGAAGCTTCAACTGATTAAGTCAATTAAATTGCTCCAAATTGGCATTTAAAAAAATCCTTGAATTTCCAATGTTTCTGTGACTATAAGGTCTGAAATTGATTTTTTTTCATATTTACCTGGGCTTCCGTGTTTTATTTCACTGTCTACATTGGTTTTAGAAAAGTTTACTGTTATCTTTTCTAGTTTTGACTCTTTTATTTTTTTTTATTTTTTTTTAATAGGATGAATGTTACCAAGTGAGACAAATATTTGCTCAGAAACTTCACAAAGGCCTTTCTAGACTACGGCTGCCACTAGAATATATGGCTATTTGTGCACTGTGTGCAAAAGATCCTGTGAAAGAGAGAAGAGCTCACGCCAGGCAGTGCCTTGTGAAGAACATAAATGTCAGAAGGGAATATCTGAAGCAACATGCAGCAGTTAGTGGTAAGAGAGTAGAAGTTGCTTTTTGGTACAAGTACTGTAGCTCAATTGTAAATGTGAGTAGACTGAAAACAGTGATAGTTGTCTGTTTTTGTACATAGAAAGGCTGTAAATTTCACTTAGTGATATCTAATGAAAACTGAAATTTTTCAGTTTTTATGATTTACTTTTGTCTGGATTTTCTTTTGGTGTTTTTTAACAGGCAGTTCTGAGGTCCTTCAGTTTTGTTAAAAACTATGCAAATGCTTATGCCTAAATACGTTCAAATTGAAGTAGATTTTCAAGGAAATTTTGTGTACTGTTTCAGCTTAATGGTTAATAATATTCTAAATGAAGTGACAATGATTAATTTTACTTCACTAATTAATAATATGTAACCTTAATGAAATAAATGTCATACTAAATAGACTCTTTCCGCTGCTATATTGAGTAGCTTCTTACCTTATGCTGGCAAAGGTCTGTATTTGTAGGCACTTTAGTATGAGTTTATGTACTTCTTTCTTCTCAGTGCCAGCAATTTGATTGTGGGAATGCTTTGGAAGCTATTATGGGCTCATGTTAGCTATTTTTTCTTTTATTAAATCAGTCCTTTTGACTTAAAGCTATCTATATGCAGTATGACAACACTAGTATATGCTTATAGGAAAAAGTAGACCTTTATGAAGAGCTATGGGCAATTGAATAAGAGCTTTTGAAAGTTTCATTTCTTGGAAATATTACTGATTATTTGGCTTTTGTGAAATAAAGGGGATTTTTTCATCTTCTTTAACATAAACCAGACCTGTTTTGCGAATCTGATCTCACAGATGCCGTCAGATAACTGATTTCCTTTTGTGATTATGAATCACTTTATATTAACCATGTCAGTCTGTCTTTCTTAGTCCTCTTAGATTTGATCAGAGAATAAGTCTGCAGAGAAATCCTTTTGTGTATCATTAATTAGACTTAAAGAAAAAAGTGGTAGTTTTCTCCCACCTCAATAACGTGTAAAAAGAAAAATAAATTGAGCAAACACCTCTAAGTCACCTTAAGACTATTCCTCTTGAAAGTTGAAAACTCTTTTTAGCAGTAGGAGGAAAATAGAAGAATTCTTGTATGTTTAAAATAGATGCTGTGAAGTTGCTATCAAAAATCTGTAGAAGAAATTAAGAGGAGCCTAGGTGCGTGTGATTTT
>JAWWLV010000001.1:48845920-48874588 GCA_035041135.1 Platyrinchus mystaceus
TTTTGTGCCATTCAGATTCACCAGTCTGAGCTTTCAACAAATAAAATGTCTCAAACTGTTTGTATCCTAAAATATCCATATTGCAGAACTACAACTGAAGCTCAGTTCTGATAATAAGGTGCTATTTAAATGTATATGTGTTTGCCACTCTCCTTACTAAGCATGCAGTAATGCAGGGTAGTAATAACTGTAGTACCTCCTTTGGAAATCTGCATCTTTGATTAATATAGCTATTTTTCTCAATCTGTAAATGCTTCATTTTGTGATACATTTTGTCTTTAAAACCTGGTACAGGTGAAGATATCTGTTGCATTTTTTGGAGGGATTTCAGCATTTGTTGAAAAGATGGTATATTTCTGGAAAACTTCCTAAGGACTAGTACCAGACAGTAAAATGCCTCTTTTCTTCCACACTGGAAGCCTTTTACAGGCTGGCAGGAATTATTCTCAGCTCTCTTAAATTCTCTAAATGCTATTCAGAGTGGAAGCCACTCAAGAAGAGACTTATTTTGATTTTGTATCTGTTACTAGTCTCTGGGTAGAGAGGTGTCTTGCATAGGAATTATTGTTTTCTCAGGATGGGCTTTTGCTTGCAAGTCAGTAAGGAGAAGAATATCAGGAGTGAAGATTAATTTTTTAACAAGTTTCTTTCCTAAAGGCTCATAAGAAACTTCATCAAGGGTTTTGGCATGTTGCAGTTTTATATGCTGGTAGAAGAGCCACCCTACCTCTCAGGTTGTGTCTTTCTTCATTAGAGATGAGGAAAGAATATGTAATTACTATTTTTAGTCATGACAGGGGTTAAATAGAATATATGTCAATATTTGTTCTTTACTTGTTGGGAACTGCTTCATTTTGTTTTCCAGACCTGGTTTGAATTATTGTTATATTAGAAGTTGTCTGAAGCAGGAAGTTGCTGAAAAACTGAGTTCATGAGCTCTTGATGAACATTCTATTGAAGTTACTAATTAATACAAATAATAGTGGGTTGGTTTGCCTGGGACATGCTTAAGGCAAGCCAATTATGCTAGTGTACTGAAGTCATAATTATATTCTTTTCCTTCCATTTCACATCTTTATTTTTTTATTTAGTAATGCAAACAGCTGCTGTCTAAAATGCAGGACAGTGCTTGAAGAAGTGAAGGATATTTTTGAAGTTAATAGTGCAGTGTCAATTGAAACACATTAAAAACTGCTTTGCAGAGTTCACTGTATTTCAATTACATAAAAATAGCTTGAAATAGAAAGACATTGGGTGGTATTATACATATGCATATATATTATGTGGACTGTGCATTACCCCTATTTATGCAGACCTCTAAGAAGGTGATAAATTAAAACCTCACTTATGCATGACAATTATTTTGTTTTGTAAAATCTACAGCAATGATGTATTTTCTTTGATGTGCACAATAACTGTTAAACACACCCCATGTGAATACATGTATTGGAGATAAAAATGTCAGTGTTCTAATGTATTTTAAAATTGTTTTCAAAAATTATTATTATATGTAATGATTTACAGATGTTTGGACTTATTCATAACTGAATAGGGGATAGTTAAAGGCTTACTGAAAGAAGATTTTCCAGACTTGGTCATGTCTTTCATGACTGCTTACTAGCTTAAAAATGTGATTTTTGTTTTTCCTTTTTTTTCTTCTTTTTTTTTTTTCTTCCCCCTCTCCCTCCCCAGCAGAGCTAGGAATTTCCCTCTTTCCTTCACACATTGAAGTGTTTATCCATAGTCATGTTAATACTATAACTTTGCATTTGCCACAAGCACGTAAGATCAGATGCTTGTACCATAGCAAGGTACGTAGAATACTAGCATGCCTTCCTTTGTCTGTTGTCTTGCCTGTTGCACAGGGTACAGGTTTAATAATTAAGGTGTACTGTGCATCCACTGGTTCCTCTCAGGCATTAGGCTAAAGAAAGCAGTGTGGATGTTTGCTACAAAATGTTTGGGTTTTTATTTTTGGTGTACAACTTGTCCTTCTGTTGTCCTTACCGCATAGGAGAGGATCTTTTTTATTCTGGTTTTCTTCATCAAACTGAGATACTGGAGTTCATGCTGCATGGTGTTGGTCAGGGAATTTGTTACCTTACAGAATACATATTTTGTGATCATAACTCTGAGAGGGCCATTGGCAACAACCCTTAGTTTTTGAATTCCTGAGGAAAATAGGCCTTCTGTCTGTCATGATGTAGGAAAGACTTTCTCCTGCAGTCATTGCTTAGGATTACTTGAAAGTCTCAGGGGATGCTAGAAAAATGTTGCCCTTTCCTCTTTAGGAGAAAAGCATATTTCTTAGTATGTAGTTTTTTGATGCATCTTTCTTCTGCTTTTCAGAGAAACTGTTGTCACTTCTACCTGAGTATGTTGTTCCTTATACTATCCATCTCCTGGCTCATGACCCAGATTATGTCAAAGTCCAGGACATTGAACAACTCAAGGACATTAAAGAGTAAGACTACTTTTAATAGTGTTATTTCTAACTTTATTGTTAGTGAAATTTTAATTCATTGTGGTACTCTGTTGCAGTGTCAAGTGCACATAAGGATGGCAATTATTTCTGTAAAATATTTTGAGAAATAGTATAGATGCTTTTTTAGTGCTCTCTGGTATTTTACAGATGAGCTCTTTACCTTCTGCTCGTCCTACCTTCATTTCATTTTTTCTAAAGAATAGTTTTCCCAGAGTTAGATTGGTTCGAATTCGTAATACTGGTAAAACCTAGACTAAATCACTTTCTCAAATGTGCTTGTTTAAAGAATTTCTTTTGTATTTTCATTTGTGTGGAATACTGCATTTCTCCTTTAGGTGCCTGTGGTTCATACTGGAAATATTGATGGCTAAAAATGAAAACAACAGTCATGCATTTATCAGAAAAATGGTAGAAAATATCAAACAGACTAAGGATGCTCAAGGACCAGATGATCAAAAAATGAATGAAGTAGGTGATACTTTTTGATTGGAAATTGCGTTTAATTGTGGCCTGCTTATGGAACGGAATTGCTACTTGTTTATATACCAACTTCAAAGTATCTTTCAATAAAGTTGTATGTATGAGACTATACTTTATATACTGATAATATTTATTGTAGTTTAGATGACAGTTATTTTCCTGTGCTTCTTGCAAATCTGCAAGGGACTTTTAATGGTTTTCAGTCCTTCTCTTTCTGTCTCAGTAAGATTACTAAACACTAACTTTAAATAGATATAACGTCTACTGTTTAATTCATCTACTAAAGTGCTTTGTAATAATTAATTTTTAAAATGCAAGAGTAAGCTTAGTATAGGAAGAAAAACAGTTAAATTAGAAGTGTCTGGTTTGTATTGTGTAGTGAATGTATCAAACCCTGATCTTGCTTTTGTGGTTTTAGCATCACACAATGTACAGATTTGTCACTTTTCTGCTTTGCCCACAGAGATGAGTTTTGGGTAGTGGGTGGGTGGGGTGTGTGTGTTCATTTGTTTGTTTTAACTTTGTCTTAGAAACTATGGTAAGGGCTGTTCTTAAACGCAGAAAGATCATGAAAACTATTTGTCTTCCAACTGTTAGACTTAAACATGCTTTTGCCTTTAGTGTCTGTATTTCAGTACCCTGCAATACACTGTTTAAGATGATTGCTTTCAAACTGTGAGTTCTTGTAGTTCTGTGCTCAAATGATATACTATCTCTTGTCAAGATTTCAATGAACTTTTAAGGTGTTGTTTGGTCTTTTAATTTTATTATTTACAGAAACTATACACAGTCTGTGATGTAGCAATGAATATCATTATGTCAAAAAGTACAACATACAGTTTGGAATCCCCTAAAGACCCTGTACTTCCAGCCAGATATTTTACTCAACCTGACAAGGTATACTGTGGCATTTAATTTTTCTTGAGATAAGTCTGTTTAAATATTTCTAAGTTGTAATTCAGTGTTGTTTATCTTAAATATTTCTTGTAACTTTAGACTTCTCCCTATTTATATTGTAGTTGAAAATGTACATATGAATATGTTTTCATAAATATTTGTATATTTGTGCACATAGAGAGTTCTCCCCTTTCCCCCCCAATGTTAGTGTTCTGATTTAAAAATTAAGAAGCATAAATGATGTAATGAAAATCTTTTCTTGCAATCTCCAAAATATGTCTGTCTGTCTATCTATATCTATCTATCTCATTCACTGATTATTGCTGTAATTCCCCCCTACCCCACCTTTCTTTACAGAATTTCAGTAACACCAAAAATTACCTCCCTCCGGAAATGAAGTCTTTTTTCACTCCTGGAAAGGTAGGTATGCTGTGGGGGCTTGGGGGGGGCAGGGGGGTTGGTTTTTTTCTTCAGGGTTTTTGTGTGTGTGTGTGTGTGTTGGTTTTTTTTGTTTTGTTTTGGGTTTTGTTTGTTTGTTTGTTTTTTGGTTTTTTTAAGTGAACTAGCATGTAGTTTATGAAACACTTTGTTTAAGAGAACAGATTGTTTCTAGGTATAGAAAAGAGATGGGTAGAAGAGAAAACTGGTACTGTCTGTACTGGGTTGTGGCAATAGTAGGCAAAGCCTGTTGTCATTAAACGGAGAGAGTCCAAAAAAAACCCCTCAAACAATCCATAATATTTGACAAGTTTACAGAATGGTTAACCTTCTTTTCTGCAGAAGACTACAATGTTGCCTATGAAGTGACAACTATGGAAAACTCTAACAGAAATTATTTTAAAAATCTCATAATTAATCTTTGACAAAACTGAATACCTTTTTATAGTATCTTACAAGATAACTGGCTGTTCTACAGTTATGTTAATTTGTCTTTCAAAATATGCATTTTGTTGAATGGCAGTGTTCTTTCTTCGCTAAAACTAAACCCAGATACTCTTTAGAATAAAATTAAAATCTAGTAAAGGAAAAGACAAATTGTGTTTTTCATCTGGATTAACGTGTTCTATTCTAGATGACAAAGAACATTAATTTGCTACCTTGCAACAAAAGAAATTTCAGTATCATCATTACCCTTAACTTTGCTAATGAAGCATTAGCTGTGAGCTAGTAATTTAGTAATAAAGGAGGAATGCAAGTTAGGAAAAAAGGCAGATGAGCATCTCTTTGAGAAGTTGAAAGTCAACATTTATGAACTGGAATAGATCATCACTGTATTGTGCATTTGAGTGCTTGAACGCCATGGATTAGAGATTGGCTTCTTACTTGTGAAGACACAAAGGTTTTTAAAAGGAAGTAGTTTGTCTTCCAATTTTTGATCTCTCCAGCAGCTCCATGTCTTTCATATATCCTAACTGAAACCTTTTGAATCTTAAGTTAACTTTTATGTTATTTTCAATTTTTGGTGCCAGGTACTCTGGCTCTTCTTGTGTTATTTTGAAATTTTGTAACAAGCAGTAGACCTGTAGTTGACCGCCAGAATTTTCAATTGCTTCACCATCATGAGAGGAGCAAGAAATGAAAGTTGGTTTAGGGAGTCCGAGTTTTAGGAATGGAATACTGGCTTGAGAGGATGTGAGTGAGGTGGATATGAACAGGGAATACTGAGGGCAGTAAGGTTTTGAGTGTAACTTCTGTCATAAGGGAGGAGCTGTTAATGCAGGCCCTGTTAGTCCCTTAGTAGAAAGTCCAGTTCAGTGTGAATTTGAATCTCTGCTTTTGAGCTCTTTTAGGAAATGCATATAGATTAATGTTTAGTTCTGAGCTAATAGATGTAAATTGTTAAACTGGATTTTGTTCTCCAAGGTTTTTCTTTCGGAAAGCATATGTTCTTTTTCTTGTACTCAGTGCAGACTGAATCTTTTTAAGTGTAAAGTTCCCTCTGGCTATAAAGGTATAACCAGCACTTCCATGATGCATAGCTCTGAAAAAGGAACACTCAAAGCTGATATGATATGCATGTTGAATTTTTTTAGCTGTCACTAACTGTAGACATAACTAGAATCTAATATTGAAAGAGAAGATGCATAATTAGAAATGTAGGGATTGGTCTTTAATTCAACGTTTTTGTACATGGGTGTTTGGCAGAAATGTGCATTCTCTCTAGGAGTATTTGAACTCCTTCAGCTCTCTTGAAAGTTTGTATGAGCTGGAGGCGTTCAGCATGTCTGAAAGATAATCCAGTTAAATTAGTAATCTGAAGCTCACCAGTTTCTGGAATTTTGGTACTTACTAAAAGACTAACATTTTTATATCTGTGCAAGAAGTATCAGTCTTCTCTACAGTATTTGACTTTGGAGATTCTCATTCATTCCCAGTTGAAACTAACGTGGTTGCCACTACACCTAAGCCAGTTTAATGTCTCCTTTGCTGGAATGGCCATCGTGTGCTATTTCTGTTTTACTAGTACAGGTGCTTATCTGATCCAGATGGTGAGCTAGTTCAGGCAGATAAATCAGCAGAAAGCAAACTGCATACAAAGTGCTGAAGTGGCTTACTGCAAGGTCAGGTGAACACCCCGTACTACCAATGAGAAGAGGACAGAATCTAAGGGTACAGAGAAGAATACCAGTTTTGGTGGCAGCTAGCTCATTCATTACAGCTTCCTCAGCTTCCTTCTGGTGTCTGTTGTAGCTTTCATATGAAAATGTTTATCACTTTGTGTTAAAATTAAGGTAATGATTTCAGAAAGTGAAATCTGTGAATATTTAAAGCATAGTACGTGTTAACAATATCTGAACGTGTAGCTTAAAATAAAGGAAATATATTTTTGGTTTCAGCCCAAAGCAGCCAATGTTCTTGGAGCAGTTAATAAGCCTCTTTCGTCAGCAGGCAAGCAGTCTCAATCCAAATCTTCTCGAATGGAAACTGTAAGCAATGCCAGCAGCAGTTCAAATCCAAGCTCTCCAGGAAGGATCAAAGGGAGGTTGGTAGAAAACAAAGGAGCTTTGATATTTCAAATATTTGTAATGGAAGCTTTGAATATTTCTATAGTATTTTTAAGTGAAAGACAGAATTCTATTATCTTACATTGAAATAAAGTTATAGTACGACATTGGTATAAGTGAAACCATGAATTTGGCTGTCTGTCCCCAGAAATAAATTTGCTTAAAAAAAAAACAAACCCAAAAAAACCCCAAAAAAACAACTCCCCCTCCCCAGAATCAAATTACATCCAGAGTTGGCTGAAGGAGGAAAGGAGAGCCTCATATGTTTTGGTTTTAAGAACAAGGTTGGGGGTTTTTGGGGTGTTTTTCAGATACATGGATATATATCGCCCCACACAGGTTTATATGCACATGTGTATGTGTGTGTGTGTACACACACAGCTGCAGTGCCTAGGAATGGCACTGTGCAGTTATCAACACATCAGAGATGGTGAGGACTGGTAGGCCATTGTGGTGATCTCACATGACTTCATCCTCTAGTCCCTGCAGTTTGCTGGACTTTGCAGATAAACATTGTTAGATTTTAGTTTTGTGATGAAGAGGTGAATGTACTGTAATACTACATAAATCTTGTAGTTATCTATCTTTAAAGGTTATAGTTTGTGCCAGCTTTGTAGGTTATTCATCAGTTACTGTGTTTTATGTTCATTTTTTTAACGGAAAGTCACATTGTCATTAATTTTTTTTCACAGACATTGAGAGATTGCATAGCCTCACTATTCATATTTTTTCACAATCTTTCACGACTGTGAGGAAATGCTATGTTGGAATATAAGGCTTCTCATTTAGTACTTCTGTGACTATTTCATACATGATATTAATTTTACATGTAGTACAGTGTTTTACAAGAAATACTTCTCTGTTAGAAAGTCTGCAGAAAGGCTTATTTCTTACGAGTCATGCAGGTTGACATGCTGAAATACATTATTGGCTAGAGACAGGTGGACTCCAGATTCTCCTTTGTATCCATCAAAATTAATCTGAGACCAAATTTTAAAAAATGCTGTTCTCACAGCCTAAAATGTTCTGTCATCTTCATGATCTCTCCAGTTCACCTGAGTTAAACTGGTAAGTGTTTTGAGTGGAGATGTCAAAGACAGAAGTGATGGCAATGATTCTGTATGTGTGGTGTTCCCAGTTCAGTCTGTTGGAATATATACAGGCAAATTTGCATCTGTTGAGATGATGTATAAAACCTAAGCTTCCGATTACGTCAGTTATTACAGATTTTACACTTGTAGGAGTGAGAATGTCTTTGACTCACTATGCAGTGCCCAGGCCAAGGAGTTAAGGGTTTGTGCATTTGAATACCACTTTTCACTTAAACTCATAGCGTATTTCTTTTAATTAATAAATATGCACTGGTATTTAAAAATGTTGCTTCTGCCTACCCCAGGGCAGATGAAATGAAAGGACTCATGTATTGGCTTTTGTGCATTACCTTTTATCTGTGGGTCTCAGTGTTTTATATATGCAGGAGACATTATTGTCCACATTTACATTTATAGAAACTGAAATAAAAATTAAATTTCTACTGTAAAAACACAACAAAAAGCAGAGGGATGAACTGGTCTCTGAAATTTAAATCTGCTATTTTATTGCCTATATCTCACCATAGGAAAGTGTGCATTTTTTGGCTGGTCTGTCTGTGGGGATCTGTGATTGGTATAGAAAAGTATATGCAAATATATGCAAACGTGCAGATCTCTTGCAACTCAGTAAGACTCTTCTGTTTTAAAAAGCTGCTCATCTTTCCCAGTGGAAAAAAAAGTCAGTGTGTTTTATGATTAAAACTTTTGTCCTGAGACCTAGATGTTCAGGCTTGTGATATGTGGTGGCTATAGTACCCACAGTGAAATGTTTTTTCTGCCAAATTATTCATTTTAGTAATAGATTTCTAAAGAAGATTATTGTTCTTAGTTGTTTTTTTTTAATGATTTCCCAGTGTATTATAATAATGAGGGGAATACATGTTTATTCATTCTAGGCTTGACAGTACTGAAATGGACCACAGTGAAAATGAAGAATTCACACTGACTTCACCATTACCAGGAAAGAAAACTGACAAAAGGGACGACTCTGATCTTGTAAGGGTGAGCTGTTTGGTTGCATTGCAGATGTTTCCTTTTAAATCACCAGGATGATAAAATAAAAATTCATGTGATGATATTTTATATAATTCAAGAAAATATTCTGAACCGTGAAACTGAGTTGATATTGTAAACTACTGGAAAATGTGGTTAGAGTTGGATATGAAATTACAATGAAAAAAAGGTTCAGTTTCTCTATTTTTTATAGAATTATATAGGTTGGAAAAGACCTTTAAAGGTCATCAAGTCCAGCCATTAAACTGACACTGTGAAGTCCACCACTAAATCATGTCTCTAAGTGTACTTAGGCCTTAGAGAGTGATAGCCTTGTCCTTAATGATGGATTTATATGTATATATGTAGATCAGTAATGATGAAGGTTCCTAATAAGGTTATAAAACATTATTCAGACTCTCACTCAGATGTAGTGCTTTAATACATAAAAGAAATTATAAGCAGGCTAAGTGTTATCTTAAGCAGTATTTACACCTGCATCAGAATACAGAAAGATAAACCACCAGAGAAAATTGTAATTGTATTGTAATTTTAAAATCAGGTAAAATAATAATAATTTCACATACCACTAGTAAATTTCAGTTCTTTGTGCCTTAATAGCAGTTGACAATCTATATTTTATAGTATATCTCGAATACTTTGTAGTATTTGGGATATGCATGAAAAAGTAATAAGATCAGATCTGTTAAAATTGGATTTTCTTGGCTACCATAAAGATGTCCTGTGTCTGATGTCACTGCTGCTTTTTTTTTTTTTTTTTTTTTTTTTTTTTTACTATCTCTGACACTTTTCTGTTCTTTCATTATATCAGTCTGGTGCATTATTCTTGGTTGTTTGGGACACAAGCTACTGACTAGTTAAAGTGTCCTGAATTTTTGTTTGTGTTGAAGTGTAAATAACCATCTTACATATCTGTTATATCTTGTGGGAAAAGCAAACTGGTTTATAACAAAATTAGAAAAATCAGGAATCTCTTGTCAGAAAAAAAATAACACCTGTAAACTTTAAAGTCTGAGAGTCCAAACAGCTCCCGGCATGCAATTCATGTTTACAAGCATTAATTTGAACTGGTAACTGAGAAAGCTGAGCAATAAAGCAAATACAGTTCAGTGTTTTGAGTACTTTTGAGTGCATTATTCCACTTTAAATCTGTAAGCAAGGTGCTTAAGGTTATTGATTCAGAACTGGTTTTTGGAGCTGGGGAGCACATTATAGAAAGCATTAACTGAGAAACAGAATTTTAATTGGGTAGCAGAATGTCCATGTTTTAAAGATATCACTTTTCAGGATGTTTGTCCAAATTAAATTGTAGAGTAACGCCTTAGTTCTCAAGTTCTGGGACACTGTTTAACCTCAGGGAGAAACTTTACTTTGAAAATTGGCTGCAGTTACCAGCTAAAAGGACCAGCAATGACAGATGTGCGTGATGACTGCAAAGGCAAATAAAACGGAATAATGAGGATGTCACTGATCTAGATCAACAGTTTTGTCACTGAAGACATGAACTGACAGGAGATGTCATCGTTGCTCAGACATTTTTTTTATCTTCTTCTAGTGTAATTTTTTGTCCTTTCATTTCTTTTCCTTTTTTCCCTCATATCCTCTCTAGATTTTCTTTCTGCTTTTCTTGACAAAGGTTTTTGGATAAAGTGGAAACATGAATTTGTGAGCTGACTTCTAGCTTATGTCACAAGGGAAATGTGAAGGAATAAGCATTCACTTGGGTTTTAAGTTGTGTAACTGTCATTGTGTAGATTAAATTGCCATGTGGCAAATACTAATTATATGCTGAAATACAGTAATATAACCGTAAAACAAACATTGATATGAAACAGAAATACTGTAAATATTTGGACTTTTGGACCGTTTCATGGTCTGAAATGAAATAGGGTACCCATGAAATGGTACATGGGTAATATTTTCTATTTTTTTATTTTTCTCAGGAGTGGGGGTTGATTGGAGTGAACAGGCCCTAATAGCTGCTTATTGAAATCTTTGTGCTGTTTATGGTTTTTTATTGTGCACTTACAGAACTAAAGCATGGAGAGGTGAAGGAATATTTTTTTGTTTTGAAAGCTTATGCTTCAGAAAGGGTTCTGCCTTTCTTGATATGATAGAGAGCAGGAATGCCATCCAGAGGCATCCTCGGCAGGCTTGAAGAGTAGGCCCATGGGATCCTCATGAGGCTCAACAAGTCCAAGTGCAAGGTCCTGCAGCTGACTCGGGGCAATCCTCAGTGTCAACACAGGCTGGAGGAGGAAAGGATTGAGAACAGCCCTGCCAAGAGGGACTGGGGACACTGGTGGATGAAAAACTGGACGTGAGCCAGCCATGTACGCTCGCAGCCCAGAAAGCCAACCGTGTCCTGGGCTGCATCAAAAGGAGAGGGGACCAGCAGGTTGAGGGAGGGGATTCTTGACATCTACTCTGCTCTCATGGGACCCCCATCTGGAGCACTGTGGGGTCCCCATTAGAAGGCAGAGCAGATCCAGAGGAAGGCCATGAAAATGGTCAGAGAGCTGGAACACCTCTCCTAGGAAGAAAGACTGAGAGAGTTGGGGTTGTTCAGCCTGGAGAAGAGAAGGCTCTGGGGAGACCTTGTTGTGGCTTTTCAGTGTGTGATGGGGGCTTATAAGAAAGATGGAGAAAAACTTTTTACTTGGTCCTGCAGTAATGGGACAAGAGGCAACAGTTTTAAGCTGAAAGAGGTTAGGTTTAGATTAGACATAAGGAAGAGACTTTTTACAGTGAGAGTGGTAGAACAGTGGAACAGGTTGCCCAGAGCAATTGGGGATGTCCCACCACTGGAGGTATTCAGGGCCAGGCTGGACGGGACTTAGGGTAACGTAGTCTGATGGAAGGTGTCCCTGCCCATGGCAGGGTGATTGGAATGAGATAATCTTTGTGGGTCCCTTCAGATATGAACTAGGCTGTGGTTGTTATAAGGCTTGGGTGGGTTCTTTTTGCTGTGCAGAGCAAATGCTGAGTCTTGGTACAGCTCTAACAGTAGTGGTTTGGCAGCTACCACTAATTCCTGTTCTTCCTTCTACAATTGTGAATTCAGGTTGCCCACTGTCTTCTGTATTAGTGCCTTGCAGTGCCAGGATGGGAGCCAGGCATAACCCCCCTGCAGCTCACAACAAGAGCTTGAAGCCACAGTTTGACAATTCCCCTCCTCACCATCTTAATATTTTCCTATTGATAGAAATGCAGTTATGCATGTTTTATCCTACTGTGTTTGATACAGCTGAAGATACAAATGAGGAAGACCTTACACACTAAGTGTTTTGACTACTCACCTTTCAAATGATCTTTCTCTTTTGCCTGGTATTTTTTATGTAGGTATGTGTTTATACTTTTGCAAATGTTTTTGAAATGGATATGGTAGCCAATCTGAGACAATTTGTGTAGCTTGAAGACTATGTCTTGTTGGGGGAAGTTTCTGCATGTGACTGTTTAATATGGCAGTTTAATTTTTTAATTTAATGGTGTAATCTTACCTTTTCAGTCTGAGATGGAGAAGCCTAGAGGAAGGAAGAAAGCAGCTATCACAGATTCAGAAGAGAAACTAAGCATAGATGACCTGAATAAATTGGGTCAAGAGCAGAAACTTAGAGGTAGTCAACGGGGAAGGAAGAGACCTGCAGTTGTTTCAGAAGCTGATGAAACACAATGGCAAGATGAAAAAAGGCTAAAAGAGGATGTGATAGAAAGTGAGGATGAACAAAACAGTCCACCAAAGAAAGGGAGAAGAGGACGCCCCACCAGAACAAATAATGGGGGAACACCAAAGGAAGAACCAGTGGCAAAGTCATCAAAAAGGAGCAAAAAAAAACAACCGCCAGCACCTGCAGCAGAAGAGGAGGAGGAGGAAGAAGAAAGGCAAACTGAAAACATTGAACAAAAACCAAAAGGCAGGCAAAATAGGACATCAAAAAGAACACAGCAGAGGTAAGTCCATCTTCTTGTAAGCTGCATATTTTTTATCTTTGGACATTAGTTATAATTTGATGCTTTGCAATTTGGATCTTCCTCAAAACAGAGCAGAACCATCTGAAACTAGTACAGTTGAATCAGCACAGTCTACGCCACAGAAAAGACGAGGAAGGTCATCACAAACACCACCATCTCAGCAAAAAAAAGTGTAAGTGTTCCTAAATCTGCGTTCAGTGAAAATTAAAAATATGCCTCTGTGCCCCCAAGCAAACATTTGCTGAAAATATTCCAGAATGCTGTAATTGACAGTTAAGAAAATAAATTGCCATTGTTATTTCTAAAATATTTTTCTTAGCTGCTTCTCCTAGGGCATCTCAAACCAAATCAAGAGACTGTAAGTTTAGGGTACTTAGGTAGCATAATCATAGCTTTGCTTTTCTAGGAGAAAAGTCAATAAAGCACAAGAGGACCTTGAAGATAGGACTTTAAGGAGAGAAAAGTGGTCCTGTTTGTTTTGGATGGGGGGAAGAATCAAATTGTTACTGTAGTGGAACAGTATTGTGGAGAATTAAGTTTATTCTGATTCTTCTCAAATTAATGTTCACTTTCTAGTTTCTGGCTTTCTTATTATCCACTTGAATCATTTTCACATGAATAAAATGTGTTGTGATCAGTGAAGGATAGTAGCTTCTTAAAATTCTGAGGTGTATTAAGCTCCAAAATGAGGTCAAACTCTGGCTAGCTTCATTTTCTTGTGCCTGCTGTAGGAAAGTACAGGTATCTCTACTTTTTCTGTACATGTATAGTTAATAGTGTATGTAAGCAGAGGTGTACAAGTGGTTATTTGCCCACTTGTATCTAACTGCAGCTCATGGAACAGATTTACTCTTCCAGAACCTGGTGATAAATTCTTTATGCCATTATTTCAGCACATCTGCCATCTGATGTTTTGTATTACTCCATTGTTTTTCTGTCTTCTGGGCTTAGTTAGCATCACACTGATCTTCCTCTGGCAGTGCCTGACCCTGGAGATCTTCCATACCTGACAACTTTGTGTGAAGAAGCTTGGACCCTCATTTCACATTCTGGTTTCACACCAGATCACTTGATCTAGCATTTTGCACACACAGTATCCTGACCTTTCCAGTGTTCTGCTTCCTTACCTCAGGTCAGATCTCTACTGATCCTTTACTCTGTAACCAGAAACACAGGACTCAACACTGTTATGGTTACTACGGAAGTCACTGCTACATGTGCAGTAGAACAAGAGTTGGAAGCTGCTACTGCCATGCAGAGAAGACACACCAACAAGTCACTGTTGGGTGACGTGCTGTGTGGTGCTTGTCAAAGGTTCCCTTCACTCGATTCACTTCTCAGTGAAATTGGTGAAGCTGTTATGTTTGTTTACCCCATTTTAAACAGAAAGCAAACTGTATCACTACCTGTGATCAGTAAGAAATGTATCTCTTTCATTTGTATATATGTTGTTCCTGGCACAAGGAACTCAAGTAAGTTGGTTCAGGATTCAAAGTTGTTGGGTCCATTCTAGATTTAATTTAAAAAAAATATTGGGAGTTGGTTTTTTCTTTTTTTTTTTTTTTTGTCAGACCACTCTTTTTTCAAATCTGAAAGAAAAAGATGAGACAGTAATAATTTTTCAGTCTTTGAAGTACACTGTAGTCAGATCTTTCTTCCTTTCCTACATACATATCTACAGCACGTTTAACTGAAGGGAGCTGATAGATTGAGCAGGACCACAAGGTAGAATATATTTAATCCAAATACTTAAAGCTTTCTGGGTTCCTTAGGAATGGATTTGAAATTAGCATTCGGGATTTTGCCTCTGAGGTGATAGTGTATCCTGTGGAGTGATAGTGTATAACCTGTTTCTGATAGCAAATTAAGTTACCAATTAGTGCATGTGAACAGGCTTATTTTTGTAATATGTGAAAAGATAAACCTAGCTTGTGAGTAATTCTTCTGTTTCATTTTCAGTTCTGTTGCTTCTGTCAGTCCTGGAAGACTTAATTTGGGCTAATTTGTGTTACTTCTCAAGGGATAGTATGCTAGTTAGTGCTGAAACCCCCACTATAATGCAGTTCAGAGGTTTTATTTTGTCCAGATTTTATTGGTTCTTGGGACTGAAAATTCCTGCCACTTTTGTGGTGTAGTGGTGACAGAGGACAGTTGTTTTTGATCTGTGCCCCCACTGGAGACTGACATCTATCCATTGTCTGCCTAGAACAGAGTTTCTTGTTTAATTTCAACCAAAAAGTCACCCAGTTTGGGTGCAGCAAGACTGCACCTGCAGTAAACAGGATGATTCCGTGATTTGATTCTGAACTGTGCTAATGTAATGTAGGTGATGCTCTGTAGTTTTGGATATATGTGTAGTTGGCTTTTTTTTAAGGTGAGGTGGGATGGCTAGTTTTCAAGTAAAGCAAGTGGGTGCTTTTGCTTGTGGTGCAGGTCCCATAATTGAAACAGACAATTTTAATATATTGTTGACTGATCTTCCTTGATTATCCTAATTAGGTTATTGTTATCCTGATTATCCCTAGTTCTTAGTATGAGCTGGCTTGGAACGTTTGCATTTAGGTTCGTTATAGTGTTAATTTCATAAACAGCAATATATGTTCTTGTAGGTTGTTTATAAACTCCTGTAGAAGTGGAATACATCTATTCAATGAATTGAATAGGGAAAAAAACAGCACATAGTATTCAATCTCTGGCTGGTTGGCTTTTCCTGCTCACTTCTTAGTAGTGTTCACTGCTTTGGCCTGTATTCTGGCATTGAAGAGAAAAATCTTGTCTATAGAGGAAAAACTGTTCAACTTTGTACTCCTAGCCCTTTATTATGGAAGAATTTTGTTTTCAAATGCTGTTGTCCAGCCTCCTAGTTCCACTTCTTCTGTTCCATGTATGGATGAACTATATAGGTGTATAAGACAAGAGTATTACATAACATGAAATTTTAAGAGGCTTCTGTTCTTGTAAAGTAGAATGTTTGCTCGTACAGTTTATACATTTTTAGACCCATATGCTGTGAAGCTGATCTTTATTTTATTTCTCATTGTAGCCGTGCAGGACGTTCCAAACAAGCAGCCAGTAAAGAGAATGAATCTAGTGAAGAGATGGATGTGTTTCAGAGTAGTTCACCAGTCAGTGATGACATTCCCCAGGAAGAAGTAATGGAAGAAGAGGAAGTTTCCACAATCAATGTAAGACAGATGCCTGAGATTTTCTTTGTGAGTCTTTGTGGTGGTCCTCAGTGTATTGATGATCAGAGAATGACTTCTCCTGTTCTTAGAATGACTTCTGTTCTTATCCTTCCTACTTTAAAACGAACAGGGTAGTTGTCAGCTTCCACTGTTGTGTAGTGGAACTGCACTGTAGTTTCTCAGAGAAGCTGCATTTCCTAAAAAATACCTCTTTTTGTCAGGCATCTTAAAGTTTCTGTTCTGTGTAACCTTTCTCATCTATCTGCCAGAATTGTGTATTATCTAACGGGAACTATTTTCCAGGTAACTCCTGCTCATTCTTCTCAGCTGGACTGTGATAATGAATAAATTCAAAACAGACACACAGAATGAATAGTACTGGAAAATAAGCATGACATCTTGGAACAGAATCCTAAACCAATTTCATCCTCTTAGCAGCATATACAAATATGTTAAAATAATTTCACTTTTATATTTATTTCATACAAATACATTAGCAATGTTGGTAGTAATACTAAAAATGTAACTGTGAATGCCTTTACACTTTTGGATACGTCTGATGATTGGAGCATCTGAGTTTATGAAAACAGAAAAAACTGCTTTTAAATACAAGTAGGACATAGGCTCAGTAACATCAAATGAAGTTACATCCCGGTCATTGAACGGGACTTGTGCTTGTGATAAAATGAATAATGAATGCCACTGTATACAGTTATTCAAACATTATTGAGCAAGACTGAGCATTTTTTCCGTTATAAAATGTATTTGTTCTCAGATTTTTCAAAATTTTTCTGTAAAAACATTAAAAATACTTTTTCTCCGAATAGGTCCGTCGCAGAACTTCCAAAAGGGAAAGGCGATGAGTGAGCATGTAGTTCCCAGCCTTCCAGGTGAAAGCTTTGAAGAATGCTTTTAATATAAAGCTTGAGACTGAATGAAGCTGTTAGTGCACAAATGGGGTTGCTGACAAAAAGACAAAACCTATTTTCCTGCCCCTGCATTTGAAGTCCCTAGGTCACAAGCTTTAGCCACACACATGTTGATATCATTAACTGTGGATTTTTGTGAAGTGTAATGTGCGCTGGCTTTGTAGACATACGAACTAAAGAAGAAAACTGTAAATAGTTCTTTTTTTAATGTTTCTGACTTATAAAGTGCTTGTATAGCTTTTATCTGCGGCTTTAAACTGACAGTACCCCACTGTTTATTGGATCGATTGATTTAAAAAAGAACAGTTTGTTGAAAATTGATCTCAAGCAATATCTGTCAGTGTTTGTATTTGTACTCTTGTTGACATTTAACTGTGAAAAAAAAATCAGTTGAACAAATAGTGCCACTTTCTTTTGCCACTATTTGTCGTGTGGAGGAGAAGAAGAAAAAAAAGTCTTTGTTTCCTTCATGAATATAACCTAGTGTTTACCTTCAGGCACCTACTTATCATCAGAGGTGCTAAATTACTTTCTTTTACAGTTGAACAATGTTGGATAGAATAATACAAGAAATGCAAATTGTGAAAGAAGTTTTGTTTTACACCTCAGTATTGATGCCAGACTTTTCTGGACTTGTAGTGGCATTGAAAATTCAAAAAGGATTTAAAATATTTTAATTTTAAAAGTGTGTTATTAAATAATGTACTGAATACCCTACCCATTTTATCTTCCCCTATCAGTTTTTATTAATCTGCTGTATCAATAAAATTCTGTAACTGAGTTTTTAATAGTCTAGTATGTTAATGTGTATAGATATTTCCTTCTGAACATGATGTTCACAAAGAGCAAATTATTACTACATTATAATATGAAATCTGATATATAAACATTAGTGAAAATACAGTTCTTATTACAATGTAAAGTTAATCACAAAGAGAAATTTTATTGATGCAGTGTGTCTTTATAAAGCTGTTCTTGAGAGCCAAGTGTTTTGTATTTTATAGTGAAGTTGCATGTTTATGAAAAATGTGCTGAAAATGGGATGTAATGTTTTTTTGGAAACTCGTATCTAGCAGTAGTATATGGTAGGTTGCCTCATGAGAGAACCTTTTATTGAGAGTTTATTGTACGTTTCTTTTTTGGTTTTGAGCCAAATTTTTTTGGTATGAAAAGCTAAGTTTTTGTTGGATAACCAGCTGTCGATTATAACAGTCAAGGTATTCAAGATTTGAATGAAGCTCTGTTTTTATTTTGTGCTGCCATAGAGAGGTTGGTTTTTGGTTTGTTTTTTTTTTTTTTGGTTGGTTGGTTTTGGTGGGTTTTGTTTTGTTTTGTTTTGGGGTTTTTTTTAGGTATAATCTAAAAAAAAAAAGGAAACAAAATTCTTAGAGCAGTTTTACAGTTTACAAACTGTGTCTTTGAACCAAAATGTATCAGTTTCTACACTATGCTTAGCCAAGCACACATTATACCTTCAGGTGCTGTTCTCCCTCTGGTACCCTACAGTTGACAACACATGAAAAATCAATTTCTAACCTAAGAAAGTTTTATTCCATTGAATAATGGAGCATTTTCATATAATCCATCAATAAATAAGTTCCTGTTGCAAGGTGGCCTCTAAAGATCAGAGAAAAGGACAATACTAAACCGTGGATCTACTGATTTACAAAGTGTAAGATCACTAGTAAGGCAAGCAATCCTTAGAATTTTTTCATTATGCTTTTTTTTTGTACCAATGGAAAAAAAGTATTATAAACAATTAGGTTATTCTGCCTCATGTTAACTTCCCCCCTCTTCCAGTATTCAGCTTTTCAACATTTATACCTATAGATATGGGGGAAATGCTCCCTAGAAAGTCAAATATGGTTGATAAGAATTGACTTTGAAATAGTTGGCACAACAGAACTGGCTTACTTATGCTTCAGCAGTGCAAATGCAAGTTGTTGAGGGTTTTTTTATGGTATAAAATAATTAAAAGCTAGCTTTATATTTTCCTCTTTGACAGAATTGCACTGAAAACATTTATGGAAGATGTACCTTTAAGTCCATTTTATACAAAAAATATGAGAAATTGATGCTGAAACTGCTGCAGACTCTTGAGGCTTTATGTGCGTAAACATGGTTAGGTTAAACTTCATCGAATATTGATGCACCATTACTGATCATAATGTTTATTGTAAATTTAAACTATAGTTTTGCAAATGTTGATTTCTTGGGTTATAATGTTTAATTCATTATTTCTTGAGAAATAGGCACAGCAAATATTTCATTCTTATATTCAAACCTCTTCTAAGTTCATTCGTATCTCGTATAAAGAAAATGAATATTTTATGTACTAACATTTTGAGATCTGCGTACAGTAGCTACAGTAGATTATAATTATGTATAAAAGATAAATTGCTAACATTCAGTTAGCATGCTCTTCTGCAATGATAATGTTAAGTTTATAAAAATGTACTGTATTACATTAAAAAATCAAATTGAACTCACTGTAACAAGTTCCAGTATGACATTTTTGTGAGATTGCCGAAGTATCTTGCTGTACTTTGCAGCAAATTAAGCCTTTGTTACATTTCCTTTTCTTGCTGCAGTGCAACAGGAAACTCTCAGTGATCTGTAGTTCATACGCAAAATCCAAACAGGGATTGTAATCTTTATACTAATGTTTAAGAATAATTCGCTGATTCCAGAAACATGGTGGTCTTTTACTTGTTATCTGCTGAGATAATGAATATTTAGGGTCAAGTAATCTACTAATAGGAGGGAAACATGAAATTGCTTGAAAGTTCTAGTGTGAGTACACCTGTTTCACCTTGGATGGTCTAGAATTCTGTACTAATTATACTTGACTCTGTCAATTGACTTTATTTTCTAGCAAAACCGAACCCTTTTTCAAATATTTTGACACTTGTTCTTTTGACATTTTGATCTCTGTGAACAAAAACATTAGAATTTACAAAAAGATATTCATATTAAAGACATTTTTGTCAAAAATGAATATGCTTAATTTGTAACTTGAAAAAAACTTAGTGTTGAATATTAAATACATCATTCTGGCATAGCATTTGTCATCTGATAGTCTAAAAAAGACACCACCAAACTTGAGAGGTGTGTGTGCAGTTTTCTTGCTCTGTTTTTTGCATGTGTAGGTCTTGACAGATTATCAAAATCTGCTTTCATGAATGCACATGGTAGGTTTTGGATCCTGCAAGTTCGTATCCCTGTTGTTCTGTGGGGTTAATTCTTAAATGCATTCATCCTATGCAAATACAAATATAAACCCAAGTACATTATGTTTGAAGGATCTTACAACTGTATACCAGAGGTGTACGAAATTCTGAGTTTGTGGATGGAGTAATTTTAAAGACTTATCTGTGTTTAATTATGTAGTTCATATGTATATATATAGATATAGCTCTATATACTGTAGAGGTTGATACATCTCTACCTCATCAAAGTAGGTGCAAATACTTTTTAAAGAGACACATTCAGGTATACCACTGTATTTGATCTAGACAGCATGTCTACAAACACACATGGCTCAGATGAGTTCTAGATGGCCATCCCTTTAATCTGATGGTTCTGTGATGACCAAAATGATAAAGTTCACCTGACCAAGACCCTCTGTCCAGTCATCCATAAGGAGGAGTAGAAGAATCTGAATACGTTCTTGTTTCTTCCTTTGCTCACAGATTGCCATTCCAGTCTTTGCATCTTTGTTGGATGTTGCCTTTACAAAAGATGGTTACTAATTTAGGTACAATTTCCTAACACTTACAGAAGTATCTTACATTCCACAGACACAAGCAAACTTCTTGCCCTGTCAGTAGGTTTGTCCAGCATACTTAGGGCACCCGCTTCCTTGCATACTGTACAGCTCCTGGTATTTTGTTACTAGTGGAAAAGTAAGAAGTTGAATGTTGGCAGCTGGGATGGAAATACAGAATAAAAAACCCCACCCAGTTTGCTTTAAAAGTTCTTCACATTCTGAAAGGTCTGACCTCTTTACAGCGGTCTCTGAGTGCCATTGTGTTTGTATGGGCAGGATAAACATGGTATAGTACAGTGCGTATATGCAGTCATGGAAAGGTTTTACTCCTGCACTTTTTCAGTGCCTCGTTGCAGTCATGATCTGGTTTTTAGTAGCACTTTCATTTCCATAATGAAGATGTTTATTTTATATTCTTTTGAGACAGCAGCATTATATCATATCTGTGTAAAAAGGAAGTCTCTCAAATGCAGATTTCTACCCCTGCAAATCACTATTTCAGTAATTGTGTGATACGTTTGGATTTAGTTTAATGTATAGCTTCTTTGAAGGATGGATAACATAAGGTGTTTGTTTTGGCTAGCCATGTCTCTGATGCTTGTATCCTACCTCATGTATGTAGATACAAAGGAACACACTATTTTGCAAATCAGAGCAGTATTACTGAATACTTGCCTGCTTACTTGGAAGTAATTTTATTATTAAAAATGAATTGCAGTTCATAAATTTGTTAGTGGTTCTGAACAGATCCAGTGATCTGATGGCTTTAGAGACTATCTTCTGTAATACTGTGTCACTGTTGTTGCAGCTCATTAATTTCTATAGATAGAAGACAATTGCACAAATTAAGACATGCCTTATAAGAGAACAGGGGAACTTAGTAACAATCTAAGTAGTACTAACTTCAGTTGCTGTTATAATATAAAGGAGTGTGTTAAAATGAAACAATCTTGCCCTAAAAAGCTTTTTCTTTAATATGTTGGAAAGACAAGCTGATAATGTAAAACAGCTTTCTCCAAAAGTCACAGCACTTTGAAACAGTCTGGTTTGGAACAACTAGCTTTTTTGGTAGATATACTTTAAAATTCCAGGTTCCTGTTTCCTTGTAGTATGTTTCAATTCAGCAAAATTAAATTTTTGTAAACTGAAGATATTTTGAAGAATAGAAGAGTTTTTAATCCTTATTTAATAAAATAATAAGGTGGTTATTTTAAACAAGGAGGTTTTTGGGGTTTGTTGTTTTGTTGTGTTTTTTTTGTTTGTTGGGGTTTTTTTTTATAGCCACATCTATCGATGCAGTAACTTGTTACATGTATGTCATGTACACCACCATTTTTTTGGAGTCCTTGACTTGCAGCATACTGAAAGGCAGCAGAAACCGCCTTTGTGTTTTCCCCAAAATGCGTTTACTCTTATCCTTCCGTAACCCTTTCAAAATATGAATAACTGGAGGAAGAAGGGAGAGAAAAATGATGATTTTATTTATCTTCTGCTGTATTCTGTATGGTTTAGGTGCTGAAAAAACAATGGTGTATGCAGGTGTGTGGTTGCGTGAAAAATGGGGTATTAGATATGAGTTACTGATTTAAAAGGTGGTAGAGAGATGAGTAAAGAGTAGAGAATCAACGCATAAATAAGGCAGGAATGCAGTTACTGGATACCAGATGACCTGAGATAGGAGTCCTGTATTCACTAGGGAAGATCAAATTTTGCCAAACCATTTCTGGTAGTCATGGAAGGAACAGGAAAAGTTACTCATAAAATATGTATCACCTCAGCAACATTTAATGATTATGTACTTGGGTACTATCGTGAAAAATGTGTGACAGTGGGTTGTGGGATATTACACAATTCTGCATGGGATAGTATTTTAATCTCTGTAGGGATCTAAAAATTAATTCTTTTTTCATCTTCCTAAGCTGCTCTGTTACTTTTATTGTTTATCCTTTTATAACTCTGGTATTTAATATCCATTGCCTGCTTTCAACTTTTACATTTATCCAACATACAGAAGTGAGAGATGGCTATGACACAGAATTGCTGTAATTCATTGCTATCATTTTTATTTAGATAAAATATTTCATATATCAGGAGAACACTTTAAATCCGTACTTAATTCATTAATATGTTCAAAACTTGTGACTCTGTCTTCTTAGTTTCTATGCTACTCTTTGATGTTGAATTAGGAACACTTGGAACATTGTTTTCTTTTATAGTGCTTTCTGTTCATGCAAGAAAAAGTAGTCCTTAGTATTGTAGCCATCCCTGCTTAGAACCCACCATCCTATTTAGATTCAAGACTGATGAGGACTTTCAATAGTTGTTAAATACTGGGGTCATCCCATTTTGCTGTAAAGGAACTAAAAATACCCGAAGTGTTCCTCAGTTTAAATTTCTAGGGTGAATGACTGGGACAACCGGAAAGCTTCTCAAGGTGGATCCTGTTTGAATCTCTGGATTCCATATTCTTGTTAATGAAATGTGATGTTCATTATAGCCATTGTCTCTGCTAGACACAAGGAAATACCCTCACATCCCTTCCTGTTGTCTTTAGCCACATGTCGCTATTCCTCTACTGCATTCATTTCAAAAGCAGTGGGAGTTTCACCTCAGCCAGAAATTGCTTCGAATCTTTTAATTGTGAGCCTTTTGCTTTCAGGTGTAATTGGTCTGTCACAGTCTTGATATCAGAAGGGATTTTTGTTTATTTATTTTTAACCACATAAATTCAGACCCCGGACATCTTAGACCATTCATTTCCCCTGCAGGCATTCTGTCTAGGTGTTCTGCTATTTCTAACCACTGACTGTACAACAGGATAGTAGTCTGTGTCCAGGCCCTCTATGAAGTACTTCTAGCAGGTCAGTGATCAGAGTGGGTTCTGCCAGGACTTAGATGACTTTCGGAGCGGTGCTTGAAAATCTCCTGTGAAAATTTGCACCACATGAATTCCACCATGAGAGCTGGTGGGGGTCATCTGGCACACTGATACAACACACAGCGTGGTGGATTCTGGTCTGCTCTGTACTGTTCCTTTGTATTAGTCATGTCTAATGCCACAAATACAAATGAGTAAAAACAATTTTATCTCAAGAAAAAGCCTGACTAAAACTCTAAAGGTCTGCCTGCTCTGTCAACAGCAGATGTGCTCTGCTCTTTTCTGCGTGTTCACTGGTCCATCAGGCTTTGATGAGCAGCAGTAATTAAAAACAGCGCTTGAGAAGGAAGATTCATCTCCTACCGTCACTGGAACATGTACCTGTTTGCACAGATCTGCTATGGCGGAGAGCCAGAGCTTTGCACGAGGAAAACTCAGAAATGAAAAATTATAGAATGGAAAAAGGGAATAAATACACTTTTCAAACCTTGAGAATATCATAGAAAAAAAGGAGATTCAAAAGTAATGCGTAAAAATTGCAAACTTGCAGATTCTTCTAGATGGCCTTTTTAAGTAATGCATTAAATTTGATACTGGTGGTGTTTGGATGATTTATTGAGAAAGTGTCTCTATGAATAAAAATCAGAAGTATTTCAGTACTCTGCAAAGAGGAGTAACTTCACTGAATGCTGCATGAACAGCCATGTGGTGACCAAGTCACACAACATTATCTGCTGAGAGGAGGCAGTGTGAATTCGTGTTGCTGAAAGGAGACACGTCGTGGGTGTAGATTCTGGCAGTGTGGTATCACTTAATCCCCTCAGTTTAGCAAGCTTGAGTCCAAGGGAGCACTTTGGATGAGTCAGTCAGGATGAGAGGTTAGGTGATTTATTGCTGAGGTGGAGCAAGAGGTCAGGGGAGGAACAGGCAGTATACAGAAAAGGCACAGATCAAAATTAGCTTGCCAGTCATTGGTTTAATTGCACCCTAGTGGATGGAGCTGGGACATGAAGATATGATTCCTGGGGTGGGAAGAAACTGCAAGTTAAACTCCCTCCTGCGCATGGTCTGGGTGGTAATCCATAGAGCATTTCAATCCAGGCCGTATTTGAGTTACGTGAAACAGGGAATTGGTATTCTGGCTGCTTATACCAAAACATGAATTTTTTTCTCTTCTACCTGTGGATAGCTCAGATTAGGACGTATCAGTCAACCAGACAGCTAGAAACAGTGGTTGGAAGAGTGGACTCAGAGGGCAGTGGTTTGAAGGCTACTCTGCCTCAAGGCTGGTAATGACTGACTGGGATCTGTTCTGGGATGTGCTGTGTTTAATGTCTTTTTCCGTGACCTGAGGAGATGAGTGCTCGCTAATGAAGTTCTCAGGTGACAGAAAATGGAAGGGGGCAGTCAGCACGCTGTCACACACAGATGCCTAGTATCCTTGAGGGAATGGGACCTCCTCATGAAATTGAATAAGCACCCACGTGAAGTCCTGCCTCTGCACATTAAAAACCCTTGGCAGCGATGCAGGGCTGGGGACTGACTCGTTTGGGCAGCAGATCTGTTGAATGTCAGCTGGGGCAGGTGGTATACAGTACGGTGGGATGTATTAATAGCAGCAAAGCCAGCAGGTGATTAGGAGATGGTGATTATTCCCTCTACTTGTTAGTCCACATCTAGGTACTGGGCTCAGTTTTGGCACCCTAAGAACATGAAAGACTAATAAATTCCTGTGAGTTCAGTGGAGAGCCACCAAGATGGCCAGGGCCTGGAGCACAGGTCCTGTGCGGGGAGGCTGACAGGGCTGGGCTTCCAGCATAGCTGTGGGTGACCCAAGAGCAGCCTGTTGATACCAGCAGGGGGGGTACTGAGAGGATGGGCCCAGGCTTTTCACAGCAATGTGTGGTGGGAGGAAAAGGGAGACAAAGTCAGATGGTGAACCTTGGTGTAAGGGTGGATTCAAGGATAAACTTACAAAGGCAAACTGACCAGAATGGGATCAGTAAGGCATGGAATCAGGTTGCCCAAGGAGATTATAGTCTCCCTTAGAGACTTTCAAGAACCACCTCTGTAAAGCCGTGAGCAACTCATGGTTGACCCTACTTTGAACTAGATTTTGGACCTTCTGAGGTCCGTTCCAGTCTCAATTATCCTATGACCCCGTTCCTGTAACAGCATAGCTTTTGAAGTGGGAATCATGAAATAGGGCAAGTTTCTCTGGCTTGACAAATTTAGGTCACTCTGTTATAGCATTCAATTTTTATTCCACCTGCCATTTAGCATCACCTTTGGTAAGTGTTAGCATCGTTCAGAAGATAACAAATACAAAAGATTGGTTCATCTTAATTTTTTTAAATGTGGGTTCAGAATAGTTTATCATACATTTGTGACATATGTATATATTCTTTTTTTTTCCATGCTTGCACACATGCAGGCAACTTGAATTCAGATTTTCACTTCTAGCTGATTTCTAGTTATCAGTACCAGGTTATGTTGTGCTAATGCAGTGTGTATTATTATTACAAGTCATGTAATATATTCAAGGCCCTGTATGGCCATGGGCTTAATTCATGGTTCTCCTAATCCACTGAGTACTAAATTCTAATTTAGGATACTGTGGTGGACTTTTGATCTGGATAAGTAAGGAACTACTTTAGCACAGTTAGGCTTGTTGAAATTAAAAATTATTTTATATGGTAAGATGAATATTCCTTAGTGGATGATTCCCAGCGGAAGACAGACTTGGGTTGCTGGAGACACACATTTGAGGAATTGCACATCTGTTGGGGCAGCCCACAGGCACAGCAGTTTGTGCAGCAGCTTCTGGACTGTGCTTCAAAATCTTGTGGACGTTCTGAGAGTTTCGTCTGAGATTGATGGAGGGCTTCCAGAGACATTTGAGGAGCATCAATGTGCTGCTGCATGTGAGGATACTGCAACCTCGGATGGGTCTGTCCTGTTCCTGAAGAAAGGGTAGTCTGAGCTGTTGAACTGGTTCCTGGCTGAACTGGACACGTGCCTTTTCAGCAGGTATGGGACAGCCCTTCACAAGCACTATCTGGCAGAGAACACAGCTCCCCATAGCAGCAGTCAATGCAGGGCAGAGCCAGGAACCTCTCTGTGGGCAGCAGGCACGTGCCCTGCCATGGTGAGAATGTGCTGCAGAGCACAGACCCCAGCAGTGTTGGGTTGATGCCCCTGTGACACCAGCGGCCTTGCCCCCAGCACAGCTCTGCAGGGCTGGGCCTGAGGGATGCCAGGAACCTCTCACCAGGGCTGGGGGAGATGAGCTTTGGTGCCTGGGAGGGTCTGTGTTGCCAGTTAGCAGAGATGTGGGAGGATGATAGTGTTTGTGCAGCATCAGGGATGACAAGATCAACCAGACCTCTAGGACCCTGCAGGTACAAAAGCCCCCCCCCACCAAAAAAACCACAAACCAAAACTCCACTTGAGGTACAGGCAGAGTCTGCTTGGTGGGAAAGCAAGACTCCCACTATGACAAAGGTTGGGAGCTGGTGGTTTCTGGGTCCAGAAACATGGCTCCTGCTCCCCCTGCAGATCTGCTACCGATGAGGGATTCACTGTCTGGCAGCAGACCAGGGGCTGGAAACTCCCTCCAGTGTAGGTCCGTACCTCAGCTGGTAGCACTGGGAGAAAGCAGAGAATGGCAGCATTGGGACACTCCATCTACTGACACAGCCTGGTATCTAGGGAGGCTTGCTGGGGGTTTGGATCATGCTTTTCCATGTGGGCACCAGCAATGGACCTTGGGAGACTAGAAATGACAGGTGAGGAAAAAGGCAACCCATCATCAAGTGATGGACCAGGATGGCAAGCAGAGGAAATCAAGAAAACAAAAGGGCTGAAAGGGGCCAATTTTGAGAAAAGGAAGTATCTGCAGCAGAGCTTTATGGGGAAAAGTCTCCTGCCTGTTATGGGAAATCAGAACATCTGCATGCCTCTCAGCAGTGCTGGTACACTAACACACGTGGCATGATCAGCAAACAGGAGAAATTGAGGGTCTGCATAAAGTTGTAGAGCTATGATCCAGTTCAGATCACAGAGATATGGTGAGGTAGCTCAAATGGCTGGAGCTCCCCCATGGATGGATCCAAGTTCTTAAGGGAGGTTGGAACAGGAAGGTAAGGAGGCGGAGCTGCCCTGCACACGAGTGTGGCAGGGGTGCATGGAGCTGTCTGTGGGATGGATGAGGAGCCAGCTGAGAGGTTATTGGTCAGGATTAGCAGACAGGCCAACAGGTGTGACATGTGGGTGTCTGCTACAGACTGCCTGATTAGGAAGAAGTAGTATTGAGGCCTTTTTTAGTCAACTGGAAGAGCCTGATAGTAGAGCTGCTCTGCTGGCAAGAACTGGAGATAACAGGCTGATGGAGCAGCCTCTACCTCATTGCAAAAAAGTTTTATTTGAACTCATGGTTTGTTTTTTCACCTCTTACAGCGCTTGAGACTCCAAGAGTTATGTTCATGGGTAAACGGAGTGTTTTGTTAAGCAGACATGGTACCATAACCAGGACTGTTTCCACTAATATGGTATTCCATAGGGATAACTTTGTGTCCCTTCTCTATCATAGATCTTATCTACTGAAGAAAAAAACCCAACAAAACAAACCCAACAGGCCTTTTCCTGTGTTATGAATGTAATAGTTATTTGCTGGGTTTTTAACTTTTCTTCCCACAAGGATGGCATAGGGTTTTGTTTAGGATGTGGGAGATGCCAGAGTGTGTGATGTGAATAGCAGAAACCAGGTCAAGCATAGGAGTTCATGACTGGACCAGCATTTGTTGGGGAGACAGGCTGAGATCAAAGAATAGAAAAGTGGTTGTACTGGGAAGCTGTGCTATACAGGAGAGACAGACTGCCTCCAGTAGTGGCCAGAAATGGGTGCCTAGGGGAGAATAAGAACAGGATAAAAATATATAGTAACTCCCCCAGACATTACTGT
>JAWWLV010000001.1:48876532-48945904 GCA_035041135.1 Platyrinchus mystaceus
ATCAATAAGATGAGCTTCATAGTTTTGATTTTTTTTTTCTTAAGTAAATACACTTTTCCAGAGGTTCTTCAGAAACAGGCCTGATTGTGTGAGTGACTTAAGAGATGGCTGAATGTGAGCAGCAATGAAAACGGTGCCAATTCCCACCCCCTGTCTACATTTCATGTTGCTGTGAACAATGCCTCAAAGTGTCTCTGATTCTGTTGGGTAAGATGATGTCATGCTCATTTTTTTTCTTGGTTCTAATGGTATAGATGAACACATCAGACTTTGAGAGAAGACTCGAAAACCTCATGCTGAGGTGACAGAGAGAAGGACTGAGTTGTAATGGTTCAAAATGGTTTGATAGTTTCTTGAAGGTTGAATAATATCTTCTTGTTGGGACACCCTATGGGTTATGGGGAGAGAGATCCTGGGACCCAACTCGTGGTGGCCTGATCTGGGGAGCTAAGCAGCTGCACCTCAGTCTGGAGTGTCCCACTCACAGCTGCTGTCCTGAAATGGTGGCAGAAGGTCCCTCCCAACCAAGAGAGAGGTGCAAGAGGACGTGTGTGCACCTTGCCCCTTCCTCATTTGAACAACAGCTCGTGGCCCTTTGGATTGGGCTCTGGCCAGGTGCAGGCAGAGGTGCTGGGCTGTGAGCACTCCACATGCTGACTGAGCAGGTGTTCCCTGTCTCCTCCAGGGGAAGGAGGCTCTGGGCCAGGGAGAAACCTCCTCCCACATGCTGGGTCTGCTGAACTAGCCCATCCACACTGTAACCGTGCTGAAAATTGTCTGCTTGTGCAAGATTTATATATTTTAATTAGCATGGTTTGGTGTGGGGGTATCAATGAGCACATTCTGAAAGCAGTTTCTGCTTCTGTTTTGAACCTCTGTCCATAAATCCAAGACTGTCAACAGGTATTAGGTTTGGCACTGTTTCCGAAGTGTTGTTTTATATTCATGTTGATGCTGTACATGTATTGAAATATTTTTTTATCTAGGAAATTAATGTTATTGTTGTGAGGCTGTTGGAAAAGGCTAAGGCTGAATTATCAGTGTGGCCAGTGGGCGTTAACAGGAACTGCTTTCTTTGTTATTTTAATCCAGTGAAATTGCTGATAAGGGGCTTTGAGTTAGGAGAAGAAAGAGCAAGTTTGGTGCCTCCACTTTATAGGCAGGCATCTTCTCTGAGCTATGCATTATGGATCATAATAAATAGTTTAAAAGCACAATATGCAGACAAGACAGCAATATCCTATCATCTGATAATAATTTTGATTGCACTGCAGTAATTTAAAACTTTGGTCCTTTCAGGAAAGGATAAATGTAGATGCTACAGAATATGTATGAAAAAAAAGGAAGTACAGGGCAAGTTAGGACATGCATGATGGCTTTAAATAGATCAACAGTGAGGCAATTAATTTGAATGGTGCTGGATAGAACAAGTGCTCAGGGAGGTGTGGAAAGGAGCTGGAGAGAGCATAAATTCCTGGGTTCTCCTAGAAGAAGCTGATGAAAGAAGAAGGATTACTTAAAATAATTTAAATATTGACTTGTGCTCTGGGTAATTTCCATCTGACTTAATAGATGTATCTTTTTACCCAAATATTAGTCAAATCCATGCACATTGTTATGCTGAAGAAAGGTTATTTTCTCAAAGGCAATGTTTACAGTTTGCAAGATGATCAAACAGATGGTTTAAATTTGTTCTGATACTCTGTGTTTTTTCACAGTCTCTTTGTAAGTTTATTTAAGTTACAAAGAGACTGTGAAAAAACACAGAGTATCAGAACAAATCTAGATCTGTCTAGAACAGTGTCATTTCCCAGATGAGATAGCTGCTTGAGGACATGCCCGTCTTCTTGTCTCCAAAAAGATAATCCTCATCTTCAGTAAATAGTAGTGACTGTGGTTCCCTGCCCTTCCAGGACTTCTGCTTCTCTCTCCACTCTCCAAAATGAACCCATGACCCCGCTGCCTCCTCCCGTAGCTTCTTAAAGAGGTTCTTCATCATCTATTGTCCACGGACATTGCCATGTTCTTTTCTGTTTCTGTTAGTCACCCTGACTGATCCAGTATGCATCCTGCCTTGCATGACAAGAGGGAGCTGGGAAAAAGCAGGGCAGCATGGAAGAGGTGATATTCCCAGTCTGCCAGAAGTGATATTCCCAGTGTGCAGCTATTCAGAAGTGCTGACATTTCTTTTAGCATCCCTCCAACTGTTCTCTTTTTCCTTGCTGGCAAAGCACCCACTGCAGCCCACAAATGACAGCCATGTGGGTCATCTTCCAAAGGGCTGAATGTGTCACTGTTTGTCCTGTGTGTTACAAGCTGACACTGGTTTCTGAACTTGCTCGAGTCTGTTCAGACTGGCTGGTTTCTGTCCTCAGTAGCAGGCAGAGCTGCCATAGCCCCTGGTCTGCCTCTTATGCAGCAAACACAATTAACAAAGATCTTTTGATGTGCTCATGGAAGCCTTGATCAACTGAGTAGCTCCAGAAGACTTATTTGTGCATGACTAAACAGTGGGGAAAAGAAATATTTTCTTTCATTTTCCCGCACGATTTTGGGACAAGGCTGGAAATTCAGCCTTGATTTGCTGTACACATTGCTGGTCCCATTTTAATGATATGTGTCTGTTGTCATTGTGAAGGACGAGAATCTACTCCTGGATCTACCTCAGCAAAGATTTTGACGGGGCGCTGGACTAATTTCTTTCCATATTTAATTTAAGCAGAACAGAATTAGATTGTAATTGGATACCTTTAAACTCCTCTTCTTAGCTGTTGTCTCTAAATCATTTTTAGTACACCCAAATAGTCCTTCAAGCCAATGTAAAGACCAGCCAAGAATATTTATCTAGTGGCTCTTTATCAGGCATAGAAATGCAGTGTCAGGAAGGAGTGTAACTACACAGGACCTGGAACTTCCCCTTTCCTTCCTCTCCACATCTTTGAGGTAAGAAGATCAGGGTACATTCTTTTTAAGTGTCTTTTTTTAAAATTACATATTTTTTACAAACTTGTGTAACTATGTTTGTGCATCTATTAATTCAGGCCCTGCAAGCAGGTCTGGACATACTGCTGTCTGCTCATGGAGACAGTGGGGCCTTCTTGCATTTATAGGGTTTGGGAGTGCTATGAGGAAAAGGAAATACTGGGTTGTAACCATCTTCTTTAGGTTTATAATCTGGTGTATTTTTCTTTCTCTAAGTGAACAACATAGCTAATCTTTCAGGTGGTGCAGATAACGTAAAACATACATGACCTGTTTTGATGATTTCCCTGTTACCCTAGGCTGGATTTCCAAATGACAAAACATGTTTTCAGTTCACCAATATAGTTCTAGTCCCCACATATATAGGGGAAAATTGCCTAGTGAAGTTGTTATCTGCCTCAGAGAGGGAATGAAAACCAGTATATGCAAATTTAAATCAAGAGGTATAGAATGTTAAGAGGTTCCAGGGGACCTTAAAGATCATCTAGTCCCAACCCCACTAGACCAGGTTGCTCAAGGCCTTATCCGACCTGGCTTTGAACACTGGCAGGGTTGGGACATCTATAACCTTCCTGGGCAACCTGCTCCAGTGTCGCACCAGCCTCACAGTAAAGAATTTCTTCCTAATATGTAACCTGAATTTCTCCTCTGTCAATTTGTACCAGTTACTTCTTGATCTGTCACTATAGTTCCTGACAAAGAGTCCCTCTTCAGTTTCCCTGTAGGGGTACTGGAAGGTTTCCCCTTTCAGATACTGGAAGGTTGCTATGAGGTCTCCATACAACCTTCTCTTCTCCAGGCTGAACAGCCTCAACTTCCTCAGTCAAGTATTTTGGTGTTTCAGCTAGCCTGTTCCTCTCAGCAGAGACCTCAAAGAACTTGTGGGGTAAGAGAAGGGGAAAGATCCAAGCCCACAACCCATCAAAAGCGTTTCCTGCTCTCCAAAAGGCCTGCTGGAGCTCCCTGACAAAGATGAGTCCTGCAGGCATTACACTCTTTGTACGCATCTCCTGAGCCACAACATGCTAGGTCTCCCACCCCACGTGTGCGCTTGCCTTTTTTGTTCAACACCTTCACACCCATTTTTGTTCTATAACAAATAACTTGTCATTTGGGCTGACCTTCACTGGGAATTTATTATTTACACTTCTGTGCTCCAAGATGGGCACTGGCAAATGGGCAGTAACAGACAAGTGCTGCTGTAAGGGTTTCTGGTGTAATCTAAGGTGACGGGAGAGTGAAGGGATGCGAGGACAGGCATCAGCTAGAGCTCTAGTTAGAGAAGTGTTTCTCGCAGCTGGGTTTCTCCTGTGTTTACAAATGATCAAGGGATCTGCCTAATGTGCTCAAGGACCTATATAGGGATGCAAATTTAGAAGGATTTTAATGAAAAACCTCTCAGAAAGGGACATTTTGACATTTTGTTTTTCGGTAAATATTCATGATCATGTAATATAATGTTAGTCTAGAGCAGGTTTGGTGCTGCTGAGGGTTCCCGGAGAGCAGCAGGGGTCATTGGATCAGGGGAAAGCAGACAAAGAACACCGCACCAGTGCCAGAGCTGGAGGAGAAAGAAAACAAACAAACAAACAAAACCCCCAACAAAACAAAAACAAAACAAACACCAGGAAGACGTGTAAGCTGTGGCTTGAAGGTATGGATGGGCAACTTCATGTGATATAGGTGCATTTGAGGTAAAACTGCAAATCCCTGGATCAAAGCTGATCAGATCGTTCCGTGGCTGTTGACGCCGCGTTGGTGGGGGTTGTTTCGGATGGGCTTCAGCGAACACCGCCGTTCCCGAGGAGACGACGGTGGCGCCGGCCGGGAAGGCGGCTGGTCCGTGTGGCGGACGGCCCGCGTGCTGCTTTTATTACCGAGAGGAGGGAAGAGGAAGGGAAAGGGAAGGGGCTCCGCTGGCCAAGCCCGGCCCTCGCTCCCCGGGCCCGGCCCGGGGGCGGTGAGGGCGGTGAGGGCGGTGGGGTGCAGGAGCGCGCGCCGGCCGGCAGGTGGCGCCGCCGGCCCCCGGCGCACGCGGGGGAGGGGGCGCGCGGCCTCCCTTCCGTGAGGGAATAACGGCCGCCCGAGGCGCAGCCGGCGGAGCGGCTCTCGAGGCGGGATATTTCCACCTAAAAAGATGTCATTTTTCTACAATGCCTTCCCCCGCCCTCCCCCCCCCCCCCTTTTTACCTCCTCTGAAGCTGCTGAGCTACCCAGTACCCGGCATATTACGTTAAAGTTAATGGCTCTGGTTTGTAGGGCTGTTCTGCTTTCCTTAATAATGTTAAGGGAAGGAGGAGTATAAAGTGCCGGATGTTTGTTTCAATTCTGTTTCCTCGAAAAGCAAAAGTATTCAAAACAGGTTGGAAAAACATAACCTTGAATGTGAATTTGTGCCCACAAAGGCACAAGGGGAATTTGCAGGTAAATTAGTTTATACGGCAAAGATGTTATCCAGTAGAGCTGTCCAACATATCACATCACTATTTGGCATTATAAGATCCAAGCACACGATTTCCATGAAAAAAACCACAAACCTCAAAAACTGTCACTGCAAATTGCTTCTAGTTGCTCTTCGAAGTAGAAGCCTTTTTCATATATTTTTTCTCCAGTTTACTGACTTTTTAATTTTTCTCCTTGTTCTCTCCTATTTTCTCTAATACCATGGAGAAAAGAAGTCTAAAGCTTACCTGGCTTTCTGAGGACCGCTTTTCACACTAGAAAGAAAACCTATTAAGTACAGTATTTCCCAAGAAAGTGTTATGAACGACAGTGTTTCAGAAAATGGGCAGTCCAACCAGATATTGTAAAGAGCTTGCCTGTTCTACAGATTGCCCTGCCCACTGTGACTGAAACATCAGTTTCAGCTTTATATCACAGAAATATACACCTTGATTTTAGCAGAGAAGTGACCTTCCCATTGTATAGACACTGGTGAGGACAACTTTCCTCAGTGTTGTCATTTGTGTTCAGTGACACAAGTTATTGAGATATAAAGGAAGTGCCATAAAAATGGTCCAGCATCTAGGAAAGACACCTTATGGTACAAGACTTACAGAGCAAAACTTATGTAGCTCTTTGGAATGATGAAAGATGTAAGAATAGAAGTTTCTGTGGTTTGGGTTTGGGTTTTTTTTTCAGTTTTGGTGATGCAGCTGAAAGATCATGTACCTCCCCCAGCCTGAGTGTGGCCAGCCTTGTAGAAAGTGAAACACAGTCCACGTTTCCACATAAAGGAGTGAAACAGCCTTATGAAGGCCAGAAGGCCACGAGCAGGTCACAATTTCTCTGTTTGTGCCAGTGGTGTGGCTGACCCGTCTGGCGTTACTCTCTGGACTTAAGAAGCTTGCTGATCACTTTTGTGTTCTGTAAATACTCCCATGAATGGGATATCAAGGGGAGAGAGAAGAGCTAATGACCCTGGCTTCATCTCTGCCCAGTTTCTTCCCTGGTTAAATAGGGCTGACACACGCCTTGCATGGAGATTAAAGCTGGTTTGTAATGGACAATTGTAATTAGGGCTCATCATCAAATTCTGTAGAAGCTCCAGTCAGCCTGGTTGTAGCTCCAAAGAGCCCAGTGGCTGATTCTACACGAGTGGCAGAACCCTGCATATTGTGATAACTCTGACAGGCATTTTAGCTGGTAAACCTCCCCCCTCCCCAACAATGGCTAGATGTTTAGCTGGTTAAAAATCAATGGCCCCACTCCCTATGGGGCTGTATTCCTCACTCCTTTATCACTTGTGCTCTGGGAGCTGCCTTCCAGCACTGTGACAGGCTTTTCATGAAGGACCTCTCAAATTCTGGTCTCTAGTAAGGTTGTGATCCAGGAGGAAGATTAGTTTCTTATTTAGAGCTTCCCAGGTTAAGCATGGCTTGTCTCTGTCCAGATGTGTGTCACAGCAGAGCTCTGGTGTGCAGCACTCATCAGGGAGTCCTGTGGAGACAGGATTCCTCACTTCCTTTGGACTAGTGCTGGCTTTCTTCTTTTTGCTCTTCTTAGCAGCAGGTGTGAAGGGACTGGTTGAACTGGTCTCTGCCTCTCAGAAAAATATTTAGCACAAGAACACTTGCACCTGCCCAATGTCATTCTTTAAAAGATGCCTGGAGTCTTCTGTTTCCTAGTACTGGACTGCATCGCAAGTTGACTGTTAGCAGGGAAGACACCTGTGGTGTGTGCAAGGCGTGGGGAAGAGAGAAAAGATGAGAGGACCTACAAAACTGACAGCACTCACAAACTCCAAATGTCTTTCCCGCATCTCCAGTACTGCAAAACCAAGGTCTGGTCTCAAGTGTGTCAGCAACAGCCTCATCACCACCAAATAGTGAGGGTGTACCACTTCTATGCTCAGTGTGCTACTACACAGGTAGCAGCAGTGTTCCTCTTGTTATAGCATGGTTCTAGTAACACCAGGGCACTGCTCTGCTGTGACCTCCTATGTCATTTTCAGAACTGCTGCTTAGCAGGATCTGACTCCCTGTTCCACAGCAAGTATGTCTCTCGTTCCCAGGCCACATGATCTTGTATTTGTACGCATTGATTTTCAATCAAATTTGAATTGCTTCTGTCCACCTCTGGCTTTAAGCAAGATGAATGCACAGGATAGGCCTAATGCTCATTGATTAAAAAAAAAAAAAAAGAAAAAGTAAAATCACTTTTAAACTAGATTGCAGTGTCTCCTGAGCTTACCGGGTAAAAAGCCCACTTTAAAAATCAAGCTCCAATGGAAGCTAAAATGAACACTTTGGAGTGTTCCTTTGCATCAATTCTATCTTCTCAGTATGAAAGTCAAGAAAATAAGCAGGAGTTATGTTTCAGGCTCCCGTGCATAAAGACAAGGAGTGCAATCTCTTTCTCGTTTTCCTTCTGATTGCATTGTCCTGTTCAAGATGTGATGTGGAGCCAAGTTACAGCAAAGCCGAAGCAGTTTCACTTCTCAGAGAGATGAGAACGCAGAGGACCATCAGAGACGGCAAGGTACCAAGTGAGTCATATCAAATATCAGATAGAACGTAAGCTCCCCCACCTCATATATGCTCAGCCCTCTATTCCTGTCAAAGTGAAAGGGGATAGTGTTGAAACACTGAAATACTCTGACCCTTAAAGCCCCAAATGGTATACTGAGGAAACTGAGCACTACACCTCAGAGAGACATGTGTGTCCTCCTCAGCATGCCGGGGCTCAGGGTTAGAGTGAAACCTGGTGTAATTGTAAGATCACCGCCTGTTTCCTTAAGGAATATGTTTCTGGGCTGTCTTGTTAAGGAACCAGAAGGTTGGTTGTAATGTTACTTGTTAATGAAGTTCAAGGGTGATAAAGGGCAATAGGAGTGGGATGACAACAAGAAATAGCATGAGCAGCAGATGTGGCCTCCCAAGCTAACTGGGAGAGGGCTTTCAGGAGCACAAAAATGTTCGTGTTTCTTCAGACTGCTAAAGAGCTGTTTACTTGCTCTGCTCATTGCCTCTGGCCAATTTTAATCTTGAGAGTATGCCTGCGTTGTTCTCTGCTTTGATCTCTTTCCTTCTGAGTCAAAACACAAAGATGTTATTAAGATAAATTAGTAAAGACAGCTCAGGAACTGGGTGGGAAATGCTGATCATCATCTCCCCTGGAGATAAAGTAATCCCCATGCTCAATCAATTCAGAGTATGTAATGGCCCTGGACAACTCCTTTGAAACATGGGAAAACAATGGTGCTCTATGAATTGATTGCATTTGGCCTAATTATAGAAGAGCTTTGAATAGGAGTACTTAGAAATAAATTGGAAAGAATGCTAGAAATATGCAGTGCTGAACAGGCTAGCATGGGCTGAGTACCCTGCATGCTGCAACATTAAATACCCTCTCTCTGTGCAGGCCTGGTTTCATTAATTGTCATAAACAAAGTAGAGAAAGTCTTCTGGAAAGCAAAATGCTATATAAACTCTAGTAAAGAGAAACACATGGGAGTGTCTGAATCGGGCACTATTTCCATCTGAGAGCAGCCCTCAGGAATCGTTTCGTTTTGAGCAAAATGAGTGAAAGTTGAAGTTTGTGCTTTTTGTACTTTAAATGCTTCTGTGCTGAGATAATAGATTCGTTTGGGGGCATATAGATTAAGCTGGTTAACTTTAGCAGTTGGAGATGACAAATACCCTAAAAAGAGAAGGTAAATTTGAGAGTTATTCTGAAGAAAGAGGAGATTAGTACCATCAGGGTATTTGGAAGATTGAGAAAATAATTCCACTAAGAAAACTCTTGGACTCAGCCTACAGCTATAATGCAAACCACTCATATATAACATCACTAATAGAAACAATCACCTATTGACATAATTTCTCCTAGATGATACAGTAAAGAATGCTTTGCATATTGTCTTTGTACAAAGATTACTGTAAATCTGAGATATAAGATAATTAATGTACAGTTGCTATGATTTTTATAACTTATGAAAGTCCATGAATGTGTAACAGTGCCCATAGACCCGAAGGGTATACCTCAGAAGCAGCATAAAGCACCATGGTACAGTGCAGAACATAGGATGGGGTAGTATTTCCGTGCTTACAGCAATGTTTGTAACCTTCCATTAAGCCTAGCAGGGAGTCTAACCCTCCTAAACAAACATCTGTGAGGGTTTTTTGGGGGGGTTGTGTTTTTTTTCGTATGGTAACTCCAAGACTCCACTTTGACTTGCAGGCCCGATGAGGAGTTTATTTTCAAGTATTGGTGAGTAGAAACCTAAGCATATTTCGACAAGCTTCTTCCTAGAAAAACTTGTATGGTAGGGAAGGGTGAGGAGTAATTGTGAATATAGGCATCTCTTTATTTTTGTTTTAGAGCACAACAGAAATTACAGTATGATCAGGGGCTGGGATCAGCCAGGATAGGAGGAACCAAGAATTTGAGAAAATCCTCCCTGAAAGTCCATTAAATTGGACATTTGTGACCTTTAACTTTGAGTTAAACATAGCTGAATTTTTGTTGGTTTCAAAGTGCCATTCAGTCTGGTCTAAAATGAAAAATAAGAGAAGTGAGCACAAGAAGGACATATTTCTGAGGCATAGGAGTTGCTCTAAGAATGTTGTAGGGAGCTGCACAGCAGGAGGTATTTTCAAACTGACTTGAAGCTGGCAAGGTCAGGACTGAGTGAAGAAAAATAAAAGAGCTATGGCATGAAGTATTATGATTTTTTTCCTCCTTCCTTTTTTTGTTCTAGGCTTCTCCCAGAAGAATGCTGATGAAAAGCACAGCATCCCAATGCTCACTTCCAGAGTACGATTTTGTTGCAGTTGAAAATGGGATTAAGGAAGGTAGGGCAGCTTGTTTCTTGCAACTCATCCAGCCATACACACAGTGCTTGCTTCAGGTGACATTCACTGGGATCTAGCATTCAGGGCTGATGCAGCATTTCAGTGCAAGTTAAAAGGGGCCATGTCAGAAATGACAAAATTGGCTTGAAGGTGACTTTTGTGGATGATAAAATAGTAGCATGCATTTAAATGGCACATTTTATCTATAGCTCTTGAACTGCTTTGGCATAACATCTTAAGGGACAATACTGCCTCAATTTATTAGGATAAACATCAGCCCTATGTCACAGATTACCAGTGACTTCCTCAAGGTCATAAAAGGAACTGCTGAAGAACCAGGAATAGAACCTAATTAAACTGGCTCCTAGGTCTCAGGACCCATTTCTGGCTCAGCTTTAAGCCAGGTCCTTCTCCTTTCTGAAGAGAAAGAAACTTTTCCCTGTATGTTCTTGACTGGGCTAAAGTAGATGGAAAAGCCAGTCACCAGCAAAAGAAACCTTACAAGCTTTTTCACCTTTAAAGCAAGCTAACTTTCTTTGAGGTAGGAGGGAAACAGTAGAGTTATCAATTAGCACAGCTGGGTCAGGGTAGATACAGTTGTTAGTAATAATTATGATAAGTTAATTACTTCCAAGTGAGACTGAAGTGATTGCAAAGAGGAGGTTAGTTGACCCAAGTTCCTGTCTCTGGCTGTGACTATGTGCTATGATAGAGCTTTTCAAGGATGAACTACATTTGTGGGCTGTCGTGCACCCAAACTTTGTGTAGCCCTGTAGCTCAGTATTTACTGTATTCATGGTAACACACATTGCTGTCGTTTGTAACAGGACAGAGGTTTTGCAAGAGCTCTGCGAGACCTCAGGACTTCAGGCTTTGTCTGGGCTTGTCTTGGCCTGCCTGGGGCTTTGCTTGAGCTTATTTAGCTGCAATGGCAATTTCCTAATGAACAGGTGACTGTTACACAATTTGCTCTGCTTTTGCTTAGTTTTGTACAGTTATGTGATGTAACCATAATTTTTATTTAGCTGAGAGTAACAAGTAGTTATTTCATGTGGAATGAAGAATGCAGGACCCTAGCAAAATGATGTGGCATGGAAGACAGTAAACATGGTATCATGGCAGGGCTCAAAAGGAAAGCTACTGGATGTACTGCAGAGGAGTACAGATCTGAGATGTCAATAGAGGGCTATAAACAATGAATCAGTGGTCAACTGACTAATAGTTAAATAAAGGCAGACCTGACAACTGGATAAAACTGATTTTAGGCATAACAAAGAGAAAGTATCCAGTGTACATAAAATCTTATATATGGTGTAAGGCCAGCCACCTTAGGATTCAGTGACAAGGTGAGTATAAAACAGAAAAGGGGTAGGTACTAACAGATGTGTGTTACAGTTTCACCTTTGTCATTATTGAGACTTAACAGCATTCTTCTTTTTTTCCCCCTACGATAATTAGATCTAGATTAAAAATTCAGTGATTGCAAGTTAAAGATTCAGTGACAGTAACAATTGGCTTCGCTCATAAGGTGTGACTTTTTGGCCATAGCAGGACTTCTGAAGACAGTGCATCCAAATGTCTTCCTAAAAAGGTTGCCATCACACGTTTAGAATACTAAGCAAGAAGCTGTGGTGGTAAAATAGCTCAGAAATTCCCTAAAGTCAATACTATGTGTTTTCCTTAGCCATTTATTTACAAGAAAACGAATCGCTTATTTATCTGTAGGAGGTGAAACAGTGTAATAAAATTCTGAAAAGGCATCCCTATGATTTATTTGTTTCACTCAAATATGTGTCTTTTACTCAGGATGTTTGCTATCAGTACCTCAATAAGCTTTGGGAAAAGTTGTTTACATGACTTGGTTTTGGAGGAAAGGAATGTGAGTGGATCATTTGTTTTTAAGAGAAAAGCTGAGAAGTTTGTTATTGATTTGTGCAGTGCATACAGTAAATATTTCATTGTTATTTATGAAGCTGTATTCAAAATACAATGCATTGTATCTTTTTTTTGCCTTATAACATCCATATGCTAAAAGAAACTTGCGATAAAACAAGATTTATTGTTATTTTTAGGATATGATTTGAATCATATGCTTTTATAATGAGGTTTGGCACATGTGCTGTGACTTTATGTTTCCTAAGCAAGTATGAATATTAACATACCTTATCATAAAACAAGCCTCTAATTAAAAAACATTTTTATATGTAATTTACAACAATCTGGTGGATTTATTAGAATATGCCATCACTTTCTTGTTTGGTTTAAATATACTGCTTGAAAAATCTTCTAGTACATCAGTCAAATTTCTGACAGTGAAATTTTCCTTTGATGAATTTTAATGACAAATTTGATTCAATATAAAGAGGCTTTGGTTCTAATTCTGATAGTGCTGCTGTTGGCTATCAAGTAATTTCCCATTAAGATACAGCATGAAAATGGTATCATGGTGAAATAAGTGTTTTGAGTACCTGTATGCTCTGAGAAGCAGAGTTCTGGATTGCCTTCTGATGTCAAACTTGCAAAGGTCTTGTAATGTGAGATCTTTTTTTCTGCATCAAATATTCCCCTTGCAAGCATCTTGGGTTTTGAGCTGCAGCTCAGATTTCTTCCCTGAATTGCGATACTTGGCTTGCAACTTTGTACTGCAGTACTGGGACTTTGTCCCAGAAAGTAGGACAAGCAGTGATGGGAGATTCGGATTTACCAACAGCATATGACTGGTTTGCAAATTGCAGGATTGGGTAAATTATCTTAAAAACCCATGAAGATTAAGAAGCAAGGTGAGACAGTGGCCAGCCATCCTCATTAGCTCTTGCCAATGCTGCATAGCAAAATTTCTTTAAGGACTGTGTAATGGCAGGTCATACCAAAGTATCTTGCATGAAGTGACCAGTGTCTTTCCTCCTGTCTACTTCGGCACTGCTTGTCTGATTGCCTCTGGAAATGGAGTTTATAAACTCTTACCTGACTCCCATGTGCTGCCAACTGACCTACAGAATGTAGCTGGAATTGAGGATGTCATCTGAGGGGTTTCAATTTATATTTCTCTTTCTCCCCCTGCTACCTTGAAGTTTTATGTGGACTGCAAGCATCTTCATGTCTGAAGAATATTTGCGAAACATCTGACATTTTGCTGAATGCAGAGGAAAAAATATGAGCCCTTTACTGCTAAGCAGAGAACTTTGTAGTAAAGTAATTATGCTGAGGATCCATGTGGGTTGTATTGAAAAGAACTTTTGTATACTCCACATATCTCAGTAATAACATTAAATTAGTTCTGGATTTTATTTATTTTTTTTACTGTAATTTCCATTTACTGTAAAAACCTACAGCTAATCAAGTAATGATAGCAAGTGTAATTTAATAGAAGTATTGAAGATATGTACAAGTTAAGAAAAAGTAGTTGAAGTGCATTTCATTATCTTCCCTGCTGTTCTTGATGGCATCCTCTGTGTTGGATTACACATCCCTCCCTCAAACAGTGTCTGCCATCGTGTCATCTCTCGTTCTTGCTGAGCCACAGAACAGTTCTGTTGGTCAGGCAGGAGCTGCATCTTCTTAAAGGCCTGCCCTCACTTGAGCCTCATGTCACACAGTCGAAGGAACTGCCTCCAGCGTAATTCGTACTCACCATAACAGCCGCCGCCCTGTGACTCACTCAAATCGTGCTAGACAGCGCCGCTCAGGGCTCTCAGGGCACTTACCTGGAGGCCATGAAAAACCTCATCGGAGCCTGTAGCCTGCTCAGCAGTATTTTAGGGCAGATACAGCTGCTGTGAGGTGCGTACAGGATAGGGGCTGCGATACATAACCATCCCAGATACGGATGTAGCTTTGAGCTGATGGGAAATCAGACCCGAAACAACTGAGCTTCTTGTTGCTGTGTAAAAGTTGGCATTGGCATTGTGTGAATCCCTTCTTCTACCAGCTGACTTAGCTCTTTAGATTCCCGTTCTCCTTCCTCCTTCCCTGCCCCTCCCTCTGCCATTGTCAATATAAACAACCTCCATCCTGGCTCTTGTCAGTGATAGCAAGAGAAGAGAGATGCTCTTTTTGCATAGACCAGATGCAGTAGGACCATAAGAGAAAAGAGAAGGCCTTTTGTTTTGAGCATCCCCCGACAGCCTAGGATTGATTAAACTGTTGCTTGCTGCTTGCTGCGTGTATCTGTCTGGATGTGTGTCTGGGTAAAATTTTTTCTGGTCTGCCTTGAAAATGACAAAGGCTGGCAGGTTGTCTTGGTCTCAAAGAGAAGCTGTCTCCTCCTCCAGCATGTGTGTGCTTTTTGTCAAAGTCTCTGGGTCCCTGTATTTGTCTGCCTTATGAATTACCTGAAATACGCAGTTGATGGATAGTACCTGTCAGCAAATTTCACTAGACAGCTCCAGAGGGGAAAAAAAGAGTTTAAATAATCATCTCTCTCCCCTGTGCATCAGGAAAGAGTGATAAAGAAATGGAGATAAAAGACTATTGAAGCCTTAGGACATTTCATATCTTTTCCCTGGGGCAAATGCAGGTCTCTTTCCTGCAGTAAACACATTTCAAGCTGTTCAGTTTTAAATTTATTTAGTGACAATACTTCTGAGGCTTCCCTGGAGAGGTTATTTTGTAATTTAATAGACGCCACTGTTGGGGAATTTTTTCTTGTTCTAATTTACTAAGCACTCAGTGGTTTTCCTCTTTAAAGCACATTACAGACCTTAAATAATCTGCAGACGGTTACTGAAAGGTAGCTGAGCCATCACCTCTCTCACTCTGAGTCTTTCTGTTAATAACTCTGTGTGAACTTCATTCAACTTATTTCAAACACATATTTCTGCAGTTAAATTAGAATTAATAGTATGGTAAAATGGCAGGTCAGAGACAGATTTTTTTTTTCATTCTTGTGTTTTCATTTTAAGTGTGCAACTTGCTCATTGTTTCAGATGTATCCTAACATTTATCCCTAATAATGTGGGTTTTTTGCCAGCTGCATCTCATTGTTTTCAGCTCTACCCCAAAAAACAATTCTTCCTTGAGGTGTACAAAGTGTGCATGGATGATTTATCTGACATCGCCTTGTCTTCGCAGGGCTCAGCTCCCTCTCCTGGTGCTATTATGCCTACCTTCCTTCTAGGCCATCTTCTCCACTGACATCAGACTCATGTGGCAGCTCCAAGGACCAGCTTGTGGTCACATCTGTGTTTTCTCTCTCCTCCCATCAGGAAAAGATACTTTATTGCCCAAAGCCACCAGAGAAATTACTGTTGTCTCTCCTTCATGCCACTCCATGTAGAATGACAACTCCACTGTAGCTCGGAACAACCTCCATGTCTAAGTACTGGAGGAACTTATCAGAAGGACACAGGTGTCAGGAGATGACACCAGTGCCCAATAATGTCCTTATGGAAGGAAAAGTGTACAAAGAGTCTCTATTATGATCTGTCAACAAATTGAATGCCTTTAGTTAGCTGGTTGTCCAAAATGTCCCAGAGATGGCTTGGGGCCCTGTTAAATTGCCCTTAGTGAGCCTGTGTCCTTGAATCCTCACCCTGGCTGCTGGGCTGCTGGTGAGGAGTCTGAGGTGGGCATTCATCTGCCCAGCTTGGTGCCCTCTGAGAGCCCCTCTGCATTCTGTGTGAACCTGGAGCCAGAGCCAATGGCAAGGTAAAACAGATTGGTCAGAACTAAATGTTTCAGGTTGGAAAGACAGGGAGCCTGCTTGTGAGGGTTATGCGATGGCCCTGTTTCACCCCTTTGTCAGCCCAAACAGAGCCCCAGAGAAAAAATCTACTTCACTAGGCCACTTGTGTTTGAGGGCATATATATTTGGACTAGATTTTGACACAGAGATATTATAAACCAGCTTTCAACCGGGACAGTGGCCGTCTCTCTTTAAGCAGCAGTTAAGAAGGCTGTGTGCTTTCAGGCAAGAACTGTGTGTGCTGTGCCAGTGTAAATTGCCTTACATTTCTGCTACCTTGCAATGTGTACATGGCTAAAAATAGTGCTGGCCTTTTAACCGTCACATGAAACACCCAGCACTTACCTGATAGTAGGCAAACATGGGCGCATGGAGCTTGGAAATTCAAGGAAGCGATCAAAAGAGTATTTGTACACTTTGTTCTCCTGGTAAATCCTCTCATGGATTGGGCTGTCATTTTAAATGTAGCGACTGTGTATTCAACTTTCACCAGTCCAGATGGCAAAGTTCACCTGGTTTGCATTTTGTAATCTTGTATTTCAGGGCACTATCTAAAATGGTTGCCTTTTAAATAGTTAACTCCAGGACAGAGTTACATACTGACTCAAACCCAATAAAACACTTAAAGAAGTATTCACTATAGGACCTTGGCTTTATAATGTTCTAGTCCGCCTCCTCTTTTCGCTTGTCTTAGCCTGCACAATGCAGAGCCGTATGTTACCCTGACACATCTGGCAGAGCAGAGCAAAGCAGAGTTTAGTCTGATGTTAAATTTCAGGTCAGTCAGAAAAAACAGTTTTAGTCACTGTTACAGGTACATTCAAGTCGAAGTTTGAAAGAAAACCTCTCTGTATATTTGTATATTAGTAGCTAATCTTTTCTCCTGAATGCCATATAACAAAATACTCCTCACCAGCTTACTGGCTTTAAAACTGGCCTTTCAATTTTGGGATGATGATCTTAGATGAAGGCCTGTATCCAGCATAGTTTCACTGATAGCACGTGCCTTTCATTGGCGCCTCCTCTGGGAGGTTTGCACTTCATTTCAGATTTGTCAGCAAGACTAATGCCAGCCCTCCTGAGCATCATGAGTCCTGAGCCAGTATGTTCCCCTGATGAAATCTCTAAATCATGCTACAGTACCTGTTGTAAATAGAGGGACAGAAGCTATTCCATAATCTAGGAGTGTGAATGTCTGCCCTGGATGAAAGTGATGGGAGAGGACAGTTTTGTTGAAAAGTGGTAGAAATAAGTGAGATGGCTGAAGGTGAAAAAGCTGTACAAAGCTGAAATGCACAACTGGGTAGAGACCCTGTGGCATGTGCAATATATCAGGCATTTTAACATTGTATTCTCTGGTTTGGAGCTCTCTGTACTCTTGCTTTCATCCTTTGTCTTTCCAACTTTCAAAATCTGTGCAATAAGGCAACAAAGCCTTTTAGGGTAATTGTTTTACTTCAATTGTTTTCCTTAGCAAACCTAATGAAAGCAAAATTACTGTACATGAAAACTTGGGGTTTTTGGTGTTATTCTGATCTAGGGCAGGCAGAGTGTTTCTAGGGATATAAATCAAGACACTGGAAGTAGCAGAAAATGTATAGGCAGGTGATCATTTGATTAAAATGCATGGTATGTATAAAACATAGCCAACCATTCTGTTAGTATTCAATCTGTGTGAATTTTATGATTAACATAAGCAGGAGAGTCGCAGAGTTTTCCATCAAAAGGTGCCAGAACCTGCAACCTTTCTGTTGCTCTGTGGTGCAGGGCTAGACGGAGGGTGGATGAAATTTTGTTGTCTCAAGTTGAATTGGCTTTGAATATGCTTGCAGAATAGAAGGTGGTGACAAACGTCCCTCCAGTCTGTTTGGCCTGGCTATATCTCTTGTTCTCTGGTACTGCATTAAGGATGTTTTTAAGTATGTATTACTGAAGTATGCCTGCCCTGGGAAGAGCTGCTTTACTTTTTCTGTCCTTAAATTTCCTTCCCTTTGCTTGGCACTCCTGGGAGGTAATAAAAGGGTTGAAATCACCACTACTTGCACTGAGGTTAGCAGTATTTACAAGTACTGTTATAACTAAATTATTTGGCCATCCATCCCAAAAGACCAGAAGTCTCCCTGACACAGCAGCTGGGACTGCTGAACTTCACTGAAAGAAGCACTGCAGATGCTCGACTGGGTCATATCTGTTTATCATGTCTGGTTTATCCTTTCCTAAGATAAACATCCTACGCCAGTCAGTCTCCCTTCAAATAAAAGAGTGTCCTATGTCTCCAGTTCTCCCTACCACCTCACCACGTGGTCTAACCTCCGATCGTAAAAACCAAAATGAATTAACTTACATATGAATGGGATTACTCAGTGTTCAAATATGGACCATACCAAAACTTGAAAATCACAAAGACAGGTGTTTAAAAGGCTCAGCACAAATGGCATCTAAACAGACACTTTTGCTAATAGGACGATAACTAGTAAAGGGTGAGAAGTAAAGTTTACATTTGCACAGCACAAAACTGAAATGTTCCCATGAATCTTCAGAACTTTTGCCCTCCACAACTGTAGATTACCAGGTAATAGATCTCAGATTTAGTAAGAACCCTAAAAACAAGCCCAAAGAGTCTGTCCCCTCCGAGGTATGTCAAGGTACAGAACATTTCTGTAGTACGCAGTAAAGTGGCTTAATCAATATCCTGCAGAATGAACCTTGTCCCTAGAGGACACTGCTCTGCCAGTGACTCTGGTCCTAATAGCTGATTGTCTTTGTGCCTGCTCTCTGGTCAGGAAATTGCCTAAAAAGGGTCTGGAGAAAGAAGGAGGGACCAAAAGCCCTAACACTTCTGGTACAAAGGCCCCCAAATTTCATGTGCTAAGTGAGCATAGCAGTAGAACAGCAAAGATGAAGAGTATTACCAATGTGTTATATGAGGCATGCACCTTCAAGCATGTTGTAAATAATGTTGCTATTACATTTAGTAGTGCAGCTTAAGAGCTAGATTTGCTGGGAAAGTCAGTTTAAATAATTTAGAATAAATATTCTAAATAGGGGAGTCATGAGAAAGGTATTTAGTAATTTTTTTAAAACTGCATAATATTTTTATATTTGTTGCTATGTTAATCCCTCATAAACAGATTTTCATTAACATTCTTTTTTATTGAATGCTAAGATTATTGCAAATGAAGGTCATAACTAAAGTTTTATACCAGACAAAACTGCAAAGCAGCGCTGCTAATTACTGCCAAACCCTTACGGCACAGATGCCAAGGAAAACAGCTAGCAAGACTGCTGGAAAAAGGCCCTCACAAGTGGATTTCAACATTGCATATATGGGCATATATGGAATGTCTGGGGACTTCCCCATGGCTTGTGTGCAAGAAACGAGGAAGACGTTTGAGAGATATAAGAGAAGAGTGACTTGGCCCCACAGAGCACAACGCTGCCAAGCTCCCAGTGGGCCTGTTTAGGATGGAGCATTTGTATCCCCAGAAATTGATTGTCCTGTGCAGTGTAAACAGTTCTGCTTTCTTTCATTTCAGGACCTTTTTATTCCTTAGCTTTATTAGTTATCAAATAACTCTTAATGAATTTTCTACAGCTTCTCCATACTTTACCCAGGATTGGAGGAAAGGCCCGTTCTTCATGAAGAAAATGCCTTTCATTCCCTTATTACTGGGTGGCCTGATACACACAGATATAGAGAGGTATATGCCTTTTCTACAGGGAGAAATTAGAGACACTTAAATAAACCATTAAAATCCGTTTCGTTAGAGTGACACAACTGCCCCTGATGCGTATATAGACTAGTTACCACCTGGCTAATACTGATTTTTTGGATGTCAGTGATAGGATGAAACAGGTAGTTTCCTGTCTTGCAGCAGTAGTGCATCTGAATAGATTCTTGTAAATTCCATTGAAAACAGTACCTGTAATACAAACATATTATTCATGTGCCTTTTGCTGTAAGAGTTAAAAAGATAAAAATTTGCTCTAAGACCAAAGCTGCAGTAGTTATAGAGCTTTTTAGTTTTTAGGGGGAAAAAGGGTGGGTTTATTGTTTTAATAGCTATATAAACAATAGAAAATTATGCACCTAGATTCCAATTTGCACATGAAACAGTGACAGTGTCATGTTGGTAAAGGGTTTAGAGCACAAGTTTTATGAGGAGTGGCTGAGGGAACTGGGGTTGTTTAGCCTGGAGAAAAGGAGACTCAGGAGCAACTTTACCACTCTCTACAACTAGCTGAAAGGAGGGTGTAGCCAGGCTGTCCAGGGAAGTGGTGGAGTCATCATCCCTGGAGGTATTTAAAAACTGTGCAGATGTGGCAGTGAGAGACATGATTTAGTGGTGGGCTTGGCAGTGCTGGGTTAATGGTTGGACTCAATGATCTTAAAGGTCTTGTCCAACCTTAAACACTTCTACAATTCTATGTAAGTTGGTTCTCAGCACTTGAACAGACATTGAACATTCCTGAGATTAACATTCAATGTTTAAAGTAAAATTTAATTTAGCTGGTGCTAATGATCCATAATAAATGCATTTTCTCTGCTGAAACAGGGGCAGGTATGGAAGTTGTGAGGGAGCAAATGCAGTGATTTCCTTTTGGTGTGTGCAGTGCTGCCATTTTTCCTTGTTCTGGGAGTGTGAGCCCGTGGGAATCTGCTTTTGGTGCTTTTATGTATGAGCTATTCCGCATTTCCAGCGGGCAGAGAGAGAGAGAAACATAGACCAGAAGTTCTTGGTGATATCATGGCCCTATCCAAGTACAAGTGCTTTTCCTTTTCTCTGTCAGTCTCCTCCTGTGTTGATAGCTGCTGGCTTTGGCAGGTAGGCTACTTGCTGACCTTGGACAGATGTGTGATAACAGAGAAGTTAAATGGCCTGCCTGCAGTCAGAAAGCAGAGAGTCTCATTTGCAGAAAGTTCCTGCTCTTCAGCCTCAAGACTGTTTTTCTTTTTCAAAGGCAGTTGACTTCCTGCCTTGGCAAGAGATATTCCTACTTTGGTGTTTACAGTCCAGAAAAAGGGGTTTTCAGTCTGTGTTTAGACTGCTAGATTCTGCCAATGCTTTCTAATGGCTCTATGACCGGTGTTGAGGAAAATCAAAGTTGTTGTCACTAGACTGAACTGCACTGTATTGGAATCCTCAGTCCCTATGGAAAATTTTCAGTCACACATATCTAGAAAAAATGGAAAATGATTGTCTTGAGATAGTAATTTCTAAGATCTGGAATAATATTTCTTATGGGTAAACCTCTGCAGAGTGAATGTATTCCCAACTACCTTGTAATGCCACATGAGTTTCAGTGCTAGACTATCATTTTTATAAATATTGACTCCTTCAATATTAGATATTTCAATCTTTACAATGTAATATTATTAATATTTTTAGTAATGACTATTAGTTATAATCCAATATTACAACCATATATTTATTAGAAATGCAATATCACAGTGACAGATTAGATTCTGCATTCTTGAGGATGAAACTTTACTATGTCTTAGCATTGTAGTGCTGCAAATTTACCCTCCAAAGCAAACAGCTTTTTATGTATTTCTGAAGTATGGTCAGTAGTCTTTAGCCTTTCTATTAAATTTTGGGGTTTATAATTTGTGCAGTTCCTAGTCTGGGGAGTTTAAGTAGATCAGGATCCTTAGGAAGTAAATCTCTGTGTGCCCTCACAGACAGTGAGGTAAAGTTGGGTGATGCTCATTTCTTCTGTTAAATGGAAATGTGCCAAGAGGGCAATGATTCATTCTTTTACCCCAAACACTGTGTTCAAGTTTCTTTCATTCAGTTGTATAATAAAATTTCCTCCTCCTCTGAAACAGCACTAGCTCAACATCCAGGAAGAGGGGACAGAGTAGTCAGTGAATGCAGTAAATGGCTCAATTAACATCAGCACTTTGAAAGAATTTCTTAAAGTCTGGTAAAATTGTTTGGTTTACGGGTTGATTTTTAAAAGTTGCCTCTGTCATTAGGGATCAGAGTAGGAAAATGACTACAAACTGGCTTGAGCCACAGCATCTGAAACAAAAACACAGCCTTGAAAGTTTTGGTTGTTTATATTTAGGGCTCCACATCATCCAGTTGTAGCAAGGGAGGGCAGACACCTGTTTGGATTTCCTGCCAGATTTCCTTAAATATGAGAACAATTTTAGCTCTGGGGGTTTGGTTTGGGCCCATTTGCAGTTACAAGAGTATACAGCTGTGGAAGAGCAGTGACAGAAAGGCCAGGGTTACATGGAGGAGTAATTATTCACAGCTACAGTGCAGGAATAGACAGGATGTTGGTTAGATTGCTTAGCAGCTGTATTCCCACCGTCCAAGCTCTACTGTGTTTCCATTGAGGATCTAACGTGCTTTCTGTTAAAGTAAAGCTGTTCATGGTGTAGGAGGATATATTTAAAGAGAGAAGAGCTTACTGGGCTTTTCTCATAATTAAAGCACGGTCACTCTCCACTTATTGCTGTTCTTAATACTCACACTGAAAGCGGACTTGAGCACATTAGCCTGCTTTTGAACCAGTGCTTATTACAAGAGGCCATGTCTGTCTTATTGCTCTCACTGGAAGTCTTTCAATGTCATAGCCTTGGTGGAAAGACTGATGGCCAGGTCTGGACTGCCACACGCACTATGTGGCTTCCTCTGAGGTACCTGACAATCTCCACCTGAGTGAAGCATTTGCTGCTCTCCGTTGACCAATGCTCCTCATGATTCCTGCTTGATAGGTAGCCTAAAGGCATCCTAAGCAGAGATGTCTATAGCAGATTCTGCCCTGGTAGCCCATCCTATCCCTTCTGATTATCCCTGCTGCTACTTGTCTAGTAACTGCTCAACAGCCTTGGTTCGCAGGTACTGAGATAATTGGCACTGATTTAAACTGCCAAGCTGTAAAATGAAATGACGTATACCAGGAGCTGTCTTAGAAAGTGCAAAGGTGTCCAGGCAGCTGTGGGGCTGGAATATTTGCTGTCCACCCTGCATCAGCTGAACTATGCAGTAGAATGGGAACATCCAAAAAAGGAATGAAGCAGATAACTGGGACAGAGATAGGTTTCAGTCTCCCCATTTGAAGACAATTAGCAATACCAGCAGGAATTTTAGAGGTAGAAAGCCCTGCTGGTACTTGAGATGTGAAATAAACATGTGGAGGAAATTTTTAGCGAGTCTTTTTTACTGTCTCTGTTATGTAACATCATTGAGACTTATTCAGATTGTCCAGAAGTAAAATGTGTCTCTTTGCAACTCATGAACATGTAATAATGAAGAGGTGTGGAAGCAAACAATTGTTGGGCTTGGCTTTGGTGGGGATTTTTTAGAAAAATCTATTAACAATCTATTGTTGGAGGCAAAAGGCATTGTGAACCTAGTTTAATACATATTTTATTTTGGAAGTCATCTTGCTGTAGTAGATACCAAAGTCAGAGGTCTTTCCTGGCTCCCTCCAGATGTTGAAATTGAGAGAAAATATGTATGTTTCAGAAGTTGCCAAATGGAAAGCTGAAAACTGAGCATTTTTAACAATCTTCTCCCCAGTTAAATCTGAATATTCTACTTTGGCTCTGTTTTGTTGTAATTCACTCTTCAAGAAGCAAACTGCATAATTGCTCCAATATATTTTTTTGTTTAAGATAAGGAAGACATGGGATTTGGCTGAGTAGTCATTACACAAGCTTAGTAAAGTGGCTATGTATATTCTTTCTGTGCCTCATCCTTCACTATACTAAGACCATATCAAATATTTGCAGCAACGTAACCCTAAGCAGCTGTGTATGTGCATGAGATGTACATATTGGTACTTCTGTGAAGCTAACATTGCCATGAATTACAGAACAAAATCATAGAATCATTTAGATTTGAAAAGACCTTTAAGATCATTGAATCCAACCAGTAACCTAACACTGCCAAGTCCACCATTAAACTGTGTCCATAGGTACCACATCTGCACGTCATTTAAATACTTCCAGGGATGATGATACCACCAGTTCCCTGGAAAGCCAGTTCCAATGCTTGACAATTCTTTTGATGAAGAAACTTTTCCTAATATCCAAACTAAACCTCCCCTGGCACAAGTCAAGGCCATTGAGGGCAATCACTGCCCTGGTCCTGTTGAGCTAACAGGCCTGTAGTTCACCGGGTCGCCTTCTGGCCATTCTTGTAGACAGGCATCAGGTTTTCTAACTTCCCATCAACTGTGACCTCCCTAATTAGCCAGGACTGCTGGTAAGTGGTGGAGAGTGGATCAGTGAGCACTTTCACCAACTTCCCCAGCACCCTTGGGTGGATCCCCTCTGGCCCCAAAGACTTGTGTATGTCTAAGTAGTGTAGCAGATTGCGGACATTTCCCCTTGGATTATGTGATCTTCATTCTGTTCCTTGTCTCTGTCTTCCAGCTCAGGGGGCTGGGTACCCAGAGAATGACCAGACTTACTTTTAAAGACTGGGGCAAAGAAGGCAAGAAGCATCTTTTCCTCATCCTTTATCACTGTGTTTCCCCCTGTATTTGATAAAGGATGGAGGTTCTTCTTAGCCCTCCTGTTGTTGCTGATGTTTTTGTAGAAACATTTTTATTGTCTTGTATGGCAGCAACCACATTAAGCTCTAGCTGGGCTTTGCCCCTTGTAATTTTCTCCCTGCATAACCTCACAACATCCTCGTAGTCCTTCTGAGTTGCCCTCCCCTTCTTCCAAAGGTCATAAGCAGTCTTTTTTGAACAAGGATTAGTGATCATGAGACTTTTCCCAGCTGCTTACAGAATATTTCGTCTGCTTCTTCATCCTTTTTGAGGGGACTGTAACAGACTCCCACCAGGATGTATGCTTTGTTGGCCTTCCACCTGATTATGACCCATAAACATTCAACCCCGTTGTCACCATCATCAAGCTCTAGGCAGTTGAGACACTCCCTAATCTACAGGGCCACCTGTCCTTCCTTGCCTATTCCTTGCTCTACTCCGGTTGTGTGAGTCATCCCACCATGTTTTCATGATAGCAACAATGTCATAGTTTTCCTGCTGCACAATGCTTTAACAGAAGATCTACCTTTTCCTACTTACTTTCTAGGTGGCAAAGTGATCTCGGACATCAGTTGTCCACTGCTGACTTGCTTTCAAGATGCTTGCCGTAATTTTCTGGTTTTGGATTCATATTCAATATGTCAAGATGTCTTTTATTCATTCACTATGTACACAAGTGCCTGTAAACAGCTTCAGCATTTTCCCCGTGTCTGGAGATTTTCTCCTACTCTTTTATAGAAAAATCCCTGCTTTTCATCAGTGGTAATTGTTAGGTTTCCACTGTGAGGTTGTTTTGACATTTCAATTTTTTTCTTCCTAAAGGAAAATATTTGCTTGTTTATTATCAGCTGTAAAGTCAAGGTTTTACTGTTCCCAGAAATAAATTACTTATTATCAATGCAATTCTTTTTTTTTCCAAAGCCTGAGGAAAATCACTTGTAATGGAAATTAGCAATGGCTATTACTGAAGAGGGGAACAAAACATTTCCTTTTTATTATCTGTCGTATTAAAGGTTACCAAAAAATGTCAGGTGACAAAGTAGAAAAAGTAGATAAAAATCAAGTCATGTTTTAGACTTATTTATTTTCTCCTAATGATGGACCAGAAGAGACCTTGATTATGCAGTTGCATGACTTAAATAGTCTTGCTATTGTAGATAATTACATTTGCAACATGCCTTGAAAGTGTTAGTGGACTTGTGGAGCTGATTCTAAAATAAATCTCTCATTTAATGCTCCCATACAGAGGAAGTGATATAGCTCTGTTTGAAAATGTAAAATTAATTTCCCAAGTAGTGATAACACCACTTTTTTTGAATTTAAGGTGATGTGTGCTTCAGAGACTGTTTATCTCTGTCCTCACATTTTATTCAATTGGGAAAACAAAAGAAGGTTTTCATATGTCACCGAAAATGGAGTATGTTCCCCCAGAAGACTTACCCAAAGAACATTGAGTTTTCAACAAAGTGACATTATGAAGACAGGACACTTCACCAATCTCTGGATTGCATTCACAATATAGTCATTTCCATCCCAGAAATTAGGGAAAACAGATATGACTTTACATTATTTTATTTTGAGGATGGCAGAACTGCGATGTGTTGCTTCAATACTGTCTCAGTAGGAACCTTCTGTCTTTAGTGTATTGTAGAGAGGATGGAAGTGCTAATGCTGGAAAATTTAAGCACATATTTTGCTTCCAATTTTAGCTCTCTCTCCCAACACTGCTGAATATTTATCCATTTCTTTCTTTATAGCTTAAAATGACAGCAATTGTTTAGCAATTATTGAATTGTATTTCCCTTTTTGTTCAGAAATCTTTTGCCATTTAATCTGTTTATTGTACAAAAAGGTCTTGGAATGCCAAGTATAAAGTGGAACTCAGAAATATAATGTGTAATAAATGTTAAAGTGCATAAGAAGTCATAGGATTTCACCAGAAATACAGTGGGATACAGTGGAAGGCTCATCTTCTCAGCTGCTTCTCACATAGTATTTTCTGGTTTTGTTAAAGAAGAAAAAAATCTTTTTCAAAAAACATGCTTTCAAAAGTGTCCCGTGCTGATTGTACTCATAGAGAACCGAAAGATACATCCTTCTGCAAGTGTCCTTTATTTGGCTTTCTGATGGTGGCAACACCTCACACTTTTAATGGATTCAGAACTGTGCTTTAGTCTCCATTTTCTGGCATGTCAAAATGATGAGTGGAAGTGCTGGATCAGGATGAAACTGCACCTTCTGTTTTATTACAGTAAACAGTGCTAGGGAGAGGTCATAATCTGTCTGTATAGAATCATAGAATAGTTTGGGTTGGAAGGGACATTTAAATGCCATCTAGTCCAACCCCCCCTGCAACTAGCATGGACATCTTCAACTTGATCAGGTAGTCCTCAATTCAGTGAGAAGAATGGATGGAATATTATTCCAAGTGTTTTTCTTCCATGTGGTGTTTTTCTTCCATGTGGTGTTTTTTCTCACTGTGCTAAATGCCTGCAGGTAAAAGAAGGTGACAGCATTGCAGGGAATGCCAGTGAGATTAAAAGGCCACCACATTCCTGCTGTCATAAGGATGGTACTTTGTCACCATATTTGCTATCATGAGTAAAGTGCTTCCTTGTTCTGTCCCTATTCACTTATTCAACCCATTGAACAAACCAGCATGAGAGGCTGCACATCAGTATTCAAGGCACACCATGATGTGAGGAATCTGGAAGGGGAGCTTGATTTTAAATAGGATTGAACTTGCTGAGTATCTAGTTCTCATAGAGCCCCTTTTGTCAAGGGGTCTCAAAGGGTTTCGCAAAATTAACCACATTTAGCTGGTGATAAATGTCTGGTGAAAGAAAAGTGAACAATTAGCCATCAGAGCCAAGAATAGGTCCTGCTCTTGCTTTTTCCACTGGGCAGCACTGCCTCTCAGAAACACCCTACGCACCATGTCTTGTCTTGCTGGGAGCTGTGGGAAGGAGCCTGTTGCATCAAGGAGTGGGGCAGCAGGTGCTTTCCCAGGGAAAAGCTGTGCCAGCCACTCACCCTGCTGGAGTCTGCAGGTCTCCCAAAACTGCCCCCCAGGCTTTCTGCATACCCCAGCCACCATCTTTGAGTTCCACATTATTAGCAGGATTGTGTTCAGGGCTGTGGGAGGCAGCGTTTCTTTTCCAAGAGGGGGTGATGGATTTGCAGCGGGGGACCCATGGCAGTTGGTGCTTGGCAAGTGCTGTGTGAGGCCCTGGGCTCAGGGAAGCTATTAATAGTCTCTGTTGAGAAGCTTATATTGCCTCAATAACATGGATCATTAATTTTGCTTTTTAATCATTAAGAAAATACCTTTGTTTGATGGAATCTTTGGGACAAAGTCAGAAGTAAGAAACTTTTCTGCTTTTCTTACTCATGTAGCATTAGCTGTTAAGTAACTCACTAAGCTTTTAACTAACCTCTTTTTCATGATTTAAAGTTATGGAATGATTCTATTTGTATGTATACAAATTAGTATGCTGCTAAGTCATTATTTTGAGTTGTCTTGATTTCTGAGCACCCTGTGTTTGTAGATGAGAAACCTGGAGCAATAAAACATGTAATGCAAGCAAATAAAAGGAAGTGTTATAGGGATTTACCCAAGGGATTTGCCCTATCTAAATACCAGTTCCTAATGAAATTATGAGAAAAGAAGTGGAATTTATTTCTGCTGCTAATGTTCATTATTGTCTTCCTTTTAAAAATGTTCATTACAATATTAAGATGTCTTCTGCTGAAATTCTCTCTCTCTCTCTAAGGTCAACATACAGTCTGTAGTTCTCTGCTTGGTGCTACTTCACTTTGTTCCCTTTCTTAAAAATCAAACAGTGAAATAAGCAGCTTCTAGGGCAGGCTGTGATTCAGAAAGGATATAAGCCATAGGCCACCATGCATAAAAAATTCAGTGGCCTATGGATGGGTTAAAAATTGGAGGTGTGTCTCTCTGGCTGTTTTCTTACCACCACGCCATGCAATGAAGGACATAAATAGGCATTGGTGGATAACCTACATCATTTGTCTTAGATGCAAGTGGTTGTACAAGAGTCCCCAACAACAGCAGGATTTACAGCTCTTCCCAAGGGTCTGCAGCAGCAGCTGTAGTGCTGGAGCCCAGGCAGATGAACCAGAGCACCAAGGGCTTGCGCCACAGTCTCCCCAAGCCAACTACTGCCAACAGGACTCTGTGGAAAAAAAATGACTGTGCTTACTTTTGTGTCTGTTGCAAATGATAATTACTGCATCCAAAGATGGACAAATAGCAGCTGCCTATTCCCAGGGTCAGACGTCACTGAGCAGGTATGAGTGAATGCCTCTCTGGAGACTCTCACTTCTTCCCAACACAGTACAGGTACCTTTTTCGTGCTCTTGTTACTCATTAGGCAGACAAAACCTGCTCTATCACTGTCTGCTTCTCACCTGAATCCCATCCTGTTCCTCTTATGGAGGTCTTCCTTGTGCCAGAGTAAAAAAATGTCTTTCATGTGTATTGAGCGCTGCACAGCTTTCTGGAAAGAGATCATCCTGTGTTTGGGTAACTGAGGTTATTAATGCAGAAAATCGATTCCAGTTTGTTATGTTCAGAGCTTTTTCATGTTATGTTTATTAAAATCTCACAGTGGTGGATTTTTTCAGTAAAATATTTAGGAGGCTTTTTATATCAACAAATCATAGAATGCTTTTTTATATCAATATTAATAAGTATTTTTTGCTATCAACATAACTCCTGAAGGCTTTTTTAACCATACAAGACCCTTATCAATACAGTTTCTAAATTTCTTATGAGCCATAGAAAAGTAATAACCAAAGTACAAGCAAGCAGTGCATTGAAAAGTTTGAATTACAAAAACTATTGCTGTCTTAATAACCTGAAACTCTTAAAAACACCAGTAATGTTGTGGTGAACCCCAAACACAGCCCTAGAGAATGCAAAATGTAATATTCTAGATGAAAAATGTCTGAACAGGGACACAACTGTTACAGGACAGGGATAGCTTTTCTTTGGCCTTTACTAAAGGCTCACACTTTTCTCACTGTGTAAAACATCAAGAAGCACAATGATGAGTAAAATCCATTCATGTGGTTCACGATTCCTCACAACCTCATAAATTGGACTTTATATTGCAGTTTTATCATATTTACTATAGAATATGCTCCAGTGCTGACAGCAGTGCAAATGCAATTACAATACCTCTACATCTCCCATTGGCTGTTCTGCTGCTGCTCTTAATTAGGCTCTTTCCCAGTGGAATCTGGTAATGTACAGTTTTTGAAGTGGTAAATGAAATCACAGAATCACAGAATAGTTTAAATCAGAAGTGGGTCATCTAGTTCAACCTCCCCTCAACATGGATCCAACTGAACCAGGTTGCCCTGGGCCTTGTCCAGTCAAGTTTTCCATTTCTACAGGAAGGATTTTTTTCCTGTCTAATTAGGACTTTCACTGAGTCCATTGCCTCTTGTCTCATCACCACCTGCCCCTGAGATGATTCAGGCTCTGTTTCCTCTGTTGAGCCTCTTAAGGCTGAACAAACCCAGCTCTCTGCCTCACCTTGCATGTGCTGAGCTCCAGTCCCCATCACCAGACTTACATCAGACAGGCAGTGTGCAGTGAGCTTGATAATGCTATGAAGGAGGGATGTTAAACACTCCTGTGTAGCAGTGAGAATGGGAGGAAATATGGAGAAGAACTTACTATTTCCAAATTTCATAAAAATAGGAAGAAACTCTGGAGTTGCTACATCCAGTCTGGGGCGGGTGCTGTGGAGTTTGAGTCAAGTAACTTCTACACTGCTCTGCAAGGATACCACTTACATCAACCCCTGCCAATGACTACGTAATTTGTAAAAAGGAAAACAGACAAGCTGCTCAAGGAGAATGTGGAGTCCTCTTTGAGGCATAAGAGGGTGGCTTAGAAAATCAGGGAGTTCTTGAGAGAAGGATGGGGGTTCAGAGGGCAGGACTGAATGGGATGCACACCAAATCTTGAGAGCTTTAAGGAATATGTGCCCTGATCCACCAGCTCTGGTAAACTCTGAGTGGCTTGTGTACAGTCCTGGGATTACTAAAATGAACCTGGCTGCCCCAGGTGGGTAATATGAACGGACAGGGATGTGCAACAGACAGTATGAACAGCCAACATAGGCTGCTGGATGGCATAATCCAAAGCTGCTTTTGGCCTCCAAACTTCCCCTTCTCAAACACGACACCAAAAGGATCACCAGCACCATAATTAGAGCCACACAAGAGGGGAAATGTCTCCCTGTCAGACTTGGTTCTCCTTGAAACCAACTACTGGGCTGCGACAGTGGTGCTCAAGATCCCAATCTCCTCAAAGAGGAAAGATTTCTTCCAGAGGCTCAGATGAGCTGCAGGTCCAGACAGAGTCTTCAACTCCCTTTCAGTGCTCTTTGTATCCCTCCTCTCTCTGCTTATCCTCCCTGCCAGGTAGTCTCGAGCAGCATGTCCAAACCTTCTGTTTTTTTCCTCAAGGTAGCTGTAGATAAACATGCTGGATGGATAAACACCATCGCCATTTCCAACTGGTGCAGGAGACAAGATGTCATCTCAGTTCAAGGTAGGTGCTGCTCGGTGGGCTCTGGCTTTCTGTGTAATGCTGGACATTTACTCCTAAAATCAAACTCTGCTGTCCCTGTGCAGCTGTCATGTAAGAAGTATCCTCGGTCACTCCCAGGATAAGAGGTGGGGTGATGACACCATGAATATTCATGTTGTTGGTTAGACTGACAATCATACTCCCTTCTTATTTTTTTTTTAATTTAAAAAAAATTATTTTTTTACTTTTTATTTTTTATTTAGAGACTGGTTGAATACACGTGATAATTCCAGGGTCCAAAATATTTTTGGGACAACCTATGTTACCACTGCACTCCAAGGGGCAGTGACCTCTTCAATTGACTTGCTTTCAGTGCCTGCCAGTGCATGTAAGTGGCAGTGCAGGCTCTCTGTACTTGGTATTTTCACAGTTTCACCAGAAGAATTGCTCTTTTTATGTGGCCCAGGAATAGTTTCAATTAGAGCATGCTGGTGGGCTTTGAGGTGTAAAAACTGACAATCAAAATGGAAGGATTATTTCCCTTTTGTTCACCTGTGTGGGCTTCAGCACATCTGAATCCTTAAGGGGAACATTTTTATTGCTGTCTATTTGAAATGGGAAATTTGCAGGCTTGCACTTCATGACCCAGTTGTGCATTTGTTCTTTCACAACCTGAAGAACTACAGCTGCTCTATGCCTATGTGAAGCACATTCTTTCTGCACAGGGCACGTCTCTTAGCAGCTGGCTTGTGGGGATGTGTACATAAAAAAAAAAAAATCACTTAAATGTGAAAAAAAGCGCAGGTTGGTCTTGTTAAAGGAAAGAAAAATTAGCAATTTTTCTTTCTCACTCTCCCCTAACCGTAACAGGTGTATAGAGGTGAGAAAGATCTATCCTTGCAATCACAGCAGGATGTTGGGATGGCACAGATATAGCTCCATGCTTTCCATGAAAGAGCCTGTATGCACGCCAAAGCATTGTGTCTAACAGCTTGTGAAAAATCAATTGTGAAATCTCTGCCATGGCATCGATGCCAGTGAAAAAGGCAGTCCCCATTTTACAGGACAAAGTGGATTACCTGGCCACTGAGAAGTCAGTGGAGTGCTGCCTCTTTGAGTTCATCTCAGCAATCATTAGATGCAAGGAAATCTGTGCAGTAGTTTACATGGATCTTCCTGTAACATTTCCGTTGTTTTATTTTTCAGACAGTTTCCAGTCTGCCCCAATTAAACCATCACTTTTACTGTGGTACACGTACTGCTTAAGAGATGAGGTTTTTCCCTATTCAAATAATGTAATTTCATTTCAATTTCAGATTTTTAAACAAGTGCAATTAATTGTGACAAAGTACAGTGTTCACCCAACATCTGGATGCTTTTGTACATTTCTTAACTCGTTATGAGAATTAATAGCAATTTACTTTGTTTCTGAGATTTTTACAGGCCATTTGCATTACTGACATTTCTTCCCTTCATTCAAATGAAGAATCTTTGAATCCTTATTCCCAGCTAGGGTTACAGGTGTATTAAAGGGTTTTGTAAATATTGGGATGACTTTGGCTCATGGTGAGCTCCCAATGTTGCCGTGTGTTCCTGCTGTTGCTGTGTCCTGCAGACATTTCCCAGAGTCCCATTACAGTATCTGCCTCCCTTCTGCCAGCAGTGGGGCATCCCCAGCTGGCAGCTGTGTGGGGCTGCACCAAATCCTGCTGGGATTTTGTGCAGACTTAGACACTTGAATTTGCTCTGTTTGTCCTCTTAGATCTAAGCATGAAGACAGCGCTCTAAATGCGAAAAGGTCACTGCTATTTGCAATTCCCTCTGAAACTAATTATTATTGCTGTTTTCATAGAATCATAGAATTGTTCAGGTTGGAAAAGACCTTTAACATCACCAAGTCCAACTGTTAACCCAGCACTGCCAAATCCACCACTAAACCACCTCCCTCAGTGGCACATCTACATGTCTTTTAAATACCTCCAGGGATGGTGACTCTACCACTTCCCTGGGCAGTCTGTTCCAGTGCCTGATCATCCTTTTGGTGAAGAAATTTTTCCTACTATCCAATCTAAACCTTCCCTGGTGCAACTTAAGGCCATTTCCTCTTGTCCTGTCGCTTGTTACCTGGGAGAAGAGACCGATCCCCACCTGGCTGCAACCTCCTTTCAGGTAGTTGTAGAGAGTGATAAGGTCTTCCCTGAGCTCTTTTTCTCCAGGCTAAACAACCCCAGTTCCCTCAGCTGCTCCTCATCAGGCCTGTGCTCTAGACCCTTCCCTAGCTGGATGGGCTTTGTGAGAATGCTGTGGAAAACAGTGGCAAAAGCTTTACTGAAATCTAGCCAGAGAAAATCCCCAGCCTTTCCCTCATTCAGTCAAGCAGGTCAATTTGTCATAGAATGAGATGAGGTTGGTCAAGCAGGATCTGCCTTTCACAAACCCATGCTGGCTGGGCCTGATCCCTTGGTTGTGCTCTATATATTGCGTGATGGCACTAAGGTTATCTGCTTCATGACTTTCCCCAGCCCCAAGGTCAGGTTGACAGGCCTGTAATTCCCCAGATCTTCATTCCAACCCTTCTTGTAGATGGATGTCACATTTACTAACCTCCAGTCCACTGGGACCTCCCCACTTAGCCAGGACTGCTGATAAAGGATGGGAGAAAGTGTCTCGATGAACTCTTCTGGCAGTTCCTTCAGTACTCTTGGGCAGATCTTCTGTGCTCTGGTAGGGCCTCATTGCAATGTTCTTACTTTCTTAAGCTTGGATTAAACCATAAAACATATATACAATAGGTTTTTTGTACCAACCAAAGGCCTGAGTCTGTGTTTTAAGCCGTCTGGTTGGAGTGGGGACACCTCTTGTCCATGGGGATTGAAGATTTCTTTCAGGAATAATGCTCTGCAGCTGGGTCTCTGAGCCTCTATGCTAAGTAGCTCAAAACAGATCCAATACTATCCTGTGAAAAGGTCCAGAAAATGGATAAATCATGACAGAAATAGAGACAATAAGTTCCTTGAAAAACTCATGAGGACTCTTCTTTCCCAGTGAGGTCACTTTGTCTTCCTTATGCTGTTTCAACTGCTGTATGTCTGTGGTAAAATCTAGAGTAAGCTATTAAACTCATCACTAAAAATTAATAGCAAGGAAACACATTATCAATCCAAGAACTCCAGAAAATGATGGCTCCCTTTTCAAACACTGGGCACATGCACGTTTCCTGGAACATGTGCTCCAGGCACAAAAAGTGGACAAGGGCAAAATTTAGCCTAGAGACTCTGATATTTGGAAACAGGAGACTAATATTGTGTCTGTGAACTGTCCCATGATGGAGCACCTTCCTCACTGGCATGTGGCTGTGATCAGCCTCCCCAAGGGAGAACTACTCAGTGAATCGCTCTCTTAATGTCACTTGGGACTGTTGCTTTCCTCTTACCTGATGTTTAGTAAAAGCTGATGTTTAGTAGAACATGTGCAGAGCTGTTGGATGACTACATATTTCTTAGTTTAAACCTGTTCCTTAATTTTTAAACTGTCCCTGAGGGTGATTACTTATTCCTTTTTTATGAGTCATCACTTCATCTTTTGCGTAAGTAAAAGGTGGGCTAACTCAACTTTTTCACAGCCCTGAAAATACATTGATTAAATCTTGTTTTCAGAGCAGAGAGACCCAGGGTCATAACAAAAACTAAAGAAAAATCTTCAAAATTCTTTTTTCTCCTTGAGCTGTCCTTAGACTTCATTAAATTCCACATTTTCAGGAAGAGTCACAAACATAGTTCTGTGTTTCCAGTTTGACTATTAAATATACATGAATGTTATAAGTAAGGAAATTGCACTCAGAACAAAAATACTTATGGGGGTGTTTTCTTGTAGCCAGTGAATACTTGCCACACAGGAGCATTATACATTTTATTGCAAGATGGATTTGAGGTAAAGAAGAAGTTTTTTAAAAGTAAAATAACGTATTAGCTTTTTCTGGATTTGCCTGATTGTTCCCAGGTAGACCCCTCTCCAGTGCTTTGTGGAAATTTTCATGCAAATGTAGCGTCTTTGAAAAAGAAGGGTAATGAACTGTTATGAGATGTTTTGTACTGACAGAATGAGCACATTTAGCACTAAAGCTATTGCGGAGGGAAAACTTCTGAGCCCCATGGTAGAAATAGACACAGGAATTTTCCCTTGGACCTGACCATACTAGCCAGGACTGAATACAGTCCTGGAGACTGCCAAGGAGAAGACACTCACAAATAAACTGAATGTGAGGAACTCACTAAAACTTTGCTGGAAATCTGCAGTGTGAAGGTTGTATAGCCTGATCAGAAAAAGATGAAGATCTGGGAATGTTTGAGAGAAATAGTGTAAGGAGTTCCCCTAAAGGAAATTCTGAGTTACCTTTGCTGAAGGCTGTTTCATCTTCCCAGCAATCCTGTTTAAAATAAAGTTGTACATACTTGATCTCAAACATTGTGATTTACACGTATGCACAAAGAGTGCACCCTAAATTTCTCTGACTGTATATGGATATATGTTCTGCTGCCTGTGAAACACAAAATGATACATTGGGATGAATGTACAAGGAGCTAAAGTCTGAAAAGAAATTATCTGAGTAGTCTAACTTTTGTTAGCTAATGAAGATACTTCACATATATCACCAGGGAATAAATAATAGCAATGTGGGTCACAATATTTGGGTCTTATTCACTCTACACGCAGCAGGATAGAGCTGTCAAAATGATCATCATCTAACTTTGTGCCCAAATATTTTTCTTGTATGCTTGATTCTTTGAATTATATTCTTGCATGGTCTGTGACTGGGGATAAAGACTCCAGTGATTAAATCCCATCAATAAGGAAAGATAGATACCGCCTAGCGTCTAAAAACCTGCTTTGCAATTTATGATATAAATGATTAAATGATTTTACATTAATCAGTAAAGATAGGAGGACTGTCAGATGAAAGACAGCTTGTAAGCACTACCCTGGATTTCAGGAGAGAAGACTGTGGTGTCTTCAAGGATCTCCTTGGTAGAGTGCCATGGGATAGAGCCCTGAAAGAAAAACATGACCAAGAGAGCTGGATGATATTCAAGGATTGTTTACTCCAGGCTCAAGAGCAATGCATCCCTATAAAGAAAAAATCAGGGAAGAATGTCAGGATGGATGAACAAGTAATTGGACAAATTTAAACAAAACCAGGTAGCTTACAGAGGATGAAAGCAAGGAAAGGTAGCCTGGAAGGAATTTGGAGAAATTGTCTGAACAGCCAGGGATCTGGTTAGGAAAGGTAAAGCAGTGGCAGAAGTAAATCTGGCCGAGGACAAAGGTATCTACAACAGTGATGAAAGAAAGATTAGGGAAAATGTGGCTTCTTTTCAGGAAGGATATGGGATACCTAGTTACGGAAAAGGTTGAGGCACTCACAACTTTATTGCCTCAGTCTTCAACAGCAAGTGTTCCTGACGTGACACCCGAGTTGCAGAAGGTGATAGCAGGGATTGTGAGAACAAAGAACTGCTCACTGTAGGTGAAGACTGGGTTTGAGAACACCTACATCTGAAGGTGCATAAGTCCATGAAACCTGATGAGGTACATCCATGAGTCCTGAGGGAGCTGGCCAAGAAAGTGGCTAAGCCACTATCCATCACATTTGAGAAGTCATGGCAGTCTGGTCAAGTTCCAACTGACTGAAAAGGAAGAAACATAACCCCCATTTTAAAAAAGGGAAATAAGAAAGGTCCAGGGAACTACAGGCCAATCAGTCTCACCTCAGTGCCTGGCAAGATCATGGAGCAGATCCTCCTGGAAACTATGCTGAGGCACATGGAAAATAAAGAGGTGATTGGTGACAGCCAACATGATTTCACTAAAGGCAAACCCTGACAAATTTGGTGGCCTTCTAAGATGGGGTTACCACAGTGGTGGATGAACAGAGGGCATCATCTATCTGCACTTGTGCTAAGCATTTAACTCTGTCCTGCCTGGCATCCTTGTCTCTAAACTGAAGGGGCATGGATTTGATGAGCGGATCACTTAGTGGATATAAAATTGGCTGAATGGTCACACTCAAAGAGTTGTGGTCAACAGTTAAATGTCCAAGGCTGGAGAGGGACTTTCACAATGGCACGTAGTGATAGGACAAGGGTGTTAGGCTGAAGGAGGGTAGGTGTAGATTGGCTATTAGGAAGAAATTCTTTACTATAAGGGTGGTGAGACACTGGAACAGGTTGTGCTGAGAGGCTGACTACTCCCCGTCCCCAGAAGTGTTCAAGATTAGGCTGGATGGGGCTCTGACTAACCTGGTCTAGTGGAAAGTTCCCTGCCCATGGTGGGGGGATTGGAACTAGATGATCTTAAAGGTACCTTCAAAACCAAATAATTGACTCTATAAATGAAGATTATAAAAATAATTTTACTTTTAAGAATGAAACTCTTGAAATATTTTTGGGTTTATGTTTTTATTTTGCTACTAGAAACAGCATCATGACTGGTGCAGAAGCAAGAAAAAATTATAGAATGTTGTAGAACACCAGATGTCTCTGGATATCTGTAGGTCTTCAAATAGTTGGTCATGACAGAAAATTAAAAAGTACTGTTTTCTGAGATTCATCCACAGCTAAAATAATACAGTGGAAACTGGAGTTACTGCCAAAATAGATTTTTTTTTTTTTCCAACTGAGAAAGCAATTAAAGGGTTCAGTGAAAATGCATACTTCCTTTTGTGGTCAATGATTCCTCAAACAATTGAATGTCAAAATGCTTTTCATAGCTTCTTACTAAATAGTTGAAAGGGAAATCATCCATTGTATGACTACTTTAAATACAACAATGAAGCTGGAGAAAGAGAATTAATATTTACTTCCACCCAATTGCTTTTCTCTCATCATGAAAACTTCCTGTGGGCAACTCATCATTTGACCTTGAAAGCTTTGCATCATAGAGTCATAGAATCAAAGAACAGACTATCCTGAGTTTGAAGTGAACTTTTAAGGTCTTCTGGTCCAACCCCCTGCAATGAGCATCAAAATTTTTAATTTCTTTTCCTTGTCTACCAAAGGAGTTAGAATTACCAGTAGTTCTATTTTATTTTGTTAACATGAATACATAGAAATGTTGAAGCATGCCTCCTCTACACAGTCATTCAAAGGACCTGAAATTGCTTTTCACTATGGAAGAAAATAATTTAAGCAAAGACTTGCTGGTTGACATTTATAAAAAATGAAAGTTATGTAACAGAGGTAAGGATAAAAAGAATTAAGTACCTAAAGACTGTTTAAATTTATTTCCCACACTATTCCAAATGTTTAGGATGCATCCTTAAAATGAGAAGCAAAAAATCTCACATACCTCCAAGTTTATGACTTAATCTGTTAAGAGAAGAATAATTTACTATGGAGAATTAATAACAGGAGGCTAAAGGCCTGTGGGAAGATTTAATCATTTTTTGGGGAAAAAGAAGAACAAAAAAAGGAGACAAAAAAGCCAATTCTGTAGGAAATCAGAGCAGACATAGAAAGAGGTCTGTATGGTGTGTTGAGGTTGAGGGGAATGTACAAGCATGTGTTGCAAGACTCATCTTAGAAAAAGGTGCACTGTTTGATATTTGAGAATAGCTATCTCAGTATCAATAAGCTCACCAAGACTGTGACACTTCCATAACTTTCATTCTTAAACACAACAGCAAAAAAATTAGTTTTCTTGTGTAAACAGAAGCTCATAGATTTCAGAAATCTGATAGATATTGTTTCTAAGGCAAATATTTCTATTACACATTTTCATTTTTATGCAAAAATGCTTTAATTAAATGACTGAAGAAAAAAGATACTGAAATAAACAATATGTTAAAATTGATGTTAAGCACAATTTTAAACAATGTTCATCCCAACTGAACCCTTTGCATTGTGATTTCTGTACCTTTTCCCCACAGACATTACCTTTTTAGTGGGTGTCTCTGAAAAAAAGACCTGAAGAGAGTTAGATCTGAGGGCAGGGCATCCTTCTATACTATCTATACAGATAAAACCCCAGTTTCATGTTATCTGACTTAAAAGACTTACCTGAGATATCTAGTCAGTCTCAGCCTAAGTCAATAGAGAAAGCACATCCAGGAGAGAGCTGAAGAAAAATGCCAGGTACCATAGCTCATGCTTTTCTGTAAATGGATGGAACATGAACATATATGTGTATTAAGAAGTTAATACACTACTATCTGTGAAACAAAGTTCGATTAATATATATTAATCTATTAAAAATATAACCATATATACCATACATATATAACCACTATAACCATTGATATAACCAGCAGTTTTTCAGTTTACTGCCAGGTAAAAAGTCCATCCAAACAGCATAGTAGAAGATGCCCTTACAAGGAGGTCTCAGTTGAAAAGTGGCTTTGGCCAAGAATAAAAGACACATGTTTAGCAGCCTTTCACTGACCTGACCTTTAGATATGTAACCAGTGTTCAGGGGTGGACATCCTCTTAAAAACATTCTGGTCTTGCATTCATGTGGACAAAACATCTGAGGAATAGCTGCTACCATAGGATAAATGTCTGTTCTTTATTAGAATGTACGTGCCCGTTTGTTCATGCCTTTACAGTAAATCAGCTTAGCATGATATTAAGAATTGAAAGGCAAAAAGTTAAGACAAAAAGTGAAACAGAGAACCCCAACTAAACCAGCTTTACTAGCAAACCTGAAGCACCCAACAAAACAAATACACATCAAGCTGTGTCTCAGCAACAAAAGGAAAGGAAGCTAAACAGCCTGTGCAGTTTTGGCAATGACTGCTTTCATGGCTGGCAGCAGCACAAGACCGTACAAGACATGTGAGGGAGCATCAATCAGGAATAGAAGAATCTTAGTCTCAGCACCATGCCCTTCATGTAAGGGAAAACAATTAAGATGTGCCTAAATGTTCTGCACTTGAAAGTAATGTATTTCTAGAAATATATATTTTGTAGCACATGATCTTGAGGCATCACTAGCTGTTACATTCATATAATTTCCTTACCCTACTGGAGGGGATGCTGACATTGCAACAGATTCAGCGAGAAGAGCTGGCCAATTTTTCAGAAAGAAATACTCTCTCCCACACAATACAGTTGAAAGCAGCAGTTACATAGGGCTAGAGGGGAACAAAGAGCTGCCAGAACCCAAGAGCTGACAGGTTGGACAGAAACCAAGGTCAACATAGTGCAGTTCCATGCTGTGATCTAGTACCAGATGCCTCAGAGGACAGCACCAGAAAATAGCACATTACAAGTATGGAATACGTTCCACTGATAAATATCTCTTTCATTGGTGCTGGAAACTGCAAACCTGTGTAGTTAGGAACCCCCTTAGATCCCCTTAGCCACAGAAACAGGGCTTCCAAATCATCTTGTCATTAGGTTGTGATAGTGCCAGGTCTTGTCTGTCTAAATCCCACAAGTCTTCTTCAAATTATTGCAAGTTCCTGGCCACATATTCTAAGCTTTCATGTTGTGGCACAAGAAGACTCTTGCTGAAGCACCTATGGAGGGTTCAAGACAGCAAGCTTTTTTTTTCAAAGAATGAAATATAACACTCTCATAAGGAAACTAAGCCTGAAACAGTAGTATTTTCAAGAAAAAATTGTATACTGTCTGGGTAGTAGATACAGCCAATTCATAGGTGGCCAATGAAGAGTCTACCGTTGTTCAATGTCTTTTTTTTTTTTTTCATGTAAGTATTCTTAAAATCTCTTACTAAGTTTAGAATATTTGTTTAGATTTTGTCTTCCATGACTATGTGTCACGGTGTGATGATGTTTAGGGGAAGCAGTTTATTTTTCTCATGTATTTAGTTCAGTTTTGAAGGCACTTACAGAGATGCTGAGTTTGCTGGAACTTGTTCTACTGATGTTTGTGTTTTGTTTAGGCACATTCTATATTTACCTTTCTGTTGTTGCTGCAATCTTTAGGACATTCATAGTACTATGAAGCAGAACATTTTTTTCTAACTTCTGGAATTTTCAGATATGTATGTACATAAAGAAACAAACATATAATAAATGTATGATATGAATTGCATGCATACATTGCATGATGTATATATATCTAATGTGCATAATATTTCCAAGAGAAAGTGTACTGGACATTTTATTAGACTGGATTACAGACACCAGGTTAACAATGGTTTTCAGCACTTTTTAATTTCAGTTAGCCTTTATTTAGCTTCAGGCCACGTGATTGACAAGCCTTGCATTAAAGGCTGCATCCTGCCAGCAATAGAAGCCATTTGGCATGCTCTGAATTTGGTGGGAATTTAGGATCTGAAGCAGCTTGCAAGAATAAGCCATAAACATCACCTACTGGCATTCCATGCCATAAACCCACAAACCAGAAGAGGCCCTGTGGCTCTGCACAAACTGATGTGAAAATCTAGAACATTCCTGGTGATGGCTCAGTAGAGATTTGTGCTTTAGGGAGATCATAACTGAGTGGTCTCTAGTTCTACATCTATATTGGCTTTGGTGGCTAGGATTGAGATGAGGCTTGAGTTCGTGGAGACAATGGGTTTGAGTTGTTTGACTCTTTATTGCCCCTGTGGGAAATTCAGGGGTGCCTGTAGAGCTGCTTGGGCTCTGACCAAGCTATACATGCCATGCAAGTCAGCTCATAGGAAATTTCACCTGGACCAACAGTACAGTGTAGATGTAACTTCACCTGTTTCACGTTACACCCCACCTACAAACTGTGGGGATCATAGAAACATAGAGTATCCTGAGTTGAAAGGGACCCACAAGGATCATCAAGTCCAACCCCTGGCCCTGCACGGGACAAACTCAAGAGTCACACCATGTGCCTGAGAGCATTTTCCAAACACTTCTTGATCTCTGTCAGGCTTGGTACTGTGACCACTTCCCTGGGAAGCCTGTTCCAGTGCCCAACTGCTCTCTGTGTGAAGAACCTTTTCCTTATATAAACCTAAACCTCTGCTGAGACAACTTCATGTTATTCCCTTGGGTTCTGTTGCTGGTCACCAGAGAAAAGAGATCAGTGCATCCCCTTGTGAGGAAGCTGCAGACCATTATGAGGTTTCCCCTCAGTCTTCTCTTCTCCAGGCTGAACAGACCAAGTGATCTCAGCTGCTCCTCATACAGCTTCCCCTCCAGATCTTTAACCCTCCTTTGAATGCTCTCTAAGAGCTTAGTGCCTTTCTTATATTGTGGCACCCAAAACTGCACACAGCACTTGAGATGAGGCTGCACCAGTGCAGTAGAGAGGGACAATCTCTTCCACTGACTGTCTGGCAATATCCTGATGCACCCCAGAACACAGTTGCTTAGGTGTTTGCATTCACCAGAAAAATCAGGCAGGCTAATAAATTATTTTCTTGTCTCAGTTTCATAACTCAGTGGTTCTGGTTTTGAAATAGTTCAAATACATCCCCTGCTGTGTGATGTGCAATTATGAAGTGGTGAGGCAACCCAAAGGTGAGCAGCCCTGTGTTGCAGGGCCAGCCGAGGTACAGCCATCACTCTGGTGAGTGGGAAAGCTCTAATTCAGCCTGGAGTCTTTGGTGTGGGAAATGCTGATAGATGATACCATGTGAAGTCTGAAAGTCAGAGGATATATGCTCTTTGCTGCCTGGCATGAGGTGGTCGTGTTGAGAAGGGGCAAGGTGTTTGCACTACAACAGGGCCTTTCCTCCTCCTCCTCTGTTCCATGAGCAGTCAGCATGGCAGCTGTAGTAGGGTGCCTTCATGCCCTCTCAGCCAGGAGTGCAACAGAGGGAAGAGGGGACAAGCTGAGGAGCATGACACTGCCTGGCTACAGCACATTGACTCTTCTCCTGCCATGTACTGGTGGCCTGGCACTGCTTGAGGTTGTGCTCAGAGGTGCTCTCGTGCCCTGCTGGCATCAGGTGGGGACAGTGCCCCAAACCATCTCTGTCTCCGTGACTACTCCTCTGGTTTCATCAGCTCAGACTCCTTGTGATGACACCCTTCAGTGCTTTCTGAGACCCAGGATGGCCATCCCTCCTGTGCTGCAGATAACGGAGCTCTGCTGCCCAGGCTTCTCTGTTTAGTTTCTTATGGTTAATCACTGACATAGGAGAAGTTCAATAATTCACTGGATTGACTGCAAACTTCATTAGAATTTAAAAATTAGCTAATTCCATATCATTTTGGCTTTCCTCCTTTGTTTCAGATCTGGTCAAACTGGCATAGGAGAGTGGGCAGGTGCCTGTTTATTTCTAGGTGATAGTATGAGTGAATGTCTTCGCTCAAAAATTGGCCCATGGCCAAACCCACGACAGTGAATGAAACAGTTGAAAAACTTCCATGTGCTTTTGCAGCACATTTCACCTACAAGGAGTCCTTACAGTTGACAGGGATGTTTGCAATGGGCAAGGGCAATTTCTCAGACTGTTGGTTTAGTGAAAGAGATGCCTCACAGGATTCTCTCTGCCTTGAGCTGCAGCTCTGGCTGTGGGGAGGTTGAGAATGTGAAGTTGCTGATTAATGATGTTTTCAGCATGAGGTGCATTTTCAACACAGGTTTTTTTTTTAAAGCCCCAACATTTATTTATTCATTCCTTTACAATGTGATAATCTATGCAGTTAATGTTGTACTTCAAAAGCACTTTCATGCTTTAAGGGAGAGGTGTCAAATAATGCTGTAAAGAGGTGTTTTTCCATCTGTTTGTACTGTGTTTTTATGTTACTTTTTGTGGGTTGGTTTTTTTTTTTTTTTTTTTTTTTGTTTTTTTTTTTTTGGTAATCCAAGCTATTTCTGAACTGGATATTTCAGAACTGTGGGATCTGTTGCTACATACTTTGTGTCTTTGGAGATTATTTGTCTGAATCCTTCCACTCTAGTCAAAAGCTGAAAAGAAAGCCTCACCAACAGCAAAATAAGTAGTGACCTGAGATAACCTCTGCAGGTGGAGCGGCTCAGGGTGTAGCACACTCCAAAGAGGTCCTGGGGAAGAGGGGTACTGTGCAATGCTGGTAGTGCTGTCACAAGGAGCATGTAGTAAGTTTTTTGTTGTAACGTGTGTGTCCCACAGTAATCTCTGTTCCTCAAAAAAGTTGTCCCTTTCCATGCTGTCATCTAACAAATACCCTGGAGGAGACTGTTACCTAATACTGATTGTCTGTGATAATGACCACAGGATCTGAGCACTGTGGAAACCTTCAAAGGATCTGTGAGGCAGGTGGTTATTTCTTCTGTCATTCTCCTGTGCTGGTGCCATGCTGGGGTCTGGCATGCTCACAAAGATCTCCAGTGATAGAGTGTTCCCTATATTTTACTCTTCTACCATTCTTACTGCTACATAGTTTTTCCTCAGCAGTTCCCTGAGTCTTCTATTCTGAAAGTTAAGTCCATTTGTTTTTCTTTGTCCAGCATAAAGCAGATTTGGAAAAAAGACTGTTCTCCTCCACTTTGCAGCATCCTTTTACATACTCGAGAGTTTTATTATTTTTCTCTCAGCCTTCTCTTTAGGCTAACCAATCCCATTTCATTCAGTTTTTTTGTCATATGACATTCTTTACAGATCTCTGATCATTCTTGTTGCTCTGCCTGTTCACCTGCTCCTGAATCACAGTGTCCATGACCTTCTGCATCTTCAGGCTACATTTCAATTTTTATAATCAAGCATGATGATGTCTTTTTCACAACAGAAAGGACATTGTTAATTCAATTTCACCTCTTGCTCTTGCGCTGAGTGATCCTAAGATCACTCCAGCACATTGAATCTGTAACTAATGATTTCCCATTTTGGATTTGCTAATGATCATTCCTGACTGGGTACAGCAAATTACATTTGCCTCTAGAGAGGATCTTTTTTTTGTTTTAAAGTGCATCTTCAATTTGTCAGAAAGCTCTGAGCTTTGTCCTCTGCTGCTATGTTACAAAGGAAGAGTGTCCTGTTTAACCTTCCTGCAAATCCATAAATACTGTTTGTCAGTGTACTTTGTGTATTTGGGAGACACTTCCCTTTCCTACTGGGAGAGGAGCTGACTGCTTCTGTCCTGCTTAGCTGTGAGGTTTTTTGATAGTGCTAAGGTCCTTTGGAAATCTGCAGTGTGCCACATGGTAATTATTCACAATCTGCAAGTTGTGCTGTCTATCATTAGTAGTCACCAAACTATTTACTAAACAAAATGTTTTGCAATAGCCAATTACTTTACAGCCAAAAGATAGAACTAAGCATCCTCCAGACAGTGGGAGACAATGAACGTCATCCTCAGGCAGGCACATAAATCAGATGAGCTTAATCATCTCTGAAAGTGCTAATGCCTCGGAACTGTCTGAACATGGAGCATTAAGTGACTGTCTCAGACACAGGTGTGGCTCAGATGAATCCTACCCCATCTTTTTGGTGGTCATTTTACTCAACAGAGTGAAAAAGGCTCATGAAGAACTTCATTTTTCAGTGACCTGTGAAGAGGGCTCTGTTCCTAGTTGTGTTACTATAATTAGTGCAATAAACTATCAGCTATGGGAAGTTTTCGCCTTCTTTCAAATCTGTGACTATAGACTTGAAATCAATACATTTGTTAGTTCTCTTTACTCTGAAAAAAAAGAGATCTATTTGGCAGAACAACCACCAAAGTCTTTCTGTGGACTTCAGAGTAAACTGACCCAGTATGCAATAAGGTTTTTCAGCAGAAGAAAGGCACATGTTCATATAAGGAGGGGAAATTGCTTCATGAGCGACATTAAACTTGGTTCTTTGAGGCTTATTTGTTAAAACCAAGTTGTATTAGTGCAGCTCACTGTTCTTTTTGATATTACTGTTCTATGCATTTCCCTGGTGTGCGTTCTGTACTTAGGAATGGAAATTAGTAACACCCTACTTCATGAACATTCTGATTTCGATGTAATGGCTCAAGAACTGTGTATATATATATATATGTAGAATAATCTAATAATGCAATAATACCAAAATGATAGAATATATTTTATATATGTGTGTGTATGTGTGTGAATTTATCTCCCTCAGAACTTTTCCTATATTTGGATTTTCTTATCTTCTGTAGCATTTTCTTGGAGTAATCTTTCTGGCACTGCCATACTGACAGTATAAATTTTTCCTTGGTACTACATTCACTATTCACTGATCATAGCAGCAGTAAGCCTTCCACTCAACATGATTCACTAGAGGGTCTTGTTTTCCTTTTGTGATCAGTTCCTCAGGAGTCTAGAGCTGCAAGGAGAGATGTTTTGAAACTTGGTTTTCTTTTTGTTAGAGCGTTGTGCCTGTCGTATTCACAGCAGTCAATATCATCAGATTTCCAGACCTGTCTATATTGTTTCCAGTCCTCATGCTGCTGGGAGATGTGAGGTTCTGTGAAACAACAGAAATGAAAATGTTTATTTGTAATAGTCATAAAGCTATATAAAAATAAAATGGCTTTTAACGGGGATGTCTGGCTAATTTGAGAAGAGAAAAACTCTCCATAGGCTATCTAAAATTGTTCCCAAGAACTACTGATATTATTATGTTTTTGTATTTTGCTTTGTAGAGAGCTTGAAGACTCTGTGATGCAAGGTACTCTATTATAAATATTAGATGTTGCTATTGATTTTTACAGGGATGATGCATCAGTTAGCAAAACTTCATCCATCATAACTATATTTCAAGCTATTGTATATGAAGTGTAAAGGCTTGAATCTATTTGTTATCCAGTTCTCGCACAATGACTGCAAAATCCTCTCTGACCTTGAAAAACCCTGAGTTTGGGTTTTCAGCCGAAGCTGTCAGCATAAAGATTGGGGGATATGCGGGTGGGAAAGAAGTCCATGTGAAAACTTGCACTGTTCAGAGCCTGATGATAAGATCATTTCATCAGAAGAAGTCACTGATATCTGACATGTTCATTGTAATGTTAAGCAATGAGGGAGAACATTGGCCCACACAGGTGATTAACCTTCCCTGATGCCCAAGGGCTGGCTGCTCACAAGCAAGGTCAAAGGCCCAGCCTGAGAAATCTGACTCTGTCACTACTGGAACTCCTCCTGTGTGTTAGATAAATGTAGGTTTGGGAACACAATGTTTTTTATTCTCTACTGAAGCATGCATGCTGTTCACATTTGATCCTGGGCAGCCGGCTCTAGGTGGCCCTGCTTGAGCAAGGTGGCTGGACTGGATGACCTCCAGAAGTTCCTTCCATCCTTAGCTCTTCTGTGGTTATACTTGAAAACCGTACAGGCTCCTTACTAATTTTTCCCTGAACCTAGGGGATTTTGATTCAATGCCTAATAACAGTTTCTTCTGGTATTATACCACACTTTGTGTTTGCATGCTGACAATGTACACAGCGGGTGTCATGTTGCTTATGGCACTGTGACTTTTACTAAATGTGTGACAAATGCTGTGCAATATGAAATACTGCAAATCTCATAGTGCTTATCAACTTAACAAGCTAAATATATTTGATGATGTTATTTTTGCTTTTTATCTGTGCTTGTTCATTTGCAAAATCCAATCATTTGCAATTGCCCTGCCTATTGTTAGCTCAAGTTGATTCTGCTGAGTATTGAACTCAAATAATTTGAGAGTGTTATTCAATACAACGCCTGCTTTATTAGTTTCATTTTAATGTGTTGGGCATCTTCATAGAGAGCTTTGTCTTAGTGGCCATTACAAGGGAAGATCAGTTTCCAAACAAGCTGCAGTGCTGCAAGCTACATTTGCTGAGAAAAAGAGAGAAAAACAATTTAGGAAAATATATAGCTTGTCAATCTGTGCTTTTTCTAGTCTATGATGTAAAGGGTTTTTCAAAGACTGAACACATCACATATCGGTATAAACAGGTCATGCTGCATGCTATGAATTTGAGATTGTGTGTCATTTTCATTTATTTTTCTGTATTTTGAATGCATCCCTGAAGTTTAAGCATGAAAAAAATTGAGTGGAAAAAGCCTAGTGGATTTATCACCCAGCAGGTATTTGGTGACAGCTCTTGCCGCAGGGATTATAACTCTTGTCGCTTTCTCCTTTAGCACAGGCTACACAGCCTGGGAATTTAAAATGCCAGCTAATGAGGGATTAGAGACATGTAATTTTTAGAACCCTTGTACTGTCAGGAGAAAAAATAATAGTAGGTTTGCTCTGTCATTCACACCAACCTGATCTAAATTAGCTGGAGAGACTGCAGTGAAGGACACTTCAGTTTAAAACTCTTATTTTCATGTCAACTATGTGGCATTTCCTGGTCAACCTCTTTGCCTCCCATGAGGAATGACAAGGCAAATTCAGTTCTAGAGGTGGCTGAGAGGATACCTGATTGCTTTTCGGACTGCAGTCTAAGATGCAGCCTGAGGTGTGGTCTGTATATGCACCACTGTGCTCGTTAAACATGGGCTTTAGGCTCTCTCTATGCAGGGGAGCCCGATGCAAGGACTGCAGATTTTGCTGTTCATGGTTCCAGTTGATCCTAAGAAGGTCTGAGAAATGTACCTTGCCAAACAGCAAAGGAGACAGCAAAAAGAGACAGCTCTGGCCGGGGCTGTGCAGAATGAGTACAGCTGGTTTCACCCACACAACTGTGAAATCAACTCTTCATGTTTCCAGGATGCAGGAGGGAAATGTATACTAAGTGTGCCTCTGCTTTTGTAAACAGAGTCTAATGCCTATATTATTTCTTGTGTGTTTTCCCAGCACTCTCTTTAGAGGACTGATGTTGAATGTTATGGAGAGGTTTAGATATAGTAAGAGTTAAAATGGATAAAAGCATGAAGATGTTATTTTAAAAGAGCTCATCTTCCACACTGGTAAAGAAGAGTGTTTTTAGCAAAGGAGCCAGAAAAAGGTCTAGTAGCAGTGGCAAAGGGAAAACTACTTTGACCTTGAATTCATATATCATCCTTAATACCATGATTCAAGCAAGTAAGATAAATAAATCCATGCCCTTTGGACACAGACTGCTGTGCACAGTGGGTACTTTCCAGCAACGCGGATATTCTGTCCAATCTCCTAAGAGACACAGAGACTTTGGGCCCAGCTCAAACCCTCTTATAAACACAGTTGAGACTTCTTCTTTGATATTCAGCTATTTTAGCTGACATTTGTACTAATTTATCTTTTATAAAGTCTGTTCAGCTGGACTGCTGCCTACATCTGGAGTGAGGGAAGGAGTTACACAGGAGTGCTCTGAACAGACAGATAAGCAAGTCCAGTTACCAAAAGCAGAACCTCTTTGACAACTTCAGCATTTTCAAGCACTGATTACCGGCAGTGACAATCACTTCTAATGTACTCTCTGCCTGTAGGTATTGACGTGTTTGTTCTGATTCTCAGTCTTTGTTTAGGGCTTATTACTGTGATCACTTTTTCTGTTGTAGGTTTGCACATCAGCAGTTTAATTACAAAGACAGTTCTCTCCTAAATGTCAGCTTGCTATATTTTTGCTGTCCCTGTAGCCATTAACGCCTTTGTACTGATTCATGGGCATGGTTTTATGCTGTAGACCTTGCTATCAACCTTGACGTCAATATTATTTGTCCTTCTCATTTAAAATAGAGAAAAAAAAAAGACCTCTTGTTTTTCCTGTGATACAGAAATGTTTGTGTCATGTTTATGTATGCATGTTTACAGTTGTGTATGAGGAAGATATATATTCATGAAAATGGGGGACATTTACTTTGATGAATGGCAGTGTGTTGCTTAGTGACACATTAGGTCATATCACATTGTCACTAAGCAACTAGATGTAATCTGACAACATTATGAATCCTTTTTCTTGTGTTTACTGATTTCTTAGAAGTGCAAGTATTTTTTTGCCCTGACCGCTAGTAATTAACTGTAAAATTCTATTTAATATTTTTATTTTCACTGGTTCTGTGGTTGTTATTTAAAGTCTCCTCCATTTGTCACCATTGTTCTCGTCTCATCTCAGATATTTCAGAAGGCAACACTCTCAGTTGCTCCAAATGTGAATTACAGCTAAGTGAAAATAAAAATATTATCATTTTTATCATGTTAGGTTTTGTGCTCTTCTAGCTTTCATCACTTACACTAATCAGTGACAGTAATTCACTGTGTCAATTCTTTTATCAAATTACAAAGGTATTTTTAGTTTGGGTCATGGTTTGTTAGGTAAAAATAACTGTGCTTTCATATGATCCAGACTGAAAAGGAACTAGTGAACCAGTAGATGATGCAGGTGGCTAAAGAAGCTACTCCTATTGTCGGAGGACGAGCTTGTGGAATCACCAGACGACTCCATAGGAGTTAGTAAAGTGAGACAGGCTTTATTATTTTTAGGTATCCTTTATAGTTCTCTAGCTATGTACATGCACTCCTAATTGGTTGCTTCCACCTGCATATGTTTTCTCCTCTGTAGTCCCTTGAATCCTTCAACAACCTCCCTCTACACATAACTTGCTGCATTCCTTTCTGACTACTCAAAGACAAGGCATACACAGGCAGAAGGGCTGGGTTGTTCAGTCCTCAAGACTGATAACCACGACTGCTTAGCCCAGGCCTCGACATCCTATGATCCACTTGGTCCTTCTTTCAAGCCATGCCTTCTCAAAATTTGAAAGATATTGTTCTGATATGAGCATTTTTCTTTTCATACAAGCAACAGGACACACTTTTTTGCAGTGCATGGTTAACTCAGGTGCTACTCAGCCTTTTGGGTGTCCTCCTGCAAAAAAGTTTTGTGACTCACAGGAGTGATTCCACTGTATAGCCATCAATTGGCTTGAAACCTTTTGAAAATATGAATTATTTGGTAGGAAAGCTAATATAGCTCTAACTTGCTCAGAATTTTCCATTTGTCTGCCTCTGCCTTCCTCCGTGCTGTTCTAAGGATGACAGCAGTGCTGTTGTTCTGTGATGGAGGAAGAACCTTCCTGGGGATGCTCACCTCCCTTTCGTAACTTGTGGGTTCTATAGAGCCCCCTTGGCTTTTGTCTTATGTGTCAGGGAAAAGTTGAGAAAAGCAAATGTCTCATGTTTGGGGTCCTCTTGGGTCACTTGGCCAGCATACACTTGCTCACCTTAACTGAGGCTAAGAATAAGGTAAATATTAATTCCAGGTGGCATGCTGATGAACCATGCATAGAATAGGGATGTGGCTTAAAATAGAATTGCTGCCTTCCAGTAAAAAAAAAAAAAAAAAAGATTAATAAAAGTTTTGAAGGGCAGGAGTAACCATTAACTAAGCTGGCACCCTCCCAGTATTTGCTTGCACAATTTCAGTGTGGTGCAGTCTTGGTTCTGGCCAGGCTTTTTGAGCATTACTGGAGTATAAATGGCACTCAATTACAAATCAGGCAGCTCCTGCCTGCTTAAAAGTAGAATCTGCTGTCCTAAAAGAAGACAGAAAAATTCACTTGAAACCAGGGCAATTTCACATTTCTTTCAAATGTGCAAGTATTGGCATTACCCTCAAATGGTGCCATCTGTGTGGGTGATAGGCAGTATATTTGTATTAGTAGCTACCAACATGATTTCAGTGCTGTGGTCTATACTGCTTATCTTGCATATTCATATGGGCTGCTGTGTGAAGCTGATCCAGACAAAGTGAGCCTGCTGTGCCTTCGTCACATCTCCCCCACCTTCCTGCATCTGAGTCCTCTGCTGAAGGTGAGGGATGGTGGCAACTGCCTTGAGTGTAACTTGGGGGAGGAACGGGGAGAGCAGCAGGGACCAGGCAGGGAGCACCATCAGCTCCGATGGATGACAAACCTGCCCTGCAGCCTTGCTGACCCTGGTCTGAAAAGGTTAATGATTACAAAAGGGTTGGTGTCATATGTTGCAGGGAACAGTGTTGTGAATGCGTCAGACAGCACAGCATGGCAGCACTTTCCTCATGGTTCCAGGGCAGTCACTGCTTCTGCGTCATCACTCACCCCTGCAACAACGGTTCAGAAGAGCTCATTAGGATTTGACTTGCTTAGTGAAGCATCCCCTGTCTTAAAAAAGCACTGTCAATGCAGAATTGCTTGTTGTGTCTCATGGCTTTTACAAGATCATGTTAACTACACTATACCTCTTGGAAAAACAAAAAGAAAAGAAATTTATTCAGTAGGTAAACCTTGCTATGCGAAGTGATGTAAATCTGAGGGTACCTGTCTCTCCCCATGTATCAGTGGGGAAATCTAGTGCAACCATGCTTGACTTGTCATACACTCTGCTTTCCGCTTTATCCACCTTCTCTTATTTTCAAACAATGAAAAGTGAAATCCTGACTCATTTTAAAACTCAAGTTTTAAAATATCTCCTTAGACAGGCTCTGTTGGGCTCCACTGACCAAAGTCCTATGTTGCATATTTATCCCTTTTCAATTTAACCCACTGATTTCAAGAGTCTTCAAGGAAGTATAAACTCTTGTAATTTATATGGTGTAAACTGATGCAATTCATGTGTTGTGGGAAGCTCTAAATTGTTCTATCATGGATTCATTTTTACATCCATCTCTAGAGTTCAGAATATACATGTCAAGGCATGAGGGGCAGGCAATCCAGACTTTGCTCTTTTACACCTGTAATAGGTCAGAAAGAATGGGATTGGACTAGAATGGACTGGACTGGATGTGGTTGGATTGGATTAGATGAGACTGAGAGCACACATCCATCTTAAAATAGTAGAGTTTGTTCTGGAAAAGGAACAGAAATGCAGGAGCAGCCGTGTTGGCTGTAATCCAGTTCAGTAGATACCTGACTGATGGAAAATGCTGCCAGGTCACAACACACAAATAGTGCACTTTGGAAGTGAGAAGAAAATTCTGGGTGCAGTTCTAGTTCCTGAGGCTTGCTGTCTACATTGAGAATATTAAATCAGTGTCAGGCCACAGCCTCCAGAACCTGTAATCACCCATCACGATGGGCACATTCCTTACCACCATTTTGGCTGGGGCTGACTTGCACTGTCTTAGCCAGGTCCAGATTTAGTGTGGGCTAGGGATGACTCCCAGCAGGCTGCCTGTCTGACACCCAATCGTTGTTGAGGCCAAGAGAGTGGTAGGGTGGCTGTGGGCTGCCCCAGGGCCAAGGAAATGTCCCATGAGCATTTAATTTGCTGGATTGGATACAGTTATGGTGTTGAAAGCACACCTGGTTTCTTGGAATAATTTGCAGATTTGATGTAATCACCATTGTAATTAACATTAGTTGCCAACTCCTTTGCATTTTCTGAGTCTTATACTCTGCAAATGACTGTCACCATTCATCTTCCAAGAAGGAGCAACACTTTGATGAACTGATCGGGCCAGACACAACAACAGCTGTCATGAAAGACAAACAATCTGCCAAACTCCTTCCTGGACTTGATGGGAGAAGTTGTTTCTAGAAGACTCTCCAGCATAGGTTTACACAAGCGGTTTTATTTCTTTTTGGACTGCTGTGCAAGTTTTAACAAAATGTTCCTCCTGCAAACAGCTTTCTGGCCAGGGGCACAAGTTTCTAGCATATACTAAATAAATCAGTCAGTGGAGGTTTATCTCTTCTCCTGGGGTTTTGTACTGAAGGGCATTGAAAAACATTTAAGAAGTAACAGCAGAAAAGAAAGATTAATAAGGCAATAGTGGTTGCAATGTTTAAATTGTTTTAGCCATCACCTATTCATGAATTAGATGGGTTGGTCAGCCAACAACAGCTGTATGCTGCCTATGGCATTTGTTGTTCAGGTGCGAAAGCAAGTCCCTCTGGGATTGCTAATTGTCACAGCTTTTGCTTGTTATTATCCTTTATCCTGGAAGAAAAAGCCAATCAAAAGAGCCAGGCTGAAGTCCCAAAGCTTTCTGTCCTGTGCTCAAATCTTTGTAAAAGCTAAATTAGATGTTTCACCTTACTGTTACAATTGCTAGGAAATACATTTTCATTTAATTTCTAAGAACCGATAGTAAATGGAGATTAATTGAATAAGACAGAAGCAATTAATTGAAACATCCAAGAATTCAGAGGTCTCTCAGAGCAAGGATGTTGGTTGTAGCTGATAAGATTTTGTAAAGTTGCAATTAGGATAAGACAAAATTACACAAATTCAAAAATATATACTTGGAGCAGTGGATATTTTTTTAAATCCACACACAATTGTAAAAAGACTTTTTGATATAACCACTCAGGAGGGATGACTTTCCATCTCTTGTGTGTGTAGAAAATAATCCACAGCCACATGGACTCTGATCTTTACTGGTAATTGCTGTTTGTGTCAAACCCAGAGCTGTTTTTGCTTCAGCATTAAGCTTCCTAGGCTGTGGCCAGCAAGCTGCCAAGGGTGGAAAGGTCTCAAAGGCTGGGAAGACTTTGTCTCCACACCTTGCCTTTAATGAGGAATGTGGTGGGGGAATAGTGGTGAGAGATGGCCATGCTCCATGTCCTTCCCTACCCAACAAACCTGCTTATGAGGAAAACCAGTGCTTTGGTCTGAGAAGGAGCAGCAGTGCCTGTAATGTCCGTATCCATGATGCCTTTTCTTCCAGCAGTGTCCCAAAGGAGAAACTCTAGCACAGCAGCACTGCAGTGCTACTTGTGTCTCTTAATCTCTCCTGGTGGGTCTGAGGGGCAAGATGAGTCCTGCCACTGTGTCCCCTCATGAGGTGTATACGAAGGCCAGTTAATCTGCCTGATTAGTTTGGTTGAGAGTCTGAGGTTAGGAAAATCTCCTGTTGCAGGATAGTGTATTCTCATGGCAGTGACTTCTTGAGGCGAGGATGAAGCCATAAACCACTGAGTCTTGTTCCACTGTCAGTCTTGTGAGTGTCTGGGTGAAATGAAATTGCATCAGTAACAAGCAACATGAATCTCCTTAAATCTGTGTCTTTGTGGAGTTAATGGGTACATACTGTATTGAAACCCAAGTATTTCAGTGACAGGAAGAGGGACAAAATCAATGTCACTGATGGTAGATTAGCTTTGGATATCTATTACATTTATTGCTCCCAGGTGTTTATGCATTCCCAGTTCATGGATATCCACTCAGAAATCAGGTCCTGAGCTCCTCAATTTGGTATTTTAAGATAAATCATCATTGATTTTGGACTTATTAGTCCATAAATCTGAATACTGAGAATCTGTTTTGGAAAAACTGTAAGACATCCTTGTAAGTGGAGCCAATAATTTGACATCTTTTCCATGCTGAGCTGTGCATCCCATAGACCATTGTAATAGAACCCAGATACATAAAGGAAAGAAACATGAATCAGGGTAAAGTACTGAAATTTGAAAGGGGTCCATGACAAGGAGTGGTGGTGAAGTGTTACTTAGGTAACCACAGGTCTCTGGAGGGCTGAATTTAAATCTTGCTTTGGTTTCATCACAGACCCTATTTGTGCCACAAAATGGCCGACCAATAAAAAATAAAGATCCAGAGTTGGATTAATAGAAGATTTGTAAGCTAAAAGTCCTGAGCACTGGAAAACCTCCATGAACACCCTCTTTAATGCACACTTGGCACTTGCTAGTATTGGTACAGCAAATGACCCATCACTGTGCCTCCCTCACTCAAGGAAAATAAATGGGGACTAGAGTTAAAATCATGTCTTATGTGAACCAGTGAACAACCTGAATCATCTCCAACGTAGAACAGGAAAAGGCAGTTTAGTCATGCAAGAATAGCTCATGTTTTAAGACAAATATCAAGTTCTGACAATAGCTGTTTCCCCCCTTATTGGAAAGAGGAGCCCTCCTTTGATGGATCTGAAATGTTTGATAAAAGGACCAAGGCAGATTCTTCTCCCAGCTACGTGCCTCTGTTGCTAGGAACGATTTGCTCTCTGTCACCTTTGAGTACTCATTTTTCATCTTATTGTATGAATATTTAGCTCTTTTAGTTCTGAAAGGGTACAGGTTTGGTATGACAAAGGGGAAAGTACTTGAGGAAGTCTCTTCAGCAACTTGTATCTCCCACACATGGTCAGAAACTACTTTCTGTGCTGTACTGAGAGCTGTGAATTCCCACTGCTGCATTGTGGAGGTGGGAATTGGGGATTCTCAGTCCTTCTCTCCATTGGCCTCAATTTCAGATGGAACTGGTCTGTTCTTAGGTCGCATGGAGCTAACTGATGTCTATGGTGATGCCATGTATAGGCTGTTTAGTCCTAGAGGATAGTGGGAAAACAGCCTATTATGAATTAAGTACTTCTGACCTTCCAGATTTTCTACCATATATTAACATAATTTTTTCTTGCAAGTGCACGTATGATTTTATAAGTATGTAAATGTATCCGCAAAACTCCAAGGTATACTTTCATTTATAATCTAAAAATAAATACTTAATGTAAAATGTGATATTTTTGTATTTTTTCACAAATAGAAGTCATAATGTATTTTCTGTTAAAAAAACAAACAAACAACAGATAAAAAGTAATACGAAGTCCCAAGATTTCATTGTAGTGTTTGCTTTATAAAAAATGCAAGATTGGTAGTCAAACTATGCCCTACACAGCAAGATCCACACATCTCTCTTAAAGAAAGGGACATAGTGTCATGTTGGGTTTTTGAACAGTGCGGGAAGGGCAGATGCTCACTGATTTTTCATGCCTACCTTCATATTCAGCTTATTTACTGATAACTCCCTTATGATATGGTTGAGGTTAGAGAACACTTCAAATGTCTTACTGCTTTCCCAAAATTTAGCCCCAAATGTGGGTGGAAGTCTCAGTGCAGTGGTATGCTCTGGAGGATTTCTTTCCCATCTCCTTACAGACGAAGTTTGGCAGCATGCACCAAGAACAGCCTTGTCATTTATGCCATTGGCATTATTGATTTCAGTCTTAGCTTTAAAACAGAACTGAAATATTGTTGAAATATAAAAAGTTAGTAAGGCTTATTTTCCTCTGCTGGATGAAAAGACTGTCTCCCATCTTGAGAATGCACAGCCTAGTAGACTCCTCTGTGGTCTGAAGTGGGTCTGGGGAGGTTAGGAGACTCCTGTGTTCTCTGTAAAGTCCTCTAAACAACTTAAGTTTCATCATGGTAAAGTGTGTGTTGCAACTCAAATTGCTCTCCATAGGTCCACAAACAAAATGTAAACTTCCAAAATTGCTGAGAAAGGATGGGCTCATGGCAACAGCAGTGCACTCCAGCATGGTAGCGTTGAGTTTTCTCCTGTTTTAGTAGGAACTTCATGTAAAAACACAAATAATTGCCTTTGTAATTTACCATTGGTAACAAATGTAGCCTTCCAGTACCTAGAGGGGATGTACAGGAAAGCTGGAGAAGGACTTTTCACTGGGGCATTTAGTGATAGGACAAGAGGTAATGACTTTAAACTGAAAGTGGGCAGGTTTAGCTTAGATACAGGAGGAAATTCCTTACTCAGAGGGTGACAAGGCACAGGAACAAGTTGCCCAGAGAAGTCATGGATGCCCTAACCCTGGAAATATTCAAGGCCAGGCTGGATGGGGATTTAAGCCACCTGGTGAAGTGGAAGGTGTCCCTGCTCATGGTGAGAAGGTTGGAACTACATGGTCTCTAATGTTCCTTTCAACTGAAGCCGTTCTATGATTCTATGAATTTCTATAGGTTTCATAGGTTTTAGTAACCCACATGCAAAATAGGACAAAATAGTACTACTTGTCTCCTGGCCTTTGTTTGTTTTACTGATTTAAACTGAAAGCCTTCAGAGCTGAGACCACCTCTGCAATTTGTATGTACGTGGACTGTCATAGAGGGCTTACAGTCTTATCTGTTGCAGAGACATTGTTGTGCCACAAATATTTAACAGTTATTGGCAATAATTATTCCTTCACTGAGATGCAATGAAATGTGGCAAAGATTGTTTTGTGAAAGACAAGCTTGCTATCAGTTGGATGAATTGTTTGTACTGGCCTGCATAAGAGTGCAAAGTGGAATTATTCTGCTTTACACGATTGTTCTTGTAACTAAGGAAACTTCAGAACAGCTGCTGAATTATTGTTAATTTGTTTGCTAGTTAAATTTTCTAGAAGAAACAAAGAAAATAGGTTTGGGGAAACTAGAAGATCAAACTGGGCACATTAATTATTTCTCTCTTTTCTTTATAACTGAGATATCCCGCATGCCTCAGCAAATTACTGTTGAAGCATCTGAAGTATTAACATAAAAAGCTTTAATTGAAAATATATCTCCTGAGAATTTCAGTTCTTTAGCTGTGGGCTCAGACCTCCAAGATTTTCATACATATTGCTGAAGGCTAGTGCACTGGGACACACAATCTTTAGCAGTGGATGATGCAAGTAATTAATTATTATAAAAAGTACTCGGTTGTCAGATTCCCCTCCCCACAGAGCTTGGTAAAGCACCAATGCAGATATGTTCTTGCCCCAAAGAGCCTTCTTATTAGCATGAAATATGGGGAGTGAAAGAGATGCCAAATCTGAGCAGAGCAATGAGGATAATTTTTTAAAGATAATCCTCACAACATCTTCATTCTCAAATACTTTCAGGGTTTTCTTTATTCTTAGCTCTCGGGTTTTCTTAAAGAAGTGAGGCTTATGAAATTGTACCAGTTTTCTCTCAGTATGTCTGCCTACAGTGTCTCAAAGATACCATGTTTCTGAAAGTTTCAGAACTGAGGGAGTCTGAGAAGAGCAGAGACCTAGTTTGTGGCCCCTGTAAAGAGAAAGGAAGGAACAAGAGAGACAACCTCAGCAGGTAGCTGTTGGTAAATGTACCATAAAAACATGTCTCAGAAAAGCTATGCATATTTGGGCTGGGTTTTTCAAAAGGGGTCAACGACACATCTGGACATGGAAATATGAAAACTCTTCTTTTTTAATAATTAAAAAACTCACTGGCCTGTTTTTTGGGTCTTATTTTATTTAGTCTCATAAAATGTTTGGATCCAATATGGAGTAAAATTTTTAGGGCTGAGCTCTGAAACTTTCAACAGGCTTCCCAGCAGGAGCTGCTGGGTTCAAACAGTGTTGAGAACCCAACTGTTTCAGATGCCCAAATAGACACTGATCTGCTCTGAAAAGTCATTAGGATGACCAGAACGTCCTCATTCATATGAAATATATGTCCTCATCCTGGCAGCCCAAAGACTTTTTTCAAGGGCTGTTTTAAAGCAGATTTCTCCCCTTTTCTTCCTCCATTCCTTAGAAGACCAAATGATAGACATCAGCTCCCTAATTGACATTACTGAAATTATCTTCACATAAAATCTGGGTCAGGAAATATTTTCACTACAGGATTTTGTTCTCATACAGAGGTCTGACCCTGCAGATATAAGTAAGACTAAAGCCATGCCCTAGATGTCCCAATGATGTTTTCCTCTGTAATTCATGTACTGTAGAGGAATATTTCATGATACCTGAAAAGATAACAGAAAGAGCACTGGTCAGCCGTCAAATGATATTTTTTCTAATGAGGTTCCTCAGGAATCAATAGTAGTAGTAGCTGTAGATCTTAGCCAACAATTTTATCAGCATTCTGGAAGTAAACCAGAAACAAAATTTCACAGATGATTTGTAATGAAAGTAGGTCAGCCACTTTTAAAAATGTGAAGTACTCGGTGACTGCAGGAAAGGATCACTGTAAAAATGTGTTTTCTTCTAGGGAATTCAAGGCTTTGTAGCTAGAAATCAGAGCCATGAAATCATTGTGGAAATCATCAAAAAATCATCAGAAACAACACTGTGATGAAGAACGCTAAACCAGTTAATAGATAGTTGACAGGAATGGAAGAATGAGGAGGTGAATTTTGTTTTGCGTGTGGCATTTCTGAGTCTGATATGGGAAGGCTGCATCCTCTTTGCAGTATTTTTAGAAGATCTGAAAAACTGGAAACCTCCAGAAAGAAGCATGAGGAAAGGACAAAGGACTCCACTTACCAGCTTCAGCAAGGGACATTTTGGCTAGGCTGAAGGAAATGTTGTTTTTTTTTTTTTACAGGGGTGGTAAAAATCTTGGAGGAATTTTTTTTTTTTTAATTGGATATCTGTCAGTATTCTATCGAACGGTAGGATTTAGACATGATAGACATCTTCAGTAAAGTTCAGGTGTTTGTGCTTTGTGACCCCAGAGACAAATCTAATTTAATCCTTCTTGGTTTATGCAGGTATGGATATTTGTAACACCCAGCTCTCACAGGACACTTTTTATCCATAGACCTTGGAGCACTTTACAAACAATTTTTTTGTCGTCTCCTCTGTTTCTCTTTCACAGAAATTGAAATGCAGAGAAATGGGAGAGTTTTCTAGGGGCAGATGTGGGAACAGAGCCTGTACTCCCTCAACACCTCTGCCTTGAGCTGCTCACCTGACTTCTCTGCTCTCTGAGCCCAGTTATTAGCAACTCACTATTTCCATTTTTTAAAATGAGTGGAGCTCAATTGCCCATTGTAGATCAGTACTGGATCACAAATGATATCCCACTGCAAAACGGGTAACATCACTAGTGTATCAAAAGGATGGTTTTCTCCAAAACCAAAAGTGAGCTGGACAGATCTTGTTGGAAGGCAGCACCCAACACAAATGTCAAAGCTCTAATCTAAAGCAGCTGATAGCTCATAATTATGCTAAATATCCCGATATAATTCCAGCTACATAGGGTATGAGATGCTAATGAGAGCAGTGAAGGTGAGAAGGATTACATTTAAGGGCGAAGACTGTGTTTGGCTTTCTTTCCAGTTCTGTTTTTAACTTGTAGTGTAAATGTGAACCAGCCTTTTAACCTTCCTATAGCTGTATTTTCACACTGAAGAAATGTGAATAGTATTTCCCAAGTTTTAAGAAGCTCTTTGAAATCCTTCACTTGTAAGGCATCAGAGGTCAGTAATTGTGTTTGTTGTTTGGTTGTATTTTTCCACAATGATCCATAGAGAAGCACTGGATAATTCAAGGCAGTTAATTCTCTTAAATATGTAGCTCATAAATATCTAGAACCACATAATGAAAGAGAGATTCAGATCTATTGAAGACCATAGGAATAATGAAACATGCCACTGTTTTGTATTTGATACATTTATTTTAAAAGAAATGTGGTGATTTAATTTGTGTGTATGAAGTATGACTGAAATTTTCTGTTGATTTTAAACAGTATGGTATAAAAGAAAAATATTTCTCTTTCTGCTACTTTTGAGACTTCATTTTTCCAATTTTAGATGTGATTGTCTGGAAAACGGTGAAGCTATTTGCTAGAACCATTTTGTTTAGCTGCTCTTATAAAAATTCTATCACAATTCACAGGTTTTGTCTATTACAAAAAATGTCATTAAAGTCTGGGAGCTTTAAAAGGCATCTGTACTTAAGAAGAAGAAATACTATGTAATAACAAATACAACAACAAAGCACAAAATGGAAATGGTAGAGGTACATTATACACTCTTTTCAGTAATGTGCCATAGACTAATGGCTGAATATCCTGAGAGTGAGCTGAAGTTCAACATTTTGAAGATAAATTATCATTTTCTGTGATTTTTTTCAAGGCAAAATCTTAAAAAGTACCCAGCAAGCTTATAAAAAATTGACTTGAAGACTAGATATCTATAAAGTTCCTTTTGCATTGTAGTCAGTGAACCACAACAAGACTAAGAAAACAAGTCCAAGACCTGTACAGAAAGTGTGTACAAAGTGGGTTTAGCTTCAGTGATTTGGTGGGACTCTGAACCACTGTCATCCCATTAACTGTTAACTTAGGTAAATATATTTCAGGCCAGTTCAATTTTTTTTTTTTTTTAAAGTTAGAATGCTTATAGTGGCATCTTGGACATGCCCTAGATATTAAAATTCATATGTGGTGTGTAGGGATGTGTGGTGGGATCCTTCAGGGTAATCCAAGCCACGACTGAAGGACTGTCTGGTTTGCTTTGGAGGCTGTGCACTTCAAGATCATTTTGAAAGTCCTTTGGCTGAGAACAACATCTGTGTTGTAGAGTGCATGATGCCACATATGGACAGTCTGTTCCCAGTGCCTTCACTGCAAACTTTACACTGATTTGAATGGATGTGGGACTGGGGTCCTCAATGTGCTCATACAATACTTCGAGGAACAAATATTTTTGAATCAGTGCTTTGTGAGTGCTGTTTACTTTTACAAAATATGCAAGTGCATTTGACTGTTTTTTGCATGAACTAATAGCAAAAATTAATGTATTCTTTAAGGCTGTCTCCCTTTCTTTCCTGGGTGAACTGGAAAGCTCTTGCTGGGACTGGGGTGATAGCTAGTACCACTGTGCCCAGAGCTCTGGGACAAAGGAAGGAGGTGCTATTATATGGCCAGGGATATTTTCTTGGAAATAGGAAACAGCTTGCAGTTGTACAAAAATATGTCATCCTAGTCTGAAGCATTTCAACATAAAACTTTCCAGACTTGAACTTTATAGAAATTGCATATGCAGTAATTTTTGTACAGCAAGTACACTAAAAGGAGAATTATAGATTCAACACTAAGTTAAGAAATCTATAAAATCATAATAATGTAAATAAAATAACATTTGAATTTATATATACAGAGTGCCAGGGTGCAGAATATTCTAGCTGGTCCCCTCCAGTGTTAAAATCTGGAGTTTAGGCACTCAGAGAAGAAATTATGGTTTAGAAACTCAATTTTTTATTTTTAGAAACTCAATTTTTCTTCTTCCATACCTAGGGAGTTTCTTTGTATGTGGATTTACTCTCTCGTGTACCTTCTTTTCCATTGCTCAATCACCATCTACAAGCTTCTTTATTGGAAACTGTCTTGCAATCAGTAATGGAATAGTTAATAATTGTTGTGTGCTATTTGTTATGTAAGTTTTCCCCTTGTTTTCTTTTATTCTGATGTAGCAAATATTGTTCCACTAGGAGATAAAATGTGACTGTGAACAATGTTTTTTTCATTTCTAACATTAGTAGTATTGATTTACTAATTGTGTACTGAATTTCATTCAGTGAATTTACTACCATGGTGATTCCTGTTTCTTCATGTTAGGAAGTGTATTTCTTTCCAAGTTCAATAGATGAAAAAGAGATGAAAAAGTATTCTGATTGAAATCAGTCAGTAAAAAAAAAATTAAAAAAATACTGAAAAATATTAAAACTCATGAGTATTAAAAAAAACCCCCACAATGGAAGAACAATATGAATATACTATGGAAGCCCAATTTAAAAACACGTATCTTAGCATGAAGATTCAAGAATCCTCAGTGTATATTTATGATATGATCTCTCTGGATATACAAGGACATATATATATATGTGGAATACTTCTGTTGGCAGCTTCTTTGGCCAGCCTTACATTGTCACTTTTAAAAGATTGCTACACAACAACTCTCTAAATTAAAAAAAGAAAAATCCTCAGCAGCTCAGGGTATCTCAACCCTTGAAAATGAGCAGAGCTCACTGTCAGATTGACAGCTTTGAAACAGCCTGCACAGGTAAAGTGAACAAATGATGTCATATCCTTGGTGTGATTACAAATGTTTCTTTTCCCTTCAATATGTAATTATTTTAATTTCAGTTATCTAGGGTTTGTATGTGAAGAGGTCTCCTCAGCTTTGAGAGTTTTTTCAGTGTTCTATTTCCCTACTGTCCAGTAAGATAGTGGTGGATGTGCAGTGGGGTGATTTCCACTTGCAAGGTGGAAGAAAGCTAAGCCATCATAAATTTTCTGATTTTTTTTCAGACATCAAAACATCAGATGAGAACTAGGGTCTTAAATTTAATAACTATCTGCCCTAGATGTCAAAGTTACCTAAGGGCCTTGAAATGGTATTTTTCTGGTCTTGATGGTTGCTCACCAGTTCTTTTAGAAATAAATGCTTATGAATCATATGCTCCCAAGAGAGCAGATCTTTATACTGTCCAAATGGAGTTTGTCTTCTTGTCCATGCTGATCACTGCTGCTTTTCCCTTAAGCTTTGTGAGACACAAGCTTAAAGAAATTATGGTTTAGAAACTCTAAGCCATGGTTACATCTGTATGAAATTCAAGTTTATCAGAATTTTCAGGCCAATTTTCAAAAGCATTCAACATGATGAGACTGAGAGAAATCCAAAAGCATTACAAAAACCATAACGAAAGTGACAACAAAAGTAATAACATGAAGCTATTTCAACTAATGTTGTAATTTCTGGTATGGAGAGATGTCCTATTTTTCTCATTTCAATCATCTTTCAGAATAATTATTCAGGAGATGGAAGAAGGATATACACAGCCTAGTTTCAAATGTTTAGCTCTCTCATATCCTCATCCCAGGGATACTGAGCATTTTTTCTGCTTTCTGTGCAACAGTTTTTCTGGCTCAAATCATAAAGAAATGGCAATTAGGCTTCATTTGAATTTTCTCTTCTCCCACTCTTGGGCACCAGCACAGAGTATGCAAAACAAAGAATGAAAAGCGGGAATTGTCTTGCTAGTAATGGAGCAGGCAGGTGGTAACCCAACTTTCAGTTCCTAATGTGTATGTGTGATGGAGAAAGGCTGTAATCATCCAAGTCAGAATAAAGTGCCTTTGCACAAACCAATCTCTGAATGATGCAAACCCATGGTTGCCTGGCAGTGTTTTTAAGGTTTTGATACTGCTAATTTGTTATGTATTTTTCACACAGCACCATTCTTAGATAATTACTGTAGTTGGTGCCATAGAAAGGAATCTTTAAATTGCATGTATTAGATGGTTTTGCTGATGAGATTGCCTGCTAGCAATCTTCTCATTGTCCTGTGATGATTCCTAGTGATATTTTACAGACTGTGAACATGAGCTGGAAGCCTGGGAGTTATTGGATCAGATTTCTGATCTTGGCAACAGCAAAACGTATTGCATGATGTTATGTGAATGGCAAAAATCCATTGTGTTCCCATATCACTGGCTGTTCAGTGGAGAAATGACAAGAAATGATGCTTACCTCAAGCAGATGCTGTTAGACTGTATTATTGTAAAGGATGGCAAAAGTTCCTGCAGTCAAGCTCTGAGCATATGCAGATGGCTATCTGGACAATTTATTAGTTTTCCTACAGTAGGTACTGAGAACTCTGCTTTAGCAGATAATTGTCACCTGAGGTATTGTTGCTTTGAGTTTCCTCACCTGCCAAATGCTGCTATGGCTGACACACATACTTTTAAAAATAAACTTCCTTTTTCACTTTTTTTTCTTGTCATATGCTTCCATCTCATTTCGCTTTCCATTTTGCCATCCAGATCTCATCTCCTCATATCCCCTTTTATCCTTTTCTCACATCACTGTTTTTCCCTTGTCTCTCCCTCCTTTATATTTGCTTTCTCTTTTTCCTTCACAGTATTTTGTCATCTATTCCTTTCTTGTCTTTCACCTTCTGTCTTTTTTTCTACCACTAAATTCTCTCCTCTTCTTCTTTTCTACTTAGTACATTTATAAAACATTTGACCATTCAAATATTTTCTGTCTCTGCTCTTCAGGCTTCTGAATTATTGCTGTAGTTCTACCAAAACATAATTACCACATCAAAGAGGAACTGTCCTCATTTAGGAAGGATTTCAGCCTTTCCAGATTTTTTTAACGTGTTTGACCTAATTAGAAGTCCCATTTGAAATGATACTTCTATGGAAACAAGGAGGAAATTGTACAAGTTGTTGCCAGGCTATTGAACATATCTTACACAGAATTTGAGAAATCTGAAAATGTCAGAAATTTTATTGAAAACATGTCTTTTATAAAAAACTTACAAGTGAGTTGTAGGTGTAGAAATAATACTGATAGTTAGATATAATAACATCCGGCTTTCATGGTAATAGCACAGTCTTTCTCTATTGAGTAAATATATATATTTTAATATCAAAAGCAATAACCATGTATCGAGAGCTGCAATGTCTACACTTTATGACAGTGGTCATTATTTCGTGATCTATTTGCAGCAAAACCATTTTTTTTCATCACATGCTTTTTATGGCTTCCTTGTTCCTAATGAGGTAAATTCACTTTCCACAGAGTCCTCATAAGAACTGTATATAGTAAACTGTTGAGTGCTGTGATTTCCATTCTGTAATGTAAGTTGTTACATTCTCCAACTACAAAGTCTTTGTATATAAGCTTATGCTATAACTGCTTGTTAATTTAACTCTGAATCAGTACAAGTCTCTTCCAACCCCATTTCTGAGAAAGTGAGTCTGCAGTTATTAAATCTGTTAAAATTAAAATTGGCAGTAAAATGAAACATGTTAACAATCACACTGATTAATAAATCAGAAGAATAACTCACTTAGGAAAATGTCAAAATCAAAACTGCCTGGGAATCACAGTCAAGAGTACACATCCTTCTGAAATGCACAGGGATACTCAGGCTGACAGTTGTAGCTTGTTTAGCACAAAGAAAAATTTCTTCTGCAGGCAGGATATTCTGTGCTATGTGTCATGTAGGAGACCAGCATGTTGGGATCTCCCTGACCTTAAAAACTGTAGGCAGCAACTTCTGCTGGCTTAATTCTGCTGACTTGGATGAAGTTAAATGAGCTGGGAATTTATTACTGCATCCAATTTCCTTAATCCCTAGGAACATGTGGATGCCTCAAAGGTATGTCTTAAAATTCCACAGCATAACTTTAGTGTTCAAATAAGACAGGCTGAGGTGAGAATGAAGTACTTTACCTGTTCTCTTCTTCTCCAGGTGAGCTCCACAGGGCAGTAAGGATCCTGCCTTGCATATTTGCAAGTCTCTGAGATAATGACTTATAAACCTGATAGTTTTCAGACCTGCTTTAGTCTCTGCCTAGGATTCATTCATCTCTGCTATGAGAAGAAGGTAGAAGAGTTGTTGGGTTTTTTTGTGTTTGTTTTTTTTTTTTTTTTAATGAACAGTTCTGTATCTGGAATGGCTGGGAACTAAAGGTTGGATGTGGAAGAAAATTAGAACCAACTGAATAATGTTCTAACTCTGTGAATACTAACTTTGAGTAGCTATGTTAGGATATGGGGTCCATCACAGTTTCCACATATATAATAGCTGTTTAATAAGGAATGCTTTAAGAAGGTCATGTTCAGAAGAAATGCAGTGTGTGTGCTGTGTATGCATTTCTAGCTAATTTAGTCACATAGCAAATTTGCACTTTGAATAGAGGGAGACTATGATGTTACAATGCACGCTACTTTCAGTGGTCACAGTAGGATCCCTGCATCTTCCAATCTGCCAAATCAATAAATCAGAGATTGAACAAGCCTCATTGAATATGTTTCTTGGCTCTCGTTCATTTTCTCATGGAGTCCTTGGGCATCTGTTTACTGCCTCCAGCTCAAGGGGGAGCAGACCACTAACATAAAATAGCACTTTCATGCCAAATAGCCTGAAGCCAAATGGCTCTAGATTATGTATGGATTATGAATTTACAAGCAGAATACTGATTTCTTGAATGGTAAAACCTGACAGAAATGAGCCTTCATTTGACTGGAGCCTGCTGGTATAACAATAATTTAAGTGTGCAATGATTCATTTCAAGATGACATTCAAAGTCTTGGGGGAACTTAACATATAAATTCAGTGCTTCCTAGCTCCTTTTCCATGTGGTTGCTAACGTAATGTGTATTCTGATGAAGGAAGCCACTCCAGAAATGGCTGTTTCGGGTCTCATGTTTTATCTGTGATCAAAGATCTGCTCCATATCTTTCAGGGTGATGAACAATTAAGTTCCAGTTATTATAGTAAAGCAACCACTATTGACTCATGCCTGTAGCTGTTTACCCTGAGGTTGGAAGATCTTAGTGTTATTTTGGCATATACATTTCAAGCATTTCTTCTATTCTTAGCTAATATGTGAACAACATATTCCCTTATAGTAACAACTTTCTAAGCATCACACATGGCAGCAGGAACACTAACAGAAAACAAACAAACCAACCAAAACATAAGCAGCAAAATCCCTCAGATTTTATAAAACCACTCTCCTCTTTTATTATGTAAGATGTATATCAATAAAGGCAGGCCCTTTGCTGGATAGAAGACTGGCAGATTTTCCAAGAAGTACAGAGCAAAACTTATTTCATTAAATACCATTACAATAAATAGTTTTTTGGTATAATTTTGTGCAGTAGCAGATTAGCTGTGGGAAGCAACTTATGCAAGAAATGATACTGCATATTATGGGAGCCATTAAAGTAAATGTTGCTACTATTCCATTCATTTAAATGGGAAATTAGGATTGTGATACACCATTAAGAGACTTTGCTTGCAGCAAACACGCAAGGACATTTCTTTTAGAAACTAATAATCTTGGACTGTTCCAAGCAAAATGCCATTTGGGAGACTTATGGTCATACAATGAGTACACTCATTTTCCATTGGCTCACCATCAGCTGGAGGTGCTCAGTATTCTCCAGTGAAACATTAGGTAGCTGCAAAAATGAGGCCTTGTGCTCCAGAGATATGTTTGGGACATCGATGTTTTCAGAGATGAGTCAAGCTATTAATGGAAGTTTCCAGGAATGAGCAGTTTTTGGTAGTGTGATAATTCTGAATACAGAGGCACTGTGTTTACTTTTTGGATTTTAACAAATTCCAATTCAGCAAAATGGCGTGTGACCTTCCCAGAAGAGTTCACTTTGAGAGTTACTGTCTTAAAATATAGTCTGTCTTTCTTATTAGCCAGCATGAAAAAAGAGACCGTTCAGTTCCATGGAGATGAACTCTGGGAGCAGACGATGGATATAACAACACAACAGAGAGAGCTCATAGGCACACAGGGCAGAATTTATCATTGCTTCCAATTAAATCTTGAGTTTCTCCATGGTAAATATGAGACAATGCAATATTATATAAATAATTAATGCAATTGAATGCATTTTACAAAAGCATTTCTACTATTTCTTGATTATTTGTAGTAAAATAGCATCAATACACTAGAAGTGTATTGTATTAGATACTGTGCAAATGTGAGAAAAATTTAGTTCCTTTCATATATGCATTTTCTTTTTGCTGTTTGAAGGGGAAAACAGTTTGCTTAGAGAGCAAGTGGAATGTGCCTCCCTGGAAGTATTCAAAACTCAACTGGACAAGGCCCTCTGCAAATTTCTCCCAGTTTGAAGCCCTGAGCAGTGGGTCTAGATGCCCCTTCCAACATAAATATTGTGATGTACTCTATATTCTGCATTATAGATAATTATACACTTCTATTGTAATCTAAAGGGCATATGAAAAGACAATGAAAATGTATTTTGTTGCACAGAAGGTGTTTGAGGTGTTTAGGAATAGTCAGAACTCATTTTTCTGTTTACCCAGTGATACTGATCATATTCTTTGACTTCTCTCACAAACCCAGTTCCAGTCAGGCTGAACGAACTTTTACAGAATAAACTTCTTAAGGTGTAGAAAATAGAGCAAGCCAGCCAAAAAAAATAAATCATATAAATCAACTCTTAGTTACAGTCAGAATTTTTTCTACTTGTGGCTTAAACATGTCTGTAAACTCTTGGTTATGTTGTGTTTAGGTTTTTTTTTTTTTTTTTTTTTTTTTTTTTTTTTTTTATTTTGG
>JAWWLV010000001.1:48946583-48958134 GCA_035041135.1 Platyrinchus mystaceus
CCCTCTGACCATTTTTCCATGATTTTTCTCTGTATCTGTTCTAACAGGTCCATAATGGGTGTTACTATATGCTACTACCCTCAGAGGTTGCTCTGAGATTCTTTCTTCTTTCTGTCTTCCTTCGAAAACAATTGTCTCCAGGTCTCCCATGTTCTGTCCTGAGCCTTTCTTCCTGTGCAAAATATTCAGCACATCCAGCTCAGTACTGCTTTCCCAGCTCAGTACTGCTTGCCCAGCTCTGCTTCCAGAGGCACTGGGCTGCCAGAGGCTCCCAGCCTCCATTGTCACCAGCTACCCCACCCTCCAGGTCTTGTGATGTGATGGTAGCTGTGCAACCATTTAGTCCCATACCTCCTTTCCCCCTAGAAGACTGAATCGGCCCTGCCAGTCAAGAAATCATGGAATTCAAGATGGCCAATGGCTCACCAGGCATGCCAGGATTCCGTCCATAAAAATGGTTTACGATTCAATGTATTCTTTTAAATGTTAGAGGAAAGTAATACAGAAATTACTACATGCACTGAAACACAGGAATGACATTTGATCTGCTTGAAATAAAGTCAGGACATGAATCATAGGACTTCTGAGCTACAGCCCAACTTCCAGAAAAACAAACTAGTCTGGATTTCTCAATTGCCATTGATCGAGAACCCAGCACAAATGGGTCTTCAGTGGATATATATTCCATTATTTATTAGATGAACTTGTCTAGATGCAGCTTCCAGCAGCAGTAAACCTTTCATTTGCAAGATCTCTGCTGGTTTACTCTTTTCTGTGCAGATACTTAGACTGTGATCCAACCCCTTTATAACCACTCTTTTTTTTTCTATTATGAAATTTGAAATACTTGAATTTTCACTCAATTTTCTTGTCTTCTCATCCATTTTAATTTTCTCCAACTTTTTGCAGTCAGCTTCCTTATTTGACTTCACACACCAGTCCGTAGCTGAATATTCCAGGAGCAGTTCTGGCAATGCCAAATACAGCAGAGAGCTCCCATGAGATAGGAAGTTTTCTGGACACTGTGTTGGAGACCAGTCTACTGGCCTTTTTTCTCTTTTAGATGTTCTCAGGCCTCATGGTGCTGTAACATGAGCTGTTATTATAACATGCAGCAGGTATCATCTATTATCTGAGCATAGTTATTAAGGCTGGTATTTTTCTTCTGTGAAGTATATCCCATCAGCTCAGCCTGCTGGTAAGTGTCATATCCCCATCACTTTATGCACAGTGTTTCCCCAAATTTCTCTGTAGTAAGCAAGCTGGAATGATTGCTCATCTTTGAATAAGGGTGGCAGATTATCAACTTAGTCTTTGCACAGGATTCTTAAACTAATTTCTCTTTACTTAGATATTTGGGGCAATATACTGATTGAAGCAAAGATTTCCTCTGTTTACCTTCATTTTCTTTTCTCAGCCCAGGGATCTGCTGTCTGTTCAAAACTGAAAGAAAAGGACAAACCAAGTCACACTTGGAGGTAGGGCAACAACCCTTACAGCTAGAATATTTGACTCAGCCTTACATTCCTGCAAGGAAAGAAGGGAAAATGGTCTAGATGAAATGTCTGTGAAATGAGTGCAAACGTGTTTGGAAAATTTTATATACAAAGTCATTACCAGATTTTCCCTGCCAGAGGAGGAGGAGGTATCGACTGCTGCTCTGCAGAAGGTCTTCTCAGCAGCTGACATTCTAATCAACGGAGTAATTGAGCAGAGACCAGGTTTTTCATTTTGCAGATGGTATCAAGCTTGGAGGGACTGCAAGGCTACCAGTGGACTGGCTCAGGCTTCAGAGTGGTCCTGACAAATGTGTGAAAACCATCTGACCTTTCCCTTCTATGCCAATTCAGTTCAACAGAGGCAGGCACATTTGACTGAGAACAAATGAGGGAAGGGCAATGAATGATTTGGCAGCAGCTCTGCAAAGCGATCTGAGAATCACAGGGGAAGAGAAGAAGAACATGAATCAGCGTTGTGCAAAAAAGGCAAACATCATATGGAGATGTATAAATAGGAGTGTTAAATATAGGCCAGTTAAAACAGTCCCCCTGCTCCACTTGGCACTTTAGAGGACTTAGCTGGCATAAAGCAGTTCCTGACTTTGTAATTACAAAAAGATTCAAGGACTTTTTTTTTTTAAATCAATAGAGAAGAAAACTGAAAGTATAATACAAAATTAATGGAATTAAGCAGAATGAAAGGAGTTTAGTTCTTCATGCATGTCCTAAAATAAGGGTAGTGAACACTGGCAGGTAGCACTGGTCATGAGGTTATGAGTCTCTGTTATTAGATGTTTTTAAAAATAGGTTGGACAAACTGATGTTAGGACTCGAGCTTATAGAGAAGGTGATCCTACCTTTTAGCAAGGGGATGGACTTCAGGGAGCACACATACCTTCCAGAGCCTTCCCAACTCTGCCTCAGTCTTTCTCTGATTTGGCAGTAGTTTAATGACATGATGCTGGAAACTGAGACATGTGGCTGGGAAACAGTAGCCAGAGACCTAGGTTGTTCTCAGCACCTCTGTACTGGCCAAGTGACAAGGAGATGTGGGAAACATGAAAATGATTGCATGTGGCCCTATTTTCTTATAAAAAAAGGAAAAATCATAAAGATATGCCAGCTTAGAAATAAATTGCATGACACATATTGTCCTTTATACTGCATCAGTAGTGCTGTGAAAGATGGACACATGCTACTATCAAGATATTTTCTTCTAGGGCTTGCCCTTAAATAGCTTTAGGAGAACTCATTCAATAACAGATTGTCAAGCTAAAAATTTAGCAACTCTGCAAATGCCACTTGCATTTCATAGTATTCAGAAAACAGTCTAACTCTTCTCAAACCACAGTGTGTTCATATGCAGATTCACTTTTGTGCAAGGCCAGCAAGAAAATCATATGTTCTCTTTACCCAGCGTGAGCAAAAGAAAAATGAATTTGACAGCTGGCCTTAAACACTTTCTCCCTGATGATTCAAAGAAAATGGAATCCATATAAAGCTGTTGATTAATTCTTCAAGTACAGATGGAGAGCAATACCTTGAAAATTTACCCCTTAGAAGTATAATAAATGAATGCTTGGGGGGTGAGGGAAGAGCTTCCTTTTACAAGGTTTTCAAACAGCCCTTTTCAAGGAATATAATACCTATTTTGTATTACAGGAGGACTTTGTCTCTACAGCTGATGAAATGTAAGAGAAAAGCTTCATAGCTTCTCATAAAGGTGATGCGTATTACACAGACAGAGTCTAGACTTTGAGGAGTTATGGATCCAAGCCAAACAGTTTCTTTCTTTTCATACAGTCCAAATAATTAGCAGAGGCAAGAGGCTAGTCAATGGATAAAGTATTAGTTCAGATAAAGTATCTTCTAAAATATATTTTAGTAAAATTTTGAAAAAATAGCAACAGCCATGGATTGTAAGGTACATTTTTAGAAATATTTCATCAAATAATTCAAATGTGTTTCAATGTATTTGGGGCTATTTAACCAGTAGATTATCTCTTTAGGGCTAGTTTAAGAACATGGGAATTTTTTACTGTTGCTATCAATAGTATAGGTTGCAGAGTTAACCAGACTAAAAGTTTAAGAATTCCTTCAGGAGAACTGAGGTTTTTATCATGACTGAACTAAAATCTGCATCTAATTTAAAAATATTACAATAGATTTGCTAAATATAGTCTGTCTTTCTGTGTTTATATGTACCTTTAAGAGAGAGGACAGTGATAAGAATTTCATTGAACACCCATATGTACACATTCAATGTGCTATGAAATATCTGATTAAATCTAATTAAAGGAGAACACTGCATTTAGAAAATCCCTCTTCTACTTCTTCTGAAACTGGCACATTTTCATTAAAATGAATGCCATAGAAATGTACAATTTGCAGGAACTAATTTATCTTCCTTTTTTTTTTTTTTATTTCTTGCAAAGTCATAGGAGGCTTTTAAAAGTCATTTCCTCCACAGAAAATAGGAAATAAAATACAGTAACGTTTACTGCATCTGGAGAATATAGTTTCCCCTATTGTGCCATTCAGTGGTAGTTACATGATTCTTCTAGACATGCTGACATAAAAAAACCCAAACAATTTTGAAGGATGAAAAGAGAAATTTTAGGAATATGTTTCTCAGGTTGTCCACATTGAAGATTGCAATACAAAAACCCAATCTTTTTTTGAGCCATCATTTCTAATATCATGGTAGTAAAACATATTAGCAAAGGAAAGAAGCAAGTCAAATATATTCTTACAAGGCAGGTCATGCTGTGCATGCAAATGAGATCGTATATAATCCCAACTCCTTCCTTTTGCTGAAATATTACTTTGGAACTCTTTCAGAATGCAAAGTACAGAGAAGCAAATATAGCATACAGATGCCCTCTAAGCAGAGAAATCTTATTTTTCTTTTAAAACAGGGATTTTAATCAGCAGTGATTAATCCCCAGATAGAAATGAAATTGATATTCACATTCCAGTAATTAAAACAGTAGATTAGACTACAGTTTTAGTCATTGTTCAGTAGAGAACCACAAGTGTCCCAGAGGAAGCTGCTGCTGGACACATCCTACACCAATGCACTGGGCAGGATACTGTGGGACACCTGTACAGGACCAGCAGGTGAGTCGAGCTTGAGGTTTGGTTACAATGTTCCTGTTCATTCCATCTAGCAAATGACACGGGATGAAATCCTGATTTGAATTGGATTTCATCTAAGAGGTCATCTACCCCTTACAAATGTAAGACAAGGCAAAGCACAAGTGGCTTCAAAAAACAACACCAGCCCCCATGCTCCAGCCTCACTAGCTAAAAATCAATTGGCTTCACCTGACATGAGCTCCTGCCTCTTTGACAGTAATTAGTTGTTGAGTTTACATGAGTGATGAAGACCCTGGGGTGAAGTACATTCCTGGGCCAAGGCTCAGGACAAGACTTGTGTTTCATTTAACTCCTTCTAAGTGGTGAGACTTAGAAATCCATAATCTGTGTTTTAACTTGGTGAGGGTGTGCATTTCATTTGTTCGGAATTCATAAAGGAAAAACACCAGTTCAAAAATAGTCAGAAGACTGATGTCTGTTTGATAAAAGGGGATGGTACAGAATAGAAAAATGTTATTCTTTACACTGAGTCTTAGAGGTTTAGTATAAAGAATAAAAATAAATTTATAAGAGGCTAGTTAATGATTAATGAATACTATAAACATGTTACATGGCTACAGAAGACCAGTGTATTGTATTCTGGGAGACAGCAAATAATGTTTTCAAAGCAACCTATCAGGCCTCATGTTAGGATTTTGGCTCTAAAGTAATAATTCTAATCTACTTAAAGCCATTTGTAATTGGATTTTTAATATAAAATACGACCAGAAAAAATATTAACAGCATTATCTCTGACTATATCAGGTACAAACAACATAATATGTCTAAGAACAACATTCATATAAAAGGAAATGAAAACTGGGTAGGAAATATTTGAAAAGTGTTCTTGTTTTTCTTCAGAATGAATGCAGGACCTCCTGCCTGAGACAGAAACAAAGAAGACAAAAAATTTTAAGTATTGCAGCAGGGAAGGGCTTTCAGCTAGCATCAGTTTGAAGATATTAATTTGAAGGTCAGGTGTTCCCACAATACAAGGTACAAAAATCACATTTGTCATGACAGTTTGTAATAAGGGGCAAAGTATTAAATTGGCAGATGTTCATTTATGGCAGTACAATTGCAAAAGCTACTTTTGCGGCACAGAAGGAAAGTGTGGGTGACTCATCTCCACCAGGTATGAGGCTTCATTTTTTGCAATAAATTCCTTGACAAATTTTGTATTTAATATCTGATTGGCTATATGTATTTTTCAAGGGGGATGGTTACATTGCAAATGGATAGATGATAATTCGAAGTATGTGACTTCCAGCTTGTTATACCCTTTGCATAAGGCATATTAATACTTAGATTATGCTATCTGCTCTTGTGTCTGGTTATTCAAGATAAGACAGTTGTTAAGCAAGTCACATTATTATCTTGCTACAACATGTTCTTTTATTGCAGTGGCATGCTTACTTAGCAATTCTGGATACCTGGAGAAAATCTGGAATGGCTGCACTCCCATCAAGAGATAAGATATGTGGAGGCAAAAGCCTCATCCTCCTACACTTTATAAAGTGTTTCTCTAGAGTGTGTCTGTGCTTTCATAGTCAGTCACTCCCTTGGAAAGATGAAATACTTTTTCCTTCTTGAGTCTCTTCTCCTTTTGTAATCCTTTATATCTCTGGAATACCATGTTCTGAGGGTGTCTGCTGCCAAGTGTTTTTTCCGTGTCTGGTTGCAGTCACAAGATGTAATCAGCACTCAAATGGGACAAGGCAGATTAGTGTTTGAATTTTCTTTGCTGTTTTCTGACCAGAGGGAGAGATAACAAGATGAGCTTTGGTTTCTTTTCTTGTATGTTGGTGTTATTGTCACACTGCATCTCTGGCAGTGGCACTGCATGTGTGAGTTATGACCACTGAGCTGCATAGCAAAACTTCATTTTCTCACTCTCTTGCTTCTAGATGAAAAACAACTCACCCCAGCCCAGCTGGGTGAAACGAGTACTTTCCTTCATGGTAAAAAACAGATCTTCAAGTCTTCAGGCAGAGCCATGCACATCCAGAAACCTCAATCTTCAATTCCCGCAGCCAGATAAATGAGCCAAGCCAGAAGGCTGTTATGACTTAAGCTTCTCTAGTTCTTTGATTTTTTGTTACGAAAATTCCATCTGTATCGAAGCTGGTATGTGCATTTCCATTAAAAAAACTGTGGTTTTGATAAAGCTGCATTTTCTAACCAAAAATAATTTCTGTTGGAAAATTCCCAACATATCATATAAAATACCGTTTGGATGACACATTCATTAAGATAATATCACCTTAATAACTTATGGTTTAATACACATTTACAGGCAAAAAAAGCTAATCTTCAAAAATTTTCAGCAGTCGTTTAAAGAACATTGTGCCTCATCTAATCTGAACTTGTTTTTCAGGTAATCTTCTGAACTCAGATATTTCATGAGATCCTTTCTTTAGCATCATTAGGGTCTCGAGCTCTGGAGACAAATCCCTGTTGGAAGATACTGATAACCACCACAACAACTTGTATTATGGTAGTGCCTTTAATCCCTTCCCAAAGCTTCACATTCACATTAATGATATCTTCACTTTCCTTTCTTCCCTGAGAGTGCCAAGAAAAACTTTCACTCAAGGTAAAAGTCAAAATGGTTTTAGATTAGGGATTTTAAATAAGCAATTAAATAGTAGTAATGACAGTATGCTAGCAGATCAAGTATTGTCAAGTTTGGGGTTCTTAAAAAAAATTCCTTCCTGTAAGCAAATCTGTAGGTAAACTTCGCAAATCTAAGGCATGTGAATAAAAAAACCCAGAGCTCTGCTGTATAATGGTAATCTAAAGTTATCACCATTTAGCACCAATTTTATCACCAGTGTTTAGAAATATGTCATGCACGTGTGTACACATTGAATTTCTTCTCTGTCTTGTTGATGGTCATGTAACATTCTCAGAAGTGAGAGGATTAGTAATGTTTGTAAACTTGTCTGAGACATGGTAACTACACTATTCATTTAGACCATGAGTATACTATATATTAACTGCTATAAATTTTTGTCCTTCTCTTAACATATGTGAATCATAGCTTTTAATTACTGTCCTGAGCCCACTAGCAAACATTCCATGGAATCATCAATGCACAGTTGTCCAGCTGGCCTGACAATAACTTTTCTTACACCTTCCTTCCACTGCAGTTCCAGGAACCATGAATCTCCTTGGCTTCACATGGACCAGTCCTATCCCATGTAACAACAAGCACCCAAGGTTTTTATCCTTGATGTTTCTGATGCTCAGAACCAAGGATTTGGGAAAATCAGTCACTGTATGTGAATCGGCATCACACAAAGTGTCTTGGAGGAGAGCAGAGAAGGGTAAAGGGTTTTCCATTAAAGCAGTAACCATGGTAGGTCTGTGTGGAGGGTGTTATCCCTTAGGAGGCAGTGTTATCATAGAATCATAGAATTCTTTTGTTTGGAAAAGACTTTTAAGATCCTCGAGTCCATCCGTTGACCCAGGTGATGCCACCACTTTCATGGACAGCCTGTTCCATTGCATTAGTGAAGAATTTTTTCCTAATATCCAATCTAAACCTTTCCAGGTGCAACTTTAGGCAGTTTTGTCTGGTAATACGAAGTACAACCGCAGGTTAAAAGCTGGAAAGAAAAGTTTGTAAGACTTACATAGATGTTTATACATATTTTCAGAAATCTGCACATGATTTTGTGCACGTGTAGATGTGTCCTTTGAGTAGGAGCTGGTAGGGAAGTAAGCTAGATAACTTAGGGACATGTTTTGCTGGTTATTGCTGCATGTGTACATTTAAAAAAAAAATCAGTTCTCGTATCAAACAGAAAGGACTAATTGCACTTTTAGCCATTTCCATGCTGCTGAAGAAAAGAGTATAAAAGAGACTGATTCCTGTGCGTAGGGCTAAGTAACACCATTTGGCTCAGGTCTGCAGTGGTTATGGCTGCTCCTCTTTGTAGCAGATTTGTATCGCAGAGAGTTGTGCAAAATCAGAGACAGAGCGGCAATTAAACAGAAGGGTGATTAAGGGATGAGCTTGCAAGCACACCACAGCTCGCTTTTATTTATCAGTACAGTTGGACCTGTGGGTTAGTTTAGGACAGAGTAGCTCTGGCAAGACTATCCTTATTTCATGCCTTATATGGCTGCTGGATTACTTTACTCAAACAGTAGACCAGTGGGTGATCAAAGCATTTCCCATTTCCAAACAGGAACAGAAATTAAAATGCTCTGCAAAAATAAGCTTGTCTTCTGCTTATGGGTCGTGTGTCACCCCTGTCCTCCATGTCCTGCTTCCTGGCCCCATTTAAATGCATAAGGGGAGGGGTTACTGGAAAAAGAGGGTGCACATGAGAAAGGACAGAACTGATAGGATTATTAGTCACATAATTTTTATTGCTTGAGATTGAAAGAAGCAGGTTGCTCTGCTGAAGCAGAAGAGGTGGGTGTTGAGGGGGAAGAGTTTGCTGTAGATGTACAATGGAACAACTTCTTCCTTGCCTTCTCCCTGCCAAGTGCTAGCCCCACAGTTTGGGGCTAGGCATTTGCTCCACAGGCCCTTATACATGACCTCCCTGGTCTAGCTCCACTACTGACTGCTGGGGTCAAGCAGCTGTCCTGAAGCAGGCGATAGGTGAGGAGGGAAGCCTTTCATTTAAGGACTTCACAGTTTCCATATACCAAACATACCTGGACTGACTGTTACTGCAGACAGCTGGCACTTGCTACCATGCAAGGACCTTCTAATGGATCCATGCCCTCCATTAAAGAAACAAAAAAATGTTTCTATTGGTGCCGATAAGTCCCATTTTGGAAGAGTCACAAGCTAAGCCACAATTAACACAGTTTTATACTCACACCATAGTACAGCTTATACCAATATTACTATTCCATTGTATGTTAAACTTTGCTAAAAGGCTTCACTCTTTTTCCACAGCTTTAGTATCATAAAATCATGGAATGGTTTGGGTTGGAAGGGACCTTTAAGATCATCTCCATTATATCATGCCATAGGTGAAGCTGACAACAGCCACTCCTTCCAGTTTACATGTGTTTCACAGTTAAGAGCCTTCCTACCTCTTCTTTGAGGAGTGGCCACCTACTTGAAGGTATTTAGCTGACATTTGCTGCTTAGAGAGTTTACTCTGCAGCCCCATTTAGTACTGCTCATATACAGGTACAACACAACACCGGCCAAAATAAGCCTGGACAATGATTTGAGAACAAAAATGGAAATTCTTGACATAAGTTAAGCAATAATGTGAAAGGGATTGTGTTAAATATGGTATGGTCTGCGACTTAGGTGAAGAACGGGAACAGGGCAGAATGCAGCTGAGCAATGATTTGTGTGAAATGAGACACCTGAACTGTTTTGAGCACTGTAAAAGAGGAGTTAGAAATCAAAACACATTGTGTTAGTCCGAGGGAGGCTACAAAGGCTAGTGTCAACACCTTGTTACAGGCAAACATGAAATGCCTCACCAGTTAGGTCATGAGTATGTAAGGGGCATGGCTTGAAGACAGTAAACTGGGCAGAGCCTTTGCCACCAAACCAAGCCTGTCAGCATTTTTAAGAGACAGGAGTGGTGCTGCAGTCTCTGCAGACTGGATCCACTGACCTTGAGGTCTTACAGTGCCGACTGCACTGACAGCTGTGAGATGGGTCTGGAGGATGTCCTTAGCTTTGGGAAGCATGCTTTCCCTGTGGCAAGAAATTGTGCTGAGCTTTTTTTGGAGATACCTGCCATACTTCGAAAAATCACATTTTCCTGCTTTCATTTGTGATCCCTGGGAAACTGCTGCTGGCCTGCTGAAATAATAATAGCAAATATGCTAAGACAAGTCTCACACACTGCAGGCATTGATACTCTGCCCTTACAGCACATCCACTGTAGGCAACATCCAGAAAAGCCCCTGCATACAGAAAAGAGACTCTTAGGCAGCAATGAGAACTAGCATGAAAAATAAGTGGATGTATTCAGTAGATTGTCTTCCTCAAAATTTTCAGCTTTTTAAGTTAAAAACTGATTTGAACTGAAGATAAAAAAAATACAGAGAAATGGACACAGATGCCTTCCTTTCAGTGAACATCTGTTTGTCAACTGAAAGCCAGGCCTAGAGGAATTTAAATGCTAAGTTAATTAAAAAAAAAAAAAAGATAAAATTAACTTTTTCTTTGTATCTATGACTAAGCTACAGAATTCAGCAGAGAAGTGCCATATCAGCCTTTGTGTCTATAAATTGCCCAAATGACACCTGCTCAGACAGCATGCCCCAAAAAGCGTAGCTCACTCAATAGCTACCCCTTGGTATCCTCCATTTTCCCTGCAAAGAGTCCTTTCCCTGTTTCAGGCCAAAGGAGGAATTGCTTGATGATGCCTAACTGTGCCACATTTTTTAAAATATCCAGGAGATTTAAAACTCATTTACTGCTGTCTCCTACGAAGCATGTTTCATAATGGCAGGGATCTGCTTTTCTCTGTGTGTGTGGACTGCCCCACTGTGTATACACAAAAGATTTTTTGCTACAAAGAAATTCTTTTGCAATTTAACAACAAAAAATAGGTTTGAATGAAGAATGCATGCACCATGGTGGTAAGGGTGTACATTCTTCCAGCAAGGAATGCATTTGAAAATAGTTACAGGGGCTGCAAAGCATTTTTTTCAAGGTGAATTTTTGCATGGGTTATGTTCTGCACACATATGAAAGAGCACTGTAGATGAAATATTTACACTTCGAAAATGCTTACTTTAGATGCTGTTCCAAACAGTAGATAGCCTTTCTAGAGGCCCAGCAATTTTAGATAATAAGCCTGCTTGTCATGGGTTTGCCCTGGGCCAATTTCTTCACACCACACCCCACCCCCCAATTGCTATAAGCTGAGAGGAGGTTTATGCAGACAAAAGAGATCTGATGTGGGGGGAATAAT
>JAWWLV010000001.1:48958234-48996141 GCA_035041135.1 Platyrinchus mystaceus
TGGTCTTCCCACAGATACAGGGGATAATGGCTTTTGAGTCCACCCCTGTTTCCTGTGGGGTCCCAAATTCAGCTGCATCAGCATGGATCCTCTCACTGGGATCACAAGTCCTACCCGGGCCGAATCACTCCAGCGTAGGTCTGTCTCTCCATGGGTCACAGGTCTCCAGCAGGACTCTGTTTCATCTTAGGCCTCCCACGGAGTCACATCTTTTTCGTGCACTTACGTACATTCACCTGCTTCAGCATGGACTCCTTCCCGAGCTGCAAGGAGTCTCCTCACTTAGTAATCTTCCATAGACTGCAGGGATTTTACTTTTCAGTCTTTTCTCTGCTGAAGGGAGGGGAGGGGGGGGGGAAGAGAAGGAACTCCCCCCTTCAGGCTTCTCCTCTCTCTCCTGCGGCTGCTAGCTTCGACCTTGGAAGCTGCGTTATCTTTCTGCCTGGAATTTCTTCTGCAGGAGTCTTGTCCAGGCAGTCTTCCTTTATAGTTTTTTCCTCTTCACTCTGTTACATGTTTTGGCCAGGAGAGCTTCAATGCCACACCTGCCCCCGGCCCATGGCCAGGGGAGGAGGGAGGCCTGGCCCCACTTTGGGCCTGCTGCCTTCCCCTACATGGGTTCTAATTTCTCTGCCTCAGGGCTCTTATCTCTTCTGCGTCGCAAACCTTCTCTTCCGTTTTCTTAAATAGGTAATTGGCAGAGGCGTTACTAAAACTTTTGATTGGTTTTGTTCCGGAAATCCATCTGGCAAAACTATTTTCACCCCCAGGGTGGGGGGTGGTCTGGTTGACAAACCCATGACACTGCTTAACTTCCTTATATATAGTTCAAATTTGCATATATCAAAGCTTAATCGATACCTTCTTCAGCTGCAGTTTGGGACTTTCCTCACAGCCAATGAGCAGACATACCAAACACTTTTTTTCCTTAGAAATCCCTCAGATACTAATATTTTCTGAAGTTATCTGCTGGATGAGGAGAACTGAAACACTGATGTGCCAACATGTGTTGCTTAGTCACCGTGGCATTTTTGTTACTCCTGCCTTCAGCTACCCACATTATAGTTGCTGCATAGCCCGTCCTTCTTTATTAGATTGCTCATCCTTCTTTGATTTGCAGCAGATATACACTGTATGGATGAATCAGAGTGGCTGGTGGAAATCTAATCACTGACCTTGAGAACATTCAAAATAGTCTCACAAACACTTAATCTCACGGAACTGAAGGCTGTGGTTGCACATATGGCTTCCTATTTTGCCCCTGATCTTTTGGTCTAAAGAGGAGGTTGTAAGATCCATCACTTAAAGAGGGCAATAACCTAAACGGTCCATCTCCTGCTCAGGAGGAAGTATTAAGATCTTGACACTGCTAAATATTATCCTTTCTCTAATTTCACTCTAAGGAAGAGATGAGCATCTTATTGCTCAAAAAAGTAAATCTCCTTTGGTTTCAGAGGTAGGTAAAGCAAGGCTGTATGTTAATGACTGTAGTACACATATGATGTATAGGTGTAATGGTGTTATGATAAAAATTTATCTCAGAATATTAGTAAAGTGAGATTGTTTGAGATTCAGGCACCTACATGCCTTCAACGAGAGTTGGATGGTACAGAACTAATGAAGATCTGATCATAATAGACTGTGTAAGTTGAGAGGTGAATGTCCACTATGATCAGGACTCCCATCCTTACACATGAGATTGAGTACCATTCTGAACATATGAGGGTATTCTGTTTGACTTTGGCCATTACAGGAGGAAGCAGATCTCCCACATTTGGTTGACCACAGGAAGGTAGATGGTGTTGTTTGGCAACCATTGTGTCATGCCATAGAGTCACCATATCATCTACCCAAAGCTGATAGATATAATACAAGATGTGCACCTGACTTGTGTTGTTTTGGAATACTAAGTGGAAGACAAGTTTAGTACCTATACAAAAGTCATGTCAGCCATACGTAGGCAGATAAAATGAGCCCTCTGTGCAAAATTGGTAACTCCCATGCAGATGTGCCAGACACAATGGAGTGGCTTCTGGAGATGGAACCAGACATACATGTTTGGGCAGGTGAATCTCCTTGGTGCTTACTTTCTAGGTTGCATGTTTTACACTGGTTAGATCTCCTTGAACTGTCAAGGGCTTACCTAAACACAGGCATCTTCTAAGATGCCCTGAGGCTCCCAGGACATTAATGCAGAATTGCCATTACACTGGGTTTTCATGGCAAGGTTTTGGTAGCAGGGGTGGTTTCCATGAAGAGCTGTTAGAAGTTTTCCCCATGTCCAACAGAGCCAAAGCAGATGGCTTCACGACAGACCCACCACTAGCCCACAACCAAGCCCATCAGTGACAGTGGCAGTGCCCCTGGGATAACAGATTTAAGAAGAAGGTTCAGTGGAGAAGGAGAGGGATGAGGTGCTCCAGGCCCGTCAGCCCATGGTGAAGGCATGGTGAGACAGGCTGCTCCCCTGCAGCTCATGGAAGTCAACAGAAGAGCAGAGATCTATCTACCTGTAGCCCATGGAGGAGCCCAGGCAAGAGCAGGTTTGCTGGCAGGACCCCAAGGGGGACCCACACTGAAGCAGTCTGTTCCTGAAGGGCAGCACTCCATGGAAGGGACCCACGCTGGAGCAGTTCATGAAGAACTACAGCCCATGGGAAGGACTCACATTGGAGAACTTCGTGAAGGACTGTGTCCTGTGGGAGACACCTGACTCTCAATCAGGGAGAGAACGTGAGGAGTCTTCCCTCTATAGGTAAAGGAGCAGCAGAGACAACATGTGATGAACCAACCAAAGGCTTCTCATTACTTAGCTGCCCAGCTACAAACTTTGAATTTCATAACTGCAATCCTACTTAACACGGAAATTATTAGACTTTCAGTTTTTGAAGTAGTGCACCAATTTTTCTGGATAGCAGCTGTGAAGAAATGCTTAATGCAAAATGCTTTGGTTACTGTCCATACATCTATGTTTTCATATCTCAGAGGTGAAATTCGCTGCAATAATTGTCAAGGTATATTTTTATTTTATTAGAAGACCTACTTTCAAGTCTGAACTGTTGTAGCATACTCTATCTTAGCCTAATCTGGTTCAACTCCTCAACCACATTTGAAGAGATAGACCCTAAACTGCGCATACTTACCATTCTGGTAATAAATGTCTTGACTTCCTAATGATTTTGAGCCAATCTTAGAAAAACAGGTGTAGAGCCTTGCTAGAGTAACTGGAAATATCTCCCAAGTACATTATGTTAGTATGAAGCACCACTAAAAGGCTAAATGAGTTCTCAGTCTCAGTCCTGTGTGAACTGTGTAGTATTGATTTATAGTCAACTAAGTTTTTGCTGTTCAGTGAAAATTGATTTTGTATAATAGTTGTGTTTATTAAATAACATCATATGCCTGTAGTCCTGAAAAATGTTTATGTGTTTGCAGCCTGTTTTGTCTGTACATTTAGTGTCTCAGCAGCTTAGTGCAATATATTTTAAATTACTAGTTAACAAAGCTTCAACTCAGTTCAAAGTGATATAACTCTTAACTGCAGAAGAGTCATTTAGGCAGAAAATCTCACAAAAAATTAACACACTACAGTAGTTTTTTAAACCACTCCTATTTCTTTGTGAGCCAGTCTTTGCTTTGCAGTAAATGAGATCAATATTTTCATGAGCTGAAACCAACAAGAAATAAGTATGTGAACTGAGGTATCATTTAACTGCTTATTGAAATACAGATTTAGCAAATACTAACTTGTCCTGATGTATGATTTTAGCAGGAGTCATTCTTATCAATTTACCTACAGAAAGTAATCTAAAGATATGATGATAGAAGTAATTTGGCAGCATATTTTTCCCTGACTGAATTTAATGCATAAAAGATTCAACTTTCATGTACATAAAACTCAGCAGTGCATTTCCATTTTTTAATAGTAGTGCTTTTTATTTCTTCATTTAAATCCCTGTGGATCTTTCTTTTCATAGAAGATGTGGCATTTTGGCAGAAGTTTTAAAATACTAGGAATTTGAAGAGTGAAAGGAAATGCTTCAGCTGTGCCTGAACTGAAGAGATAGGATGGCTGTATATTAAAAGTCGCTATTTGTGTCTCCAGAGAGCTGTCAGCTCTGGACTGAGAGACAGGATTCAAGTTTTCAAGCCATCCTGTGGAGACCAAATGAAATTGGTTCCAAAATGATAACAGTGTATCACAAATTGAAATTAAAACAGAGTGAGAAGAGTGAAATAATCTTCTGGTCCTTTTTATACTGCAGCAGAGACCATAGACTGGGATTTTCACAGGTGTGTAACTCTTAGGGTTGAGATCCAGTCTATCCAACATCTATTTTACTCCTTTAAGTGATCCAGTTGCTCTGCATTCCAGGATTTTCTATCCTAAAGAGCCAAAATGGATTAGGCAACTCCCTCTTTGGTCTGCAACTTCCCTGGACACTCACTTTTGCTTGTTCACACAGACTCAGCAGACTCTGGGGAGACAGGTCCATTTCTTTATTCACTGCAAGCAGGGTTTGGTTCCTGCCTAAAACACAATTGAAGCCTGTGGCTCATGAGCTGCGTGGCTGGAGTTGGCAGGGAGCATTCTTCTGTCCTTTCTCTTATTCTTCAGCTCTGGACCCCTCTTGCCAGCCAAGCCCATGTCTGCAGCCCAGGAGAGGAAGAGCAAGGCCTCTTCACTGTCTCCCTTCTTAGGAGAGAGGCAATTTCTTTTCCCTTCTCTGTTTGCCCAACCCTTCTTTCACCAATGAATAAAGCACTTTTGAATACAGGAAGATCATCTACAAACTCTTGTCTTGTCATCTGGGTAATAGGAAGTGCTTGTGGTCTCCCAGAATTATGAGACAGCATTTACAAGATTTTATTTTCAAGAGCCTTCCAAGATGGTGCTTCACCTTTCTTCCCTTTTCCATCACTCTCTGTGATTCAGGGTTTGAAATGTGTTTACTGGTTCCCCTGATGGAGGGTTTGTAAGATGTGGAAGGCTTTGCAGCCCCAGCCACCCATGTACAAGGAAGCATCCAGACAGCATATGTGTCCTCTCCCAGGTTACAGATTGTCATTCCTGCCCCATGTGAATAAAATATGAATTTCTAGGCTTGCCTTGAAGTTGCTCCCCATTACCCTAAAAAGTAATAAGGGCCAAAATATTTCAAATTCCACTTTTCCTACAAGGGGATGTTCAAGATTTGCCCACTTCTTAGAGACACAGTTACAAAAGGGTAAAGAGAAAATGATTACAGTTTAGGTTTCTAATTTCCCACCTCACACTAGACCTTGGAACTAATTCAGAGTTCTTTATGAGATAAAAGGAATTTATGATACTTGAAACAGCAGGAGAAGACTAGAGTGGCTATGATTCAAAAAAAGGCGTTTGAAGCTCTCTACTACCCTTTCCAGCTAAAAAAAAAAAAAAAAGGTGGAGATGAGAGTGATTTGGTACTTATGGCTAGAAGAGAGGAAGAGAGGAGAATTCAACATCTTCCCAAGCATTCCTCAGCACTGCATTCATTACACCAGCAGGTGTGCTTTGGACCTGACAACACCATGTTTCTAATTTCAATACAATCAGTTACTAGCTGTCTCTAAAGTAATTCTGAGAAGGTAAATCTAGAATGCTATTGCACAGCTTTCCACTGGAAACAGCTATTGATCAGCAAGTGGAAGTACAGTTTGACAGCTTAGCACTATGCATTTAAGGGACAGAATATAGAAGTAGTACTGTTATGCAGTGATGGAAGCAGTAGGAGAAAATGCTCATCTAATTCAGGCAGTGATTTTTTAAAGTAGTTTTCCCAAATGTTAGCAAAAACTTTTACATCTTGAGATGAAATGCTGAGACTGTAAATCTATTACACAAGGCTATTTTCAACTGACTGTATACTTACACCCATTTGGAAGTATGCTGGTGAACAGAGAAGGGGCATTAAAACAGAAGATGGTGGTTATAGGCACTGAGACCACTTGTTCCACGATAGATGCTACTGATGTACAGCTGTTAGCTCTTCTGTGGAGATTTTAAAATGAGGAATGGGTTTGCTGCATTGAAGCCAGTGCATGATATGACCTCAGAGAAAACACTTAAATGATTCTAAAGCAGAAATAGAGTTATTTTACCTAGAATCAAGCATCCCAGAAGATGCAAGCTCTTTGGGATAGAAACAGAAGTGCTCAGTCATAAAACTGCCAAATTTGATTGCATGCGCTGACTGCATACCTAGCAAAGAAAATCTCAGCACAGCCTGAAGGAAAATTATATTGACACTCACGTATTGTCAAAAGTTGAATGTTCAGTAATCACCAATACAAAGAGGCTGAAAGTCAAATCTTGATCTGCTTACTTGGGACAGAGTTTGAATTGTGCTTGCTCAGCAAGACAGACCCAGTGGAGCCACGCTTTGAACTCAAGGAGCAGTGAGGGAGACCTGGTTGTCTGCAAGTGTTTGGCTGACCTTTCTGCATGGTTAATATTGCACAATTTGTTAGGCTGTCTTTTAGAAAAAAATATATTGGCTCAGAGCAGTGAGTGATTGTGTTGTCTTAAAACACAAAAACAAGCTTTCTTTGTAAGAAAAAAACACAAGCAATTGGAAGCCACATTGCACACTTTCTGTCATTTGCACTAAAAAACCCCTCAAATAAAAAAAAAAAATTTCATCCAACAGACATGCAGGTGAAGTGACAACATTGTGCCAGCAAATTATGGTCAGATTTTGTTCCTCAAAAATGGGCTGCTTGAATCAGAAGCACAGCCACTGTAGGCTTCCTGGACAGTTTTTGAAGAAGGTAGCCTTTTCCAGAAGCTGGCAAACATCTTGGCTTGACTGACTTAGAGTAACACCATGAAGCTATTTCTTTCTTTTGACTGTTGACAGGCTCTGGAAAAAACAAGCTCCTAATGAAGGAGCTTCAGCTAAGTGCCTACTTATTGGGGCTGCCCGAGTACAAATAGGATTGATGTAGGTTTTAGTAATAATTAGCATATGAAAAGAGAATCAAGATGAATCTCAAAATCTTTTGTGTCCCCAGAGACCAAATGAGTTTTTTTTCCTTAAATGTTATCAATGGACTTAGCATCTCTAATACTCTATTTTAGACTGTGGTATTTCTGAGACATGCCTCTACATCCCAATTTTTAACATACTTGACAGAGAGATCCAGTGAAGGCATTACACTTTCCCTGAAATCAGGTCTGTAGCTGAACAGGACCTGACTCTTCACTCTTTGCACAGGGACAATTGCAGCAATGCCCCTGTGCATTTAACAACTAATCTCCAGCTTCTACAAGTAACTAGCAGGTGATGCTAAACACCTTTTTCTGTTGCTGCAGCTCCTGTTGTCGTAACTGAATTAATTTACTATAATTGAATTTCAGCACTTTGTCAGACTGTACCCAAACTCACTCTTGGCAGACAATGACCAGCCTTGGTTCTGGGCCTGCCACCCCCATTCCCACACCACAAACTTCCTCCCTTAGGGAAGGGGCGTTCAGATCTCCATCCCTCTAACAGAGCAATTAATTAATTAATTACCACCAATGGAAGACTGACTCCAATCCTGCCTGTTTCATCTTTGGTTTGTTCTTTAAAAACAGCAAAAATCAACCCCCAAAACTGATCTGAATCAGTGCAGAAAAGATGGAATTTCTAGAAACAGGCATGGCAAATGCACTGCCTGCACTTGAGAGGGGTGAGAGCCCATCCTGTGCACTAGAAGAAACCTTTGTCAGATCACAACTGGCGTTTAAATCCATTGACTCATTATTAGCAATTACCTGTAATTTTCCCCCAAGGGCATTTATTTTCTAAAAATAAAATGAAATTACCTAAATGCCTTGATCCTGTAGTTAAACAACAGCTTTATCTCCTGGGAACATCTCCCTGACCCTAACAGCCTGTCTAGTAGTACTTAGATGTCTCAAAACATGTTGAGTTCACACAACTGAATACCAGGTTTTGCAATGCATAGGACTATTTCTTTCTTCGCAGTCTTGATTGTTTTGTCCTAAGGAGATGAGAATGGCAGTTCCAGACCTTCCTTTAAAGAGCAGTCCATGGATCACGCCTGCTCAATTGTAACTTAAGAAGCGTAACTCAGTAATCAAACTTAGCTCAATCTGTTTCCTCCCCGCAAAGATCAGTGAGGCATTTCTAATTGTTTTGTGTGCAGTAAGCAACCAAATACACCAAGCTCCTACTCCTAGGAAGAAAAGTGTTGTTACCGGGAGGTGACAGCCCATGAATTCCCGGGGAGGGGGCGGGGAGGAGTGAGTGTATGATGTCCTTGGACAACGAGTTTCTCTGCAACTACTGTTACATGAGAGACCGCAGGTGCGATGTGTCTTGCCGAGGAAGCACGACGGAAATACTGAGTGAAGGGAAAATCGTTTTTATTCCCTCACCTTCCCCCCGCAGCCCCGGGAATCGCTCCCTCCCCTCGGCCCGGCGCAGGGACCCCAGACTCCCCGACGGCGGCACTGCAGCGGGGACGGGAAGGGGCTACGCTCAGCCCCTCAGAGAGGACGGATCCGGCCGTCGAGTCTTTGCGCGGGCTCCTCAGAAAAGCCATTTCGGGGAAAGGGTGCAGGGCAGCGGCGAGGGTTCCTCCTCCGAGGGGTCACCGGAGCCGCAGCGAGGTGCGGGAGCCCGGCGGGGCAGGCGAAGGGCTGCGGGGCTGCGCCTGCCGCCCGCGGACGGGAATCGTCACCCTAGGGGGCCGTGGGGGTACACAGACGCGAACCCGAGGGGAAGAGGGTCCACCTCTCCCCGAGGATCCCACGCCCCGCTTCCCTTCCTTTCCTTCCCGCCCGCCCCGTCTCACCCCCTGTCTCCTGCCCGGCGGCAGCTCTCCCCAGTGGAACTGGCCAGGAAGGATGCAGGCGGCAGCTCCGAGGTAATTATTAATGGCCGTGCCCACCGGGGCGTGGGGGATAGGGGGGGCGAGGTGAGATAAAATGGGGCGGCGGGGAGCTGGGAGGCGGGCGCTGCCGTCGCGGAGCCCCGCCGGGAGCATGGCCCTCCCCGCGCCGCTGCTGCCCGTGCTGCTGCTGCTGCTGCTGCTGCTGGGGCGGCCGGGGCGGGGGGCGCCGGGGCAGGGCGCGGGGACCTGGTCCCGCTTCGCCCGGCTGCCCTACCCGCAAGACCAGCTCTTCCTCCACGACACCTTCCCCGACGGCTTCCTGTGGGGCGCGGGCAGCGCCGCCTACCAGACGGAGGGCGGGTGGCGGCAGGGCGGCAAGGGCGCGTCCGTCTGGGACGCCTTCGCCCACCGCCCGGCCACGCCGCCGGGGGCCGCCCCGCCGGGGCCCGTGGGCGGCGACGTGGCCAGCGACAGCTACAACAACCTCTTCCGCGACGTCGAGGGGCTGCGGCGCCTGGGGGTCTCCCACTACCGCTTCTCGCTGTCCTGGTCCCGCCTGCTGCCCAACGGGACGGCGCCCCTCAACCCCGCCGGGCTGGCGCACTACCGGCGGCTGCTGCTCCGCCTGCGGGAGGTGGGCGTCGAGCCCGTCGTCACCCTGTACCACTGGGACCTGCCGCAGGCCCTGCAGGACTCCTTCGGCGGCTGGGCCAGCCCCGCCCTGCCCCAGCTCTTCCAGGACTACGCCGAGCTCTGTTTCCGGCACTTGGGCGGGCAGGTGCGCTACTGGCTGACCATGGACAACCCCTACGTGGTGGCCTGGCACGGCTACGGCACGGGGCGACTGCCGCCCGGCGTGCAGGGAGGCCCGCGCCTGGGATACCTGGCGGCCCACCACCTGCTCCAGGTAAATGGCGGGTGGCGGGAAGGGGCCCTGGCAGCTCCTTGGCCCCCAGGCCGTGCCAAGCGGGAGGGTGCGGAGGCCACCCTTTGCCCGCCCCGTTGGCAGAACTGTTCCCTGGTTGACCATTGGCATGGAAGACAAAATCAATGCACCCGACAGAGTACGGGCAGCCGAGCTATGGGCAAAGGATGGCAAAACACAGAGGTGGGAGGCAGGAACTTTGTAGCTGTGATTATTTCGAGTTGGTGGAAAGGTGCAGAGTTAAAGCACTCTCTCTGTTTTGCAGAAATGTTCAATCCTGACCCCAGCAGTTCAATGGCCATTCTGGGTGGGAGAGGGGATGCACTAGGCTGTGCCAGTCCAGCGCTAGCTTGATAAGGTGGAAATGCTTAATAAATAAGACTGTACAGGGGATTCATATATTTGATAAAAAAATCTTACTGAGTTAATGGAGATGTATGTTAGAGGTGGCTGAAATGTTTTAGAGACGTTTTCTTGGCAAAGTGTGGGGTTTTTTTGAGTGTGAACACTTTTTGGGAAAAGAGACCTTCAGTTCCCCAGTTAGTCTAATAAGTGGCACAAGTAGTTTTCTATATTTAAATTTTATCGGTGTTTATAGTATTTGCTGGGAGAAACCATTGTGGATTCTCGGAAAGAATTAACTGTGCGTAAATCCTTCCAGTGACAGGAGAAAGGCTTCGGTATAACTGGAATGGTGTGGCCCTTATGACATGAGCTATTGTACCTTAATACACATTCACAGACTCCACTAATGTCCATCGGCTCAAGGTACACTTACTGTCAGGAATTGTATCCTAATGAGTATTGTATATTAGACATGAACACCGAGAAAACAACACATGCCTTATTTGGCTTTTTTGCCACTTCCCTGCATTACTTTTGCATTCTTTAGTGCTACGCATAAGTCAAAGGAAAAAGAGAGATGGGGATAATGTGAGTAAAATTTCAGATTAAATTCCTGGTCCTGAAAACTTTAAGCTCTTAGTTTAGTTACCATAGTGTGTACGTGACCATTTTTCCTGCTTGAGTACATCCAGCATCATTGTAGTATCAGAGTCCCTCATAATCTCAAGCAAGGGCTTGTTCTTGCAAAAGCTTTGTGAAGTAAGGTGCTTTTCTACTGAACAGATGAGAAACCAAGGCACAGACTTGCCTACACCATGTAAAAAATATAATGAAACCAGGAAAGTCTACTAATACTCGGTTTAGTGACAGAACCTTACATTTAGTTTTGTCCTGGTGATTGTCCATCAGGATTTTCACATTAGCGCACATTTCTTTTTACGCACAGTGTAAGGTGGCAGGATATCGGGTGGTTTTTCCATGTTTCATGAATGAGGAACTGAAACACAGACGTAATTAAGACCCAAAGTGTTCACTGGTTTTTAGTGCCCTTCTCCTGGCATGTCATCTTTTTAGCATATTGGTGAGTTATGTTATGGTTCCAGCTCTTCTACAAGTCAGATCCCCAATTGTCAACTCACCTACAGAGAAGATCAGGGACATGCAGCATATGCAGAGATGCTCTCATCTCTGCCTCCTCTGGGCAGGAGTCCTCAGTAGAGGCAGAGGTAGAGCCTAACTCTTCAGCAGAGAGAACAGCTTTAACCCTGAAAGCCACCATTTCGTTCTTATATCTCCGTAGCTTATTGATATTAAACCTTTCAACTTGTGAAAGCAATAAAGTAGGAAGCTACACAGTGCGGCTTCTTCACAGCCTGATATCCACAGATAAAGTGTATGTAATCATGTAAGGAAAGATTAAGTTCTACCGTACAAGGCAAAGAATGAATTACATTTCCACGCACAAGTTAAATTCTTGCCTTACATAGTTCTTGAGTGATTGACTGCAACCTGAATGATGTTCTTTAATGTGTGTCGTGGGTTGCATATAGTTTTGTAGGTGAGTTTGGTCAGTTCTCAGGAGTATGCACAGCCTTGATTTGGGTCAGCAGGGTGTACAGTAGTACTGCTTTATCACATAAGCTGCAGGATGTGTGCAGCACCAGATGGTGTTGCTGGAAGATACGGTCCTAATAGACCCACCAGAAAAGATGTGGTTGTATCATCCCACACGAAGAAAATCCCCTTTCAGTTGCCCAACTTTTTGCAGCTTTTGTCTTACATTACCAAAAAAGTCTGGTTCCTATATCTTCTTATTGCCTTTTTTTTTCCTTCTTTGTGTCTGTCTTGTATTTTATTTTTTTCCAGGGAAACTGAGCTTGCAGAACATGTTTGGGTTTTTTAAAGATAAAATGTGTTGTCATAAATGATATTTGATTCTTAGCAAATGAGCAGACTGCATCTTAATATGCATGCTTTCTGACTTTTTTTCCCTTATTTACAAGATGCAGTTTTAAATGTCTTGTCTCAGCATGTATTCAAACCAAAGACCCGCAGAAGTGGAAAGCTAAAGCTACTGAAAGCTGATGCTTGCTAATTTATTTTGCTGGATGCTAATTATGCTAAAAGGCAAAATAATTTCCTTTAAGTTCTTTAAAATTTGACAGATATAAATGTGGATTTTGGGCTCTGTCTTTCTGAGCAACTTATTTATTATCTGAAGAAATAATCAAATAAGACTTCGATTCAATTTAGGTTGTTCAATTCAGGGCTGGTGAAAAGTTTGGTCTAAGTAATGATGTTCAATTTCAGCTTGAATGGTTTCATTGTATTGTACTGAATTTTTTAATTACCTTTAATTTTTCTGAACTTCCTTAATTGAATCATAATAGATGCTAAATGGACAGAGTAAGAAACACTTTTAAATAAACAGGAGGAAGTAAAAATAGTGTAAAAATCTTGTAAGAAAAAAGATTTTATTAATGCATCCTTGGTGTGTTATTGAGGGATGTTGGTCGGTATTCAGTGAAAATTTCACCCTTTTATAGTATTTCCACTGACACTTGTCACTTTTGATGTCTAAGCCCTTCAAATGTGGTAAGAAGTGGAGGAAGCTGTACATGTTTATTCACAAAATAAATGGAATGGATCAAGTATATTTCATAAAAGTTGGCATTCTCTGGAGGCAACAGCCAGGAAACGTAATGCCAGCAATCTGTCATGTATATGATGCATCTCTTTCTCCAGACAGGAGTTGAGAGATGTCAGTGTATTATGTTCTGGTTTTTGCAAATGCGTTTTTTCATTAATGGTTCACAATATGTTGTCTGAGTTGAACATACTTGGATTTACTCAATATAAACAGCATTTGCAGAAACAGAAGAACACGTCGTTTCCCTGAAGAAGTGAGTGGAACTGCTGCCTGGAAACCAGTCACATGGCAACAGACTTATTTCTATTCTAAAACTCTTTCCAAAACAAAAGGTAAGTTCTCTTTTGTTGACCTTCAGTGCTAAACCTAATAAAATATCAGTAATTTCAGCATAGGAGACTGGTCTTTTCTTGGTGGGTATCGTTTCTTTCAAAATTCAGACAGCCTTCAAATTTTCACTCAGTGCAAGTGGTTTGGGATTTTCCTGAAAGTAACACATATTTGTGAACACATACAGAATTTTTAGGAAAAAGGAGGAATAATTCTAAGTAATAGTATTTTTTTCTATTCTTTCTTTCTTAGGACCTAATTCAAAGAAGAAATTGGTTGTGCTCTGGTTTTGAGTATCAGTTGGGTAGTATATATTTACAGTGTGATTATACTAATTATAGTTCATTTGAATCAGGTATCTTTCAAATGTCAGAGATGACAAAGAGGTGCAGTCAAGCCATAGTGCAAGTTCACATCTGATCCTGCAGTTTTCTACCAAAGGTAGCCAGTAGCTACCAAAGGTTATACTATGTTCATAAATTATATTAAAAGCTATAGTGAACCTTTTTCAAGCTTTAGTCATCAAAAGAAAAAGCAGTGAATTGTTTTTAATTTTAAAATGTGTTAAACACATTACTAAATTAGCTCCAAAGATAGTAACTTCCTCCTTACTGTTTTCTCCTTGTTGTTTTCAAATATTGCACTGTAACAAAAAAAAAGCGGTTTGTTATCTTTACAGAGTACTTTGACTTTTAGTTATAGAAATACAGAAATATCAGGACTGCAAGGAGATTCAAGTGTTAGAGGAAGAGTTCAAAAGTGGACCTTCCTCAAGTGTAGGGCTTCTACAACTTGAAAAACTTTTTAGAGATTATAGGAAATATATAGATCAGTGACATAAAATTCACATCTGATGAAGTCTCACTGGGTACATGAGTGTAAAGCTGTCTGCTCCTTGATACTGTTTTGTTGTGCATTAGTAAAGCCTCATAAATTGTGAGATATTCTTGGTTCTCCCCTTCAACCTCTTTCCTCAAGCAGAAGACAACTTGTATTTGTTGTAGCTTTGAGGAATCCAAAGCAAAGTGTGTGATAGAACTCATGTTACTGTGCATTCCTTTTTATGACAGACTTTTCCAGTTTCCATTTCACCTTGTTTCTGTGCATGGTTTCTAGTACTTAAAGGTAATTAGTTGATGGGCATAATTCCTACCTGCACTTGGGACCTGGAAAATAAAGCCTAGCTTCAATTTGTGCAGAGTGAAATGTATATTTTAGTTCAAGATAGTTCATCCTATTTTAATGCCTGCCTTTCCTTTTAGACTGAAAGCTAGGAACTCTTACAGCTTTTCACATGAAACCTCTATTCTGCAATCGTCAGCAGGTTGAAAGTGCAGAGACAGTCCTTTCTGTTGAAAGTGTTATCTTCTGTAAGGAAGAAATGCTTTGTCACGTGAGAGAAAGTTGTTTCATTCATCACATATCCATCTTCTAGAAGGTCAAATTCTGATCTTTCTTAATTTGGGACAAATTAAATCAGAATATGACTCTTTCAGTTTCTTGGGCAATTACCTTAGCTTTGTTCCTCACATTTATTAACTCTTTCTTAGAGGCCAGGTTGGATGGGGCTCTGAGCAACCTGGTCCAGTGGAAGGTGTCCCTGTGCGTGGCAGGAGGGTTGGAACTAGATGATCTTTAAGGTCCCTTACAGCCCAATTCATTCTGTGAATCTATGATCCTATGACAGGTTGTAGCAATTATAGGATGTGTGTTGCCGGTTTTAGTTTTAAATAAAACTACTTATGCCTGCATATTTGCCTGCCAAAGTATATAGAAGACTGTCACAGGTAAAACTGTGAATGCTGATATTATATTAAATCAGAAGAATGGAACACAAGAATAGGGTTGCAGATAACATCTCAGGATGTTTAGGAAATTACTGAAATGAAGACTGGACAGATCTCTGATGGAGAAGGTGACTCATAGAACATGACCGGGAAAGAAGAGACTAGCTGCTGGGGGAGGAGATGAATTACTTCATCTGAGAGAAAAAGCGTAAGCAGAAAGAGGTGAGTTGCCAAGAGGGAAAAATAACGAAGCACAAAAGGAGAAAGTGATGTTGGCCATGGCAAGGGACTGGAGCCTTCAGTAAAATGGGATGAGTAGAAGACAAATGATACCAAGGAAGATAAGGAATTCAATTCACACTGATGTCCTCTGTAAATACTCCTGGACATAAATATGATTGGATAAAAATTCAGAGTTGAAAGACCATATGAACACACACACAAAGATAAAAGTTCTTTATCAATACAATTAGATTGACTCTTAGAAGTCATGGATAGCTTTGCAGGAAAGAGCTGCTGTAATGGCCTTTCAGTATTAATGGTAGGAACAAAAATCTTTTAAAACAGCTAGAGCAGTTTGAGAGAAGAGACTTGATACTTTTGGTGGCAGTGACAGTACCAGTAAACGTGTATTCTTCCTCTTTGCTTACAAATTCATAACAGAATGATATATGGCATGATTTAATTCTGAGAACATAGTTCAATGAAAGAAATGAAATCCAGTCTATATTAGCAGTAAAGAGTTTGTTTAGGATATCAGTAATGGTGACTTCTGGCTTGATTTGGTAGCTTCAAGTTGAATCTGATAGCACAAAACACTCATAAAAAGCCCAGCCTGTTAAGTTTTTGGTACGTCTCCCTGGAGATTTGTCAGGGAGGGTCCCTTGACATGCATGCTGGAGTAAGAAAAAGCATTTTAAGAACCTCTGGATTTGGCCACATTGAAGCATATTTGTATTGCTTTATTTTTATGTGTTTAGTTTGAGAAGAGAGAGCGTTCTGTGTTATGGAGAACTGCAAAAGCTTAACGTTTATCTTTATTTTGATTCTGAAAAAAATCCCCCAAAAGCATGCCCCTAAAAACAAACCAACCCATATTCTAAATTCTCCCAGTTACTGAAATTTTTACAGATGCAGTTTGCAACAGCTGGTATAGGAACCAAGGGACTGGAACTACAGACAGCTGGGTCTCTGTGATATCTGAAGCACAGGGGCTTTTGCATGTATCAGGATCCGGCCAGCCTGGGAGGCTGAAAGGCCAGGGAATGTTGCAAGACACCCTGTGACATGTTCTTCAGCAAGAGGAGCCATGCACGTTTCCAAGGGGCGGTCTGCACATGATAATTTTGTTACTTGCATTTGAGGTCTGAAGTTGACAACTGAGATTTGACAGCTTAGCACACTTCTAAAGACAGCTGAATAGTTTAAAATTGGCCAGGAGAGATTATACTATGGAAATGTTTTGCAATTTTTTGAATCCAAAAGTCAACTCAGGAATCCTTTTGTAAGTAATAGTTAATGCCCTTAGTAAAGGCTAGAAAATATTGGTATCCTGGGATTATATTTTACAAGCTATTTGCTTTACAGTTGGGAAGAGAGTAGCATCTGTTTGTTTTGATCTTGCTTCTAGAAAAGACATCAAATGTTCGGGTGGGGAAAGGGTATAGACTTTATAGCTGTTGGTCACACGTTCTGGTAGGAGTTCACAGTGATTTTCCAATGCCTTTTCTCAGTCAGCTTTTTTCTTGTTCTCTTGAATATGTAGTAGCTCCACTGCATCGCTTGTTTTTCAGAGCTGAGGGCAAAGTTTACTCAATTTGTTCGTTTAACTTTCAGCATTTTAAGAAATAAAATAATTTTTTGCTGCAGGCATGGAACTGAGGAATATATTTATTGATTAATTATTCTAATTATGGTTCCTTAACTCAAATATGTATGGAAATGGTAGAATTATGCAGCGTGTCTTTTCTTTTGAGAAAGTAGGTTGTGAATATATTGCATTGTCAGGCTGAATGATTTCTTTTTAAAGATTTTTATTTAATAAAATTTTTAATTTTTTATTTTGTAAGTAATAACATTCTGTTTAAAATTCAGTTCAGCAATTCTGACCTCATGTTTGAAAAGAACATTCAGCTGACTCCTGACTGTACACTGATGACATACTCTTTGTAGTACTTCTTTAATTCTTCTTTTTTTTTCCTGTCACAGTGCAGTGTTAACTTGGGTACGAACGATGCTGCGGAGAGAAGGGCCACCACAACAGAATGTCTGTCACCAGTTATGTGTGCCATCAGCAGGCAAAATCCCGGCCAGAAAGACTCGTAACAAAACATGGGGTGATATGAGAGAGGAGTATTAGGAAAACAGACAATGCATGAGGATCTGGTGAGATGTGGGGGTGCCCGGCCATAACTGGGAACGCAGGAGCTGGATGGGTGGCACAATACTGTATTTTTGTGTGTATATTAAGCATAGAAAATTAAACTTGATGTGAAATGAGACAGCCTGGACTCCCCTTGGATGAGTCATTCCGTGGGTTTTTTTTTAATAAATGTCATGTGAATTTTTTTGAGGAAGCTGACTGGTGATTTAAGGAAATCACAGACCATGATTCACAAATATGGGGCCTAATTCAAGGAGTCTGCATTGTTATGATGTCCACTTGCTGTCCCCACATTGACACCAGTGCTGGGAGTGGGGAACCCAGTGAGCAGTCTGCAAAAGAAAAGAGGGATGCTACATTAAGTCTGGGTTTCTCAAAGGAACTTAAGGAAAATAGGTGAGAACTGATTTTTCCTATAGCTTTTTGGGGAACCCTGTCACTTTCAAGCACTTAAGTAAATCAGCAAGTTGGACAGATGTATTCCTCTTGTCTTGAAGAAAATGCACATTCCCATATTCAAGTAGCATTTCTGAGTACAAAGTGTAAGACCTTGGAAATACACTGAAGGAACTCTTGAACTCTGTTTATTATCCTACTTCCCGTCCCAACCATGAATTGTTTTGAATGAGAAGAGAATACTGGGGTGTATCATGCCAAGAAGAGAACGGAGCTGTGGGAATATGATTCAGCTGCCGTTTTGCATCTTAATTATACGCTTGGTAGGAAAAAAAAAATCCTTTTTTTTTCATATCCCTCTGTCATATCAGCTGGCTTTTTCTAATCTTCCTAATACCTCCTGAATTCATAAAGTAATATAATGTAATTAGAGCAAGTCAGAAAGATCTAAAACCTTCGAAACTGGAATTTGCTGATTCATTGAAACTAAAATATTTGAGAGACTTCAGTTTTCCAGAAAAAGTTGAGAACTAGGGGAAATAAAAATCAATAATTCTATTTTTATTTTGCTGTGAAAAGTCTTGGTTTTCCATTTTAATGTGATACTGAAAAATTTCATTTTGATTTAGGGAGTCAGTCATTTCACACTCTGCCTTCTGTATTCTTTCATTGGATGAGTGCCCAAGTGCTTCAAATTGGGTCAGTTTACCCTTGTGAAATTGCTGTGTAACCTGCTGCAATATGACTGACTTATTGAAGCTGCAGATTGATGCTTTTTCTTCTTTGATGAAAGAAATAAAACAGAGCTGTCAGGACAGAATTCTTGCACGGTAGTGGTTACTCCGTGTCTCGTATTTGTAGCTGGGCTGCTTGTGCCACTTTTCTGTGAAACTGTAATTATTCAGTCATTTATCCTGCTCCTCTTTCCTATTTCTGGTAAAAAGAAAAGTGGTACTCGAAGGAGGCAGTGGTTTGAAAGGGGAAAAATTCTAATAAAAGCAGCATCAAATTGGCACAGTCATTCTGATTCTGAATATTAGAACCAGTGAACTGTGGAACAGGGCAGCTCAAAAATAGCCTTTTCCCATAGCCCAGCTTGGGGTAATGAAATAGAGGCCATTTCAAAATTGGTTGGTGGTGAAATGGTTATAGAGAGAGCATTGTAATGCTAAGCCATGAAGGGCGAGAACCCTTAACCACACCAGTCCCACTTTAGCCAAGCTGGACTCTTCTGGAGAGTAATGTTTCCCATGTTACTGGTAATTTGGAATAGGTTTGTAGAAACCAGAGGAGATGAGTGTAGGTCTGAATGCCATACTGGTGTCAGCCTGTGGGATCTGGTTTTGTGGGCTCTTGACTGGTGGTCAGGAAAGAATTTAAATTATTAAGGAACAGTGATGTTTCTTGTTAGGCCTCTTTTTTTCCCTTTCTCTGTGCCATGGCCAGGCTCCCAGGATAATTAAGGCATTTTACCTAAATAATTTGCCTTCTGTTGCAAGGGTTTAGGATTGTGATAATATCTTTGATTTTTCTTTGTTTATTCCAGTGGCTCATTATGACATCTGGAGCATTTGGTGGGTTTTTCATGTGTTAAATGTCTTGGGATTTGCTTTTTGTCACATAATGCCATGAACATAGAATCACAGAATTATAGGAGGGTTTGTGTTGGAAGGGACCTTAAAGATCGTCTAGTTCCAACCACACTGCCTTGATGTGGCATCCCACCCTTGAGGGGAAGGGAACACCCAGGATTCATAGATGCTCATGGTCAGAAGGGAATGACAAAAGTCAGAGTGTCCACAGCTTATCTTCTAGGCTTCTACATGTGGGACACCTTCCACTATGTCAGGTTGCTCAAAAATCTGTCCAGCCTGACCTTGAACACTTTGAGGAATGGGTCATCAAAAGCTTCTCTGGGCAACCTTGTCCAGTGCCTCACCACCTTCATAGTGAAGAATTTCTTCCAAATATCTGATCTAAATCTTTCAGGTTAAAGCCATTCCCCCTTGTCCAATCTCTACATGCCCTTGTGAAAAGTCCCTCTCCAGCTTTCCTGTAGGCCCCTTTTAGGCACTGGAAGGTGTTAAAATGTCTCTCTGGAGCCTTCTGTTCTCCAGGAGGGAACATATAGTGGATATTATTGTGTAGGGCTTAGGGCTAAAGGCTATCATATTGCAGGCAGCTAAGTTGGATGGTTAATATATCTCCTTTCCATGTTTGGCTGAGGGACTGTTCACTTTGAGTGCTTCTGGAGAATATTTTTTTAGGAATGATGTGAGTATGGAACACTGAATTATAAAGAGAGAGAGAAATAGGAAAGGGTCAAACATAAGCTGGAGCAGCATGTTCCCAGTATGGGAAAGGACCTGGAGGGTCTGGAAAGACTTGAGGTGTACTAGCATTTTCTAGACCTGAGGACATGTAGAAATGCCTGAGTGAGATATTTAAGTATCTATGGGAAAAAATTATACTGGGAGGTATAGAGAGACAAAGGAGTTAATTGGTATGTCAAATACGTAATTTACCAAAATAAACTGTTGACTGTCAGAGAATGAGTCTTGCTGTGGCACAAACACTGACATTGGGTGTAAGATAGGAACAGTAGCAATGACGAGCTGCCAGGCAGGCTCAGTTTTTTGTTATGTTGTAAAGTAATTCCAGATTTTTGAGTGATGGTGCAAGCAGCTGAAGATTTTTCTCTGAAGCACCTTATTCTGGAACTGCTTCAGTGGTAATGAGATGGATTGGACAGCCTCACCCGTTGCAGTGATTCTTATATTCTACTATTATTCTCCTATGAGAGTAAGAAAAAAGTACCTTCTCAGTCCCCACATTATGTTTCTGGTAAGATTTATTATCGATCCCACTACTGAATAATTCACTATTGCTTTGTGCAGTAACTGTGCATAGGTTTGGGAAGCAGCAGCCCAGAGTCTCAGTTTTGTGTCTCAAAATCTTCAAAGGCTAGAATATGTCCAGGAGACAGATAGACAGTAGGTGCCATTCTGGAGTGTGGCCAATGAAACCACTGCAGTTCTGCACTGGTGGAAGAACACTGCTGATGTAAATGCTGAAAAAAAAAAGTAGATTATTGCACCTGTAGCATAACGTGGTAGTTTGGATACAGAAAAATACCTGTTCTAGATGAAAAAATGGTCTTTGTTTGGTTGGCTGTGAAATAGATGGTTTAACTGAAGAGTAGTCTGTGAGATATGCAAGTAATTTTTTTATCAGCTTGTCTCATCCATATTGAGGACACAGGAGAGCATGCAAGAAAACCAGTGTGCCTAACCAAGGGTGGACATGGCCGATACAGAATGGTTGCTTTTGGTGTCAGTTGGCCCCTAGCTCTCTAGCTCCTCTTCATGGTGCTAATAGGAGAGCTGGATGGAGGTTACAGCCTGCAGAGTCCCCACATTCATCTTCGTGTACAGCATGGAAATAATTTGTGGGGTACAACTGGGGCAGTCTTCAATCTGCAAAGATTATCAATAGCAAATGATACCCAACAATGTTAAAGCTCAACCTGGAGTTCATTTCCACCCCGAATTACAGCTGACAGGAGCAGGGCATTCTGCAACTTTGAGTGAGGCTGTAGCATGGAAAATTACTCCTGCCCCAGAGTTTAGAAGTAGCATCATCATGCTGTCTTCCAGGCAGTGTTTGCATCGGCTCTGAGACACAGTTTGGCATCTGCTTGGCTTTGCAATAGCTGGCTTTCCAGTAACCATTGTAAAATGTGGTTTAGAGTAAAGATATTTCTCTTAAAGTGGTTTGGCAGCATTCCCAGTGATCCCAGAGGGAAGAGCAGCTAGGACTTGTTCTCCAGCTCTGAGCCAGCTGTCCACTGGGCTGACCAGGGGTGGAGCTGGGTGTACTTTGGCTCTGCGTAACAGGTACTGAGTAGAGACATGGACTAAGCTGTCCTTGGCTGCCTGCAATCCTTTGGTGTAGATCTGTGTAATTAAAAGTGGTGGGTGCCAAGGTCATACAGCAGTGCTCCATGAGGGCTGGTAATGGCTGGGTGAAGATGGAGTAATGCAATGCATGTGCTTTGCTAGGCAGGTGCTTCGTCACAGTGCAGCCATCTCCCTTGCAGACTGTGGAAGTGAACACAGAGGAGAGCAGTCACACTTGAGATAATTTTTGGACATGTTAACCAGAGACATCTACATTTCAGCTTGCCATTTTAGGGTCCTTTTACAAGTAACGAAGAGTAGTGAGCATGGTGTCTCTCGTCCTATGACCAAAAAATACAGTAATTGTCCCATTTCTGTCTGTGGGGTTATAGACAAACCTGTGGCAATGAACTCAAACTCAGACTTTTTGTAGACAGACTTTTACCCTTAGTCTAATGAGAGTCTGAAAAGTTGGAGTAGAATACAGGTGCTTTGTGTTCCTGTGACTTCTCAGATAGTAGGCTCTGACATAGGGTCTGGATCATATGTAAATTTTGCCTAAGTCTCCCTTACTTCAGGCTTGTAGTACCGTCTGCGTGTCTGTGGGGAAGACCTGTATCTCATGCTCTCCACTGGTTTTTCTGGGTGGTGAGCTGAGTCTTCAGACACAGGAAAGCAGCTGAGGTTTCCCCCTGCAAGGCTGGTCAGTAGCAGCTGCATGGTCCTGTAAAGCCAGAGCAAGCAAATAGGAATGTCCCATGTCCCATGTAAGATATCATGGATGTTGAGTAGCCACATCCTGTGGCTCTTCTCTCTCTTTTGCCAGTCAGCTGCTGCTGACCCACCACTGTTGAAAATGTTGAAAACATTTAATGTTTTTTTTTCAAAAATGTAAAGAGAGCAGTCCTTGGAAAATACAGTTTAAAACATAAAAAAACCCCCAACCAAACCCAGGTTAAAAGCTTTAAAATTAACACAGTCTTTTTCCCACTAGTTGTAACTGATATGCAAATGCAAACCGTATACTAGTTGTCACAGTCTGCCTCTGTCTAGAGACAAAAAATGCCTCTTTCCTTTAGGGCCCCATTATTTTCTCCAAGGAAGTTATTGAACCTCATTTCAATTTAAGTAATACAATAGGTATTTACTGGATATGATAAGCAAAAAATTTAAAATGTGCATTCAGTCTTGAAAATAAAAACCCTCATTATTTTAGAACAAAATACAGATATCCTCCAGTCACCTATGGAAAAGTAGCATAAGGAAAAATATACAGCCATCAGGTGAGGAAAAAGGTAGAGTTAAAAAAATGTACTTCCAAGATGCTTTTTGCCAAATCTGTCAGGAAAGGTGATCACACTGAGCACTGGGATTCATAGACAGGAAAGGTTAATGGGGATGAGGGTTAAATAAATGTAAATAACTACAGATGCAGTGGACAGAAAACACTATGAATTTACACTATCAAAGTCGAGCCAGACCCATCTGATTGCTTTCTGTGATAAGTCATTATCTAGAAAAAGAAAATGTGATAAATGTAATCAATCTGTATTTTCAGTAGGACCCTTGAAATGGTGACGAGGAGGAAGAGAATTTTCAGTAGTATCTTGGAAATTGCTAAAGTAAATATCACAGTAAGCTGCGATGAAAGTAGAAGCATCAGGCTCAAGGGCAGTTCACAGCTGAACTTCTTAATGTATTTTAACTCCCATGCCTTGGCACAGGCTGGGATTGTACTATTTAGAGCATTAGCTAAACTGAGGAAACAGTGCCAGTACAAAGGAAAATCAAGATAATAAACAGATGAACAGAAGACTCAAAATATTTTTCATAAGATGAGAATTTGCTGATCACAGCATGACTATCAGATGCCAATATAATCCAGCTGTGACAAAGACACATTTGTTTCTAGTCTGTATCAGGTGATGTTTCCAGCAGAGATGAAGAATTGCTTGAACCTGGCTTATTTACCTGAGCAAGAACACTAGGAGAGGATATACTTGTTGTCTATAACTAGATCAAGTAGTATGAGAAATGTGGGTTTTGGTTGCTATAGATGGAGCCTGACTTTTTTTCCAAGTGCTAATTTTTACAGATTATTTTTCCTCCCAGTAAGACAATACAAACTCATGTATGTGTCTCATGCAGGGTATCTTCTTTAGGTGTTCATGTATAAGAGAGCGTCCAGGGAAAAGTTCAGTTAATGTGATGCAACCTCTTCTACTTCCTCCCCTCCTTCCTTCCTGCCTTTCTTCCTCTCTCCCTGCCTTCCTCCCTTTGTCTCAGCAAAAACACCCAGCTCTTCAAGCCCTTCACACCCCAGTTCAGACCATTAATTTGCTTTTCATTAGTGTTTGGGCAACTAGTTAATTACTGGGCTGCCCTCTTCTCTGCTTTCTCTAACATCACTGATTGAACCATGATTCCATGTGAACTGTGTAATCTGTGAATTTTTTAATATCTAAAGTGTCTTCCTGATTTAATGTATCCTGTCTTAGATCCATTTTTTCAGTATTCTTTGTACTACATACTCATTGAAGACTGTCTTGGCATAGCTGTGGCTAATGAAAAACTTCCTCTCTAGGATAAAGTGGCTATCCAGTTCTTTCTGCACTATATAGAATCTCTCAAAGTCAAAGATGGTTTTCCTGTTTTGATTTTGAGAAAAAATGTAAATTGCTGTACTATGGTTTGTAGCCTGAAATAGTTTTGGAGTACTCAGCTGGGTTGGTTTTGGATGAAGGTAACCTAGAAGCTGCTCTACAGGAGCACTCCTTGTGTGATCCAGCTTCTTCTTCTGGTCCATGGGTTATTGTAGATATTGAGTCCTCAGCTCTACTGTTTGCTAAAGTAGATGTAGGTACTATGTATGGAAATCAACCAGCTACATATTATAATTATATTAGGCACAGCAGTACACTTAATCTCCTTTTCTGTCTAACAAATCCAGAATATATGTAAGCCATCTGGCTGCTTACATGAGCTTGTACTGGTCTAAAAATTAGGAGAGTATTTTAGAAAAAAATCAGTCACTGGATTTATTGCTCTTCTTTTCCTCTTGTATTTAAGCCTGAGATGTCTCTGATCAATCTGTTGTCTGGGAGTGGGGCTGTAATGAACACTGAGCTAGATTACAAAAACCTCTGTGGCTCTGAGACTGTTTTGATGGATTTGTTCATGGAAATATGTTGAAAGTTTCTGCTATACCTGTATCTTTGTCAGTTAGAAACAAGGCATCTCTTCAAACCCTTTACTTCCAACTGCCTTCCTTTTAAACAGGCAATATTTAATTGGTAGGCATCTGTTTCATTTAGATATTGACCTAATTACCATAATTGTAGGTGGCCTCCTGACAACTGACAAGGGCTAACATACCTGCCCTCATGGTGACTGTGAAGCATAGCAGTGCTACTTTCTGGCATATATGTAGCTGGATAAAGGAGGATGAATTATGCTGTTACAGGAAAAATGTGAACTTGCATTTCTGTTGTTCTAGTACATTTTGATGTTAAAACTGGGATTTCTCCCAGAACCCCTTTTCTTTAAACAATTGAAAATATTATTCTGCTTTGATAGTATATTTGCATATCACAATGTGCTGGTGGAATTTCCAAAGACATGGTTGTACAGAAATAAATGCCAGCTCCAAAGAAATTGCTTAAAAAATGTACCTGAAGTTGTGAGTTAACTGATGTGTTAAGATTTTAATTTGTCCTTATATTTTTGTATCTATATTTAAAATGGCCAAGGGGAAAAAACCTGTTTAGTCATATCTGGAATTAGTAGGAAAGGAAAAGGTTGGATATACAGGCACTTAATTTTTTGTATTCATAGTCCAGTCTATGCACATGCAAGTGTCTTGACATCACTGGCTTTATACTTTGTTCTAGAGCAACTTGAAGTTTAGTATTACACTTCGATATGGTAAACAAAAGGTAACTTGTGCCAGTTCCTTCAACTTAGATGCTATTTTTTTTAAGGTCTCATTCTGCTGCAGTGTTAGCCAAAGGGAAAATAATCTTTTGTAGGTTTCTTAGGTAAAGAAGCCCAGCATCAAAGTTACTGTCTCTTCTTCAAGAGACAGCTGTTTTCTCTCCAAAAGGGAATGTGAACAGTGCACTGGCAAAGAGCTGGTTAAGGAAGCCTGAAACATGTTAAGTTGTTCTTTAAAAAAAAAAAAAAAAAAAAAAAAAAAAAAAAAAAAATCTCATCCTCCATTCTGGCCAATTTCAGGCCTCCAGAAGTGTGCATTACACTGCCAGAGTAAAGACTAAACTTGACTGTGGTAAGCATGTTTAACGTCTGTCTAGTTGACACAATATGTATGACTACCTCAGTCTGTTAATATGATGTTAATTCTGGTTAGAAAGTATCTAGTACTATGATGGTGAGAGCATAGAAGCTGCAACAGGAATTGCTGAAAGAAGAGTAGCTAGTTAGTATTTGCATTTCCTTTTCTTTGGCCTTTTTCTTAAAAAAAAAAAAAAAGTTTTCTTGTTATTTCTCTGAGGACAGGATAAAAACAGCTTTAGGTCTTTCACTGTGATTTTTTTTCTTCATTGCTAAGGCTGAGATTGCAGTACATTGATGTAGTAACCCCCCTATCCTATTCTGTTTCATAATGAAATATGGTATATACTTTCAAAAAGGAAACCATGGTAGCTGGTATTTTTGTATCAACTATTAACATTTATCTTCTTAGCAGCTACATTAAAACATTTATTCAATATTTTGTCAGACAAGCTAGTTGGATTCTTTGTCTACAAAGAGGTGAAACGCCGCTTAATTTCTACAGATAATTAAAAATATGAAGGTAGTGTTTCTAAAGTAAGAATTAGATATTTAATTTTAAAAGATTTTTGTTTTTGGCTTTTTTTTCAGTTTTCTTTTCTACAAGAGTCCAACTTCATTCTGCTTGCAGGCTACAAAAGTAAAGCAGGAAAACTTTTATGTGTACACTTTAGAGTTAATACTTGTCTCTGTAATAAAGCAATTTTATATCTACCATTAAACATGCATTCAGTAACAGAAATAAAGGGACTTATTCATACCTCAGAAGTGTATTTTCATGGTTTCAGCATGCTTTGGATGAGGTTCTAAATGTATTTCCCAAATCAAAGAAGGTATAATTTGAATCCAGTTTAATCTGTGACTGCAGGATAGTCAAAAACTTGTAGAAGAGACCAGATAAATACACATGAATCATCCTTGTCCCTGAAGAATTGCAAAGATTCAAAATTTGTTTCCACTGTAAAATTGGATGCCCCATTTTGTCCCTCCATCTCCTGACTGAAGTTGTTAATCTCATTCTTGAATCTTTAAAAATGTGGTACCCCAAGAGTTTCTCTTCCCTCAATGAGTCTTTTTTCCCCCATCTTTCCCTGCACTGGAATTTCTCTTTTCTCTTCGGAGTTCTGATTTGAACAGCTGCACTTTCTCTTCTTGGTGGCTGCTGAGGAGTGTAGTGGTTCCTCAAAATAAGTATGTCTGACTAAAGTCTGCCTCCCCCAGTGACTGTATCCTCACTGACAAGATGTGCCTTTGCTGAGTCACTGGCTTGAATTCCTCCTACAGTTTCCCTGATCTTCCTTTCATAGCCTAGCTTAGTGGAAGCAATACCATTAAGGAAGAATTATAGCTAGTAATAACCACTGTATCAATTAAAACTTGTTAGTTGGCTTTATGGTTCACTGTGCAGTTGCAAAGGTGGGCAGACAGCTGAGGCATCAAGACCACTAGGTTATGAGTCATTCAGTTCTGCTTGCCTTCTCCGTCTGCATGATCCTCTGATTCACCATGTCAGCCTTTCAGGGATTGTTGCTGATGTAAAACTTCTGGAATGACAAAGTCTAGCTTAGGTTCTCTTGGTTTCCCCAAATCTTTCCAGAATTTTGATTCAGTCTTATGTAATGTTCTAGAGTATATATCCTTCTCATGGTCATAACTTCGTGTACTCAAAAGGCTACCTCTTTAAAAGTCACTAGGGCTAAAAAAGTTCCACACATTGACAAGCATGTGCCATTTAAAAAGCTTAGAGTATCCTGCCTTGCCTCCAGTTGCCAGTCCAGAAGATAAAGGTTTTCCAGAGATCTTGTGTGGTATCTGTCTATGCTGGTGTCTTGATAGCCCAAGGCATCCCAAATGGTACTGTTTAATTAACGGAATCTTAGGTCACAAGTGGACATTAACCCTTCTCATACCTAATGGTATATGTCAGGATCTGGATCTGCTTTCTGCTTCACAGGGGTGGGATTCAGTTGCTGGAGGACAGATAATCCTCTGCCATTTGTGTTGGGGAATTCTCACGACATTTGCACTGGCTCACAAGTTTGACAAAGATCCCAGGTGACCCATATGCTTTTGTCAGTAGCAGGTCCTGGTTAGGCAGGATCTCTCTCAGATTTGAGTTGACCTTAGCGTGGGGATTCAGTTGCCTAGAACTAGGCCTGTGATACCATTTGTATTAGAACTGTGCCACCACAGAGCCGACTTTATGCAAAAGGGAGGAAAGCACTCAACAAGTCATGCACTTGTTCCCTCCTCTCCTGATCATTGAGCAGTTTACAGCTAAAACAGACTCATGGTCAACCAAAGCAGATACCAGTAAGTCATGACTGCTAAATCAACATAAAGTTCATATAAACCCCATGGCTTGGTGCTAGCAATAGCAATAATGTATTTACTGGGCTATATTTTTTCAGTATTCTGCAAACGGTGAGCTATTATTCCTGACTCTAGCAATGTTGTGAATCTTCCTATGGTTTCTATGTGTCAGGACCAAACAGTGGTTCTTCTTGGAGCTGTTAGCTCTTTCTTGCCTTGTATGGCCTCATAATAACATGTATAGGTCCAAGAGTAGTACAAATTTTGTTCTTCTAGGGTATTCCTCAATTTGCTCAACACTTAATACTCTTCTACTTTTTGCAAATTATGAAGTATAAAAATGTAAGTAGGATTACAGCTACAGGATGTAGAACCAAATTCAAAATTCCTACAGCTGAAGGGAACCACACAAGAGGAATTCCCAACAAGAATGACACCCTGCTTTTTTTATTGCTATTGCTTGTGAGTAATTTGTTTGTTATTGCAGCACACTGTAATCATTGCTTTTGTGGCTTTTTTACAACCAGCTAGACTTCAGATATTACAGTTGAATGCTTTATTATCTGCAACTATCACACAAAAGCTACAACAAAAGTTACTAGATTAAAGTCAACTTACTTTACAGTTTCCGTGATTTTTGAAACTTGAGAATTCCTTTTAAAGGTGTGTAATTGAAATCCCACACTTCAGTCTGTTCTGTTACCTGTCCACGAGCGAGAACTTTTCAGGCAAGTTATACACAGTGAGGTAGTTTGTAGTGGTTGCTTTATATTGGGTATGCATGCAAACGCAGCTGGAACTGGCGTAAACAGTTGCAGACTGATTAGAAAAAGAAGGAAGAATTCCATATTCATATCTGGTCAAATTGTAATCTAAACAGTTGTCCAAAGATTGAAAACAGCTTCACGTTTACTTTGCTTATCATGATGAGCTGCTTTTTGCATCCATCTAGAAGGGCTGGCTTGAACTTTCCATCTTATTCCATAGTCTCTTGTCATTGATGCACGGTTCTAAACTCAGAATGGTTAAACTTAATAGCCAAACTTACAGCAGAGTAAACTCAGACTATCGTGTGAATATCTGAACTAGATTTGGGCATGATCAATCCAAATGTTTGGTTTGAAAAATAGTCTTGTAGCAATCACCTCAAGCAAGTCCCTTTCATTCTGGATTGTATTTGCCTATGTTATAGCACAGAGTTCTGATCCAGTCGTTTTGTTTTGACCTTGCTTAATGGTGCTTGGCTTTACCACATGCACAAACAACAAAGTCTCGTTAGATGCCTGAGAGCCTGAAGTTTTTTGAATCATTAAGCAGTGTTGCTAACCTCAAGGCTGTCATTAGATTTGTTTGATCCTCATTCATTTGGGGCTGCTGTGGCCTGTGATTTGTAACAGCTTCTAACATATTGGTTGCATGTATGTTGACTAAATTTATAATTCCTGTGCCAACTACGTAGAACCAAATGCTTCTGTACTACTCATTCGTACCCTCCACCGGTGGACGCTTCTTCCAGTTCCTTTACTGTTGCTGTCCAGTGGCTGTTTTTTTCTCACAGAGGAACTCACAATGGGAAAAGCTATCCACCAGCACATTCGTGTAGAAATACGATCTGAAGCCATTTGGTGAGTAGCACACAGTCAAACCACCACTACCATGCTGTTCTCATAACTCTGATTGTCACTACCTTTTAGTGATGTACCTGGGCACTGCAGCAGTTACTGTTTTGTTGTGAGATTGATAAATTGATATATTGATATATTTGCAACCATGGAGCTGATGTCTTTGGGTGCTGAAAAGGGAGAGGGTCTAATTTAAATTGTAGAAACATTTACTGTAGTACACATTAAATTCTGGAGTGGTTCCTTAGTGTCTTCTCCCTTTTTCATGTTCTAGCCTTTTTGAAGAGACTTCTCTTGTGAATAAATTGGATGAAATACCCATGATGTGCTCTGGAGACCACCTATTCTTCTAGTTCACTCTTCTGCTGAGCCCACAGTATTGACACTCTTAAATATGCTGAGCTTGGTAATCACACCTTTTGCCCACTTTGTAATTTCTGAGTCACTGTGTTAAGTCTCCCAGGAGCACCACATGCTCCTTTTTGTACAGCAAATGACTGATTTCCTTTGGTTTTGTGATAATGTAACATAACCTCTGCTGCTTCTGGAGGGGTAACAAGGTGCAAATGAAGTGGCCATGCTGGAACAGCATCCCCTGTGTGACTACCTGTGCCAGCCTTCTTGAATGCAGATGAGGTCAGGTTTTGTCCTGATCTCCATTCCCATTGCTGCACCTTCTTTAACCACTTGGTTAAAGGCTTAATCATATCTGCAAACATAGATATAGAATCCAGGGGAAGAATAAAACTCAGAAGAGATCTGAGCTTATGCGAATTGTAGAGCAAGGAGCTTCTTATTAATTTTTCTTGGTGTTGTTTAAGGGATTAATCTATTCCTAAATACTTTTCTCTTTCATTTACCACTTGACCTGTTCATTAGTTCACTTAGAATTGTGCTGCCAAAGTTATGGCTTACTCTTGTTTAATTCATTCTTTCAGTGGTGTTTGAGTCTGATGGTAGGTTAATACATCATCTGTTCATGAAATTACATGGATTTGATCAGCCTCTGATAAATTTTTCAGTGTTTGGATGATATGAATATTGCATAAAGCTAGAGCACAGTGAAATCCTTGGGCAGTAGGTGCATGTAAAGCGGTATTGCTGCCCTGGAAATGTAGGGGGAAATTCTTCCCCGCCTTGCCCTGATAACAAAATCACCAAGACTGTATACCCTAAATGTGTTCTGCCAGACTGGCATTTTTTGCTATGACAGGTGTGGTTTATGGTATAACAGAATTAATTGCTCAAAGCCCAGCCATTACCCAGTAAATCCTTCTGTCTGCTTTTATGATAGGCCAGATTGGAGCATCAGAAATGCCTGATCTTCATGCAATTATTTGTTACTCCAATAAGCTTATTTGTGAGGTGTGGGAATATTTTTACTGCTTCTGTGCCTGATGGTCAGGACTCATAAACACTTTGCCATGAATACTCCTGCAGTGTAATTTCTTTTGAGACTCTAGTTGGGGAAAAGCCTCTTCCCATTTATTTCTGGGGGAATTTCTGGAGCTTTTAGAGCAGCACATTCATGTACCTCAGGAATAATTTCTGACTGCCAGTCTGTCAGCCTTTCCCAACTCTACAATCATGTATTTGCCAAATCCAGTATCATTTGATATTCTTGTAATAATGGTATGACAGGGGTTTCTTTCTATCTTTCTCCTAGGAGACTCTCAGTATTAAGTTGCACACAGAATATTCCAGTACATCTCCAGGAGCAGTTGGGTCAATTCATTTTTAATCTACTGGTGTGCCCAGGATAAGATTCAGGGTTAATTATTAACACCAGAGCATCAGGCTTCTATTCTGGTTGCTTTAAATGTGGGGATAGTAGTAATGAGTAACCTGGGTTCTATATTGTATGATTTTCCCCTCAAATTATAGGTTGTCTTCATGATCTTTTCAAGCTGGGTTGTTGGTTTGGCTAGTTATATTAGGCCCAGCAAGCTGAAATGTTTTTATGACTTCCTTGTCTATTGGGTACATATATTGATAATGGAATTTAGTCTTATTTGTGTTTACCTCTATCTCTTGCTAAGAAAATTTTTCTTTCTAACACACTATTTTCTTTCATAGCCCTTTCTTGTTTGTTTAGCTTCTGCCAACCACTCAGACTTTTCAAAGCAATTTTCTTCATGTGCTTCCACTAAACCACCAGAATTACATTGTTTCTCCCGTGAAACACCTGGATTAGCAAACGTAGTTCCACAGTGTGTAGAAAGAGCGTTTCCAAGTAGTATGTTGAGGGAGTGAATATATGCAGATGAGTATTTGACTTCCTTATGTGCATCTACCAGAAAAACAGGTGATGCATCAAACACAGAAAAATGCTTGACATTAGGCACCTCTTCTGGAATTTTTACCCTTAAAGGTATTTGAAATATTTGCCTTTTAAATATTTATTTAGTTATTTTGATTCTGTAATTAACCAAAAGTAGTTTCTTCTTGTTAAGACTGATGTCACTAAAGGTTACATATGTTTCTTTGGTTGTCCTCCTTGCTTTTGCTTTGAAGGGCAACAATCTCCTCATTTGGCTTCTGCCTTAGCGCAGGAAGGAGTTGTGAATCCTGGGGCTTTTGGCTTCTAAAGCTGTGTTCTGTACTTGAGAGCTTCCTGTAGGCAGTCCCATACTTCTTCCTCAGCTGTTTTTGACCCTCTCCATCCAGTTTGTACAGACCTTCATGAAACCAAAGGTTTGGAGTCATAATGGAAGCCTTCTCCTTGACAGTACTATTACAAATACTGTGTATTTCAGTTTTTAGCATCCATTTACTTTCAGTGCTCTGACTGGGCATTGCTTTATCAGATTTATATATTCTACATTTGTTTTTGATGTATCAGTTTTATATGAGTTTAATGCTTAACTTTTTTGCTCACTGCTGTTTCTAGTACTATGTACTTTCTCTTCAACCGGAATGTGGTTTAAAATCCATTAATGTTCCATCTGTTTTTCTGGTTAATGATGTATTCAGTTGCCACAACTGTTACCATTATTCCCACTAAGAGTTCCTTCAAAGTTGTGGTGCTTTTTTTCAGCTCATTGTCTGGCAATTATCAGCTCTTGCAAAGTGGTGTTACTGTCTTGGTTTGTGCTGTTTACTACTGCTTGTGCAGTTCTGTGCGGTTGCTTTTGTGGGTTACAACTAAGTTCTTCATGCATTTTTCCCTTGTGTCTATGTTTTATGTATTTGAATATGTCATTGTGATTGGAGCCTGGCCTATCCTCCAAGAGTTTCATGCTCCGGTAGATCACTTTGCAGGTCAGTGTCAGTACTGGAGCTTTTGTATGTTTTTAGTTCTAGCACACCCAAAACAATTTTGATGGCAATGATTGTATCTTGCTTTTCTCCTAAATACCGCCTGAGCATTGTGTCCCAGATTCTAAGTCTGTTATCAGGGACTATTTTAGTTCACTTCAGTACTGCAAGATTGTCTCTAAGCTTTAAATCACTCAAGGGTACTGCTCTGTACTTTTATCTTCCTTTTGTACTCTGTTTAAGAATCTCTCATATCTTTAATATTCACATGGGTCACAACATTCCTTGAACTATTTTTGTGCAGTTCCGTAATTAATCTTTTCTGTCAGAGGTAACGGAAAATGATTAAACACATCAAGTGTCTCAGAAGCACTTGTTGTCAGAAATAAAGCTATTTTTATCTTGTCTCCCACTGCTTCTCAAAGCCAAATGCTGCTTAATTCTTTTCCAGATGACCTTTATATTTCAGAGACTCTTTGCGTCTCAGGAGGCTTCAAACTGCTTTCCCAGCCTACTTGTCTCTTGGAGCTTTAGTTTATTTGGACAGCATGTCAACTCCAGTGGTCATGCCAGCCTCTCTGTGTGGTGAGTGAAGGGGAACAGGCACTTTTCGTCTCACTCTCGTCTGGGCATTAAAAATGACTTGAGTGAATTGTGGCCTGGAGGCATTCCCCCCTGCTCTGCCTGAGAAGTGCTCAGATGCGGGTGATGACAAAAATGAGGTGAGTGAATCCCTGCCAAAGGGAAACACCTGTGTTTGCACAGCCTCTGATGGTGACAGTGGGATGTGCAGAGTGCATTGGGCAGTACAGCTGCCTTCTCTCTGACTGCCGTGCCACAGGGTGCTGGCCCAACGAGTGGCCTTTCAAAGGCAGGGTAAGCCTGAGAGAGGCTTAACTCAAGGCTTGTGCCAAAACATCTTGGCTTTCTGTACTTCAAAGGAAAGGTTTCCTACAGCAGTCACCTGACACAGTGAGGTCAAGGGGGTTTTTGTTCCCTTCCATCCCATTGTGGTCACTTTGTGTCTCTCTGCTGCATATCTATCTGTGATAATGTTCACTTATGGCTATGCATATGGTATGTGAAAGTACAAGCCTTCCTACTCTCTCGTCTGCTATAAAATCCAGTAGCAAAGTGTAAAAATAACTCTTACCTGCTTTCTTATCTTTTAGGTTTGTTTTCTATTTTTCCCTTCTGCTGATATTTTTGGAGTACCTGCAATGCATGGTGATGCTGTGGCTTAGCTTCATGCTTTCAGGCTCCCTTCTCCCTTTCATTCTCATGCTAGCAAAGCTCCTCTATTTTGCCTGTGATGGGAAAAAATGGTGTTTTATCTAGCCACTGTGCCTCAGACAAGGACTTAATGCCATCTTTGGTGCTTTTTCTGTAGAGGTATTACATCAAATAGAGACATTGTTCTGGAGTTAAAACACTGCTCTACAACTTAAGGTGTCTGGTTTGATTTTTCTTCTTCTGTGCATGTTGTAACATCTCTGTTCCCAATTCTTAAAATAGGAATGATATTGCTTTTTGCCTTATGTGGGGCTGGAATAAATTCGTTCATGTTCATGAGGCATCAGAACATTCACACAGTGTGAAAAATAGTGACTAAATTGTATTGAGAAAGGAGCTGGCACAAAATAGTGGTAGTTCAGGTGTGTGATCAATACTTAGAGCTGTAATTCTGGCAAATTTTACATTGTGTGGTTGTAGATTGAAAAATGTTCATTTGGCATTTTGTGTACCATTTACAAGACAAATTCTGTTCCCAGGTTGTTGAGATTAGTCAAAAAATACCAAGTTAATTGAATTGATAATCTGTGGTAATGTTGGCTAACAGACTTCAAGAAGAACACTAGAAAAATACTTATTTAGGAAGCAATTATTGGGGAAAAATGGGTTACTTCATAACTAACATCTAGAAAAGTCCTATGCTTTACATGTGAAGACCTTATCTTACTAGTTTTGAAATACTGGAAAAACCTTAAGCAAGTATCTGTTACACAGTATTAGGAATATAACCTGATTGTGAAAGAGAATGTTTGCCCAAAGACTGTGTGGGTAAAACCTACTTGACTTATGATCTAACAGTGAAACTTACATGAAATGTGTCATCCTTTATTGTAGTTTTTGATAAAAATACTTGCTTTTGATGATACTGGGGAAAAAACATTATATTTTCCCCTTTCTGGTACAAGATACATTGTGACTAATCCCACACTAGACTTCCCCATGTCAGTCAAATAATTATATCCATTTCAGAAGGGCTTTTGATGTAGAACTGAATAATGATGTTTTTCTTGGAGGTACATCAGCCCAGTTCATAGTAATCAAAAAACCTTTGTCCACCTCTTCCAATTAACTCTTCTCTTTGTATTGCTAAATCATGGAATTATAGAATCATTTAACTTGGAAAAAATCAAGTCCAATCATTAACCCAGCACTGCCAAGTCCACCACTGAACTGTGTCCCTCAGTCCCATACCTACATGTCTTTTAAAAATACTTCCAGGAATGGTAATTTTGCCACCTGTCTAGGCAGCCTGTTCCAGTGCTTGACAACTTTTTCAGTGAAGAAAGATTTCCAAATATCCAATCTAAACCTGGTGCAACTTGAGGCCCTTTCCTCTTGTCCGGTCACTTGTTACCTGGAAGAAGAGACTGACCTCCACCTCATTGCAACCTCCTTTCAGATAGTTGTAGACAACGATAAGGTCACCCCTGAGTCTCCTCCAGGCTAAACAACACCACATCCCTCAGCCACTCCTCATAGGATTTGTGCTCCAGACCCTTCCCCAGCTCTGTTGTCTTTCTTTAGACATGTTCCAGCACCTCGGTGTCCTTCTTGTAGTGAGGGGCCCAAAACTGAACACAGGATTTGAGGTGTCACCTCAGTAGTGCTAGTTACAGTAACATTTTTCTATTCAATTTTGTTAACATGCAAACAGAGACTTAATACAGGATAATCCATCTGAGTGTGGAGAGCAGTGTTTTTGTGCATTTTATATGTGAAATGAGTGGTATTATTACTGGTTCAGAAGACACAACTTAAAATTGAGACAACTAGTTCTAGAGGAATGAACACAAATTATGAAATCGTGATGTTCCCAATTATAATTCTAGATTTGCTCTTGTGAAGGTTATGCACTATGATAGATGTAAGTACTGAGAACTTGCAGAATGATCCCAAATTCAACAGCCTGGAGACCAGCACACAAGTTTTAGCAGTTCTGCTCATAACACACGGGCGACTGCACAAACCTTCCTACAGACAGTTTGTCACCAGCCTTTTTTAGTAAGGTTTTTCAGCCAAGACAGGTGATTTACGAGCACTGCACACCTGTCTGGGCTAACAAGGAGCAAAGTACCTGAGCATCTTCCAAGACAGGGGCATGGAGTCACCGTGCTGTATGTCAGTAGAAGTACTGAAGTGTGGATTGTCATGATCTTAATCCTAGTTGGATGTGAACTAAAAATAACTCACTGTGATCTGGAAGTAAGATTTCAGATAAATATAAAGGAACTGATGGTGGGTTGTTTCCTACTTCTTTTCTCTGCACATAACTCCAGTTATAAGTAGTAGGTATCTAGAAGGTTTCAGTTGTCCCAGCCGAGGTACAGTGTCACTTGAGCTATCCTGGCCTCCAGTTGCTGCTTCAGAAGACCAAGGTCTCACATTGGGTCCTGAGTCATGTCTGCCAGTCACATTCAGGTACATGAAATCCTACCACTAATCCATACAGTTATTGGGATCTAGGTAGTGGTCCTGCTAGGTGCGAAACTGTGACTGCTGTGCTGTGCTGAGTAGATTGCACTTGGGAATCCATTAACTCAGTATAAGAAGTGCCATGTGAGACTTGCCAAGCTATTCAGGTCACATCTGCATGGAAATGGCAGATGTGACCTGAGCCTGTATCATTCTGGAGTGGCAACTAGTTGCCTATGTTAAGGCAGCTGGTGGAGCCAGAGATTGCCATTACCTATAGTGGGAGCTTGGGCATCCAGCTCACATGTGGACAGTGAAATATAAGGTTGTGTTCGACTCAAAAGGTGTCCCACCCTAGGAATAGGATTCATTTGCCTGAAGACGAGTGTACGTGAAAATTATCATTTGACATGTTCTTTAGCATTCCGGGTGTCTCTTTGGAACTAAGAGATGTGATTTGGGATTTATTGTGAGACTTGCAGCTTTCTGAAACTGGCTGGAATTCAGGCTGGAATGCTCTGAAGTCTCTAAAACTGCATTAGACACCTAGTTTTAGGCAAATGAATTCTGTTCCAGATTCTGGTTTGTCACTGGCTTCTTCCAGCTTTATTTCTATGCAGTTTTGACTGCTTCTTTAATCTACATCCACAGAACCTGGGGTCTTTGATGCACTGTTTTCTAGGTTTAGCATTTTTTAAATGGAAATAACACAATTCCACTTCATGCACACTCCAGAGAGCAGACATTTAAGTGGGCTTCTTCTTGTCTGCTTTCATCTACATATAGAACATGCCTTGTATAAACTGAGTAACAGGTTTTGTCTGTTATCAGTAGAGAGAGAGGGATTCCCAATGAGTCACCTGCATATCTTAAACAAAAAGTCATCTCATTTTCTGTAGAGGCAGACTAGATGACTTGCTTAAAAGTAGAGTTGAATGAGATGATCTCACATTGCTACACTTCATCTTTTTTCATTGCAATGAGGGAGTAAATAGCCCCTCCTTATGCATATAGAGGGATAACTGGCAGGATTCCCTTCCTCCTTTCTTCATGGTAGATCCAAAGTGTGGTGGGGGAAAACAGTTTTTCCCCCCCTGAAGGTGAGAAAATGGTAAACCCCCAGGGGGTGGTGATCTTTA
>JAWWLV010000001.1:48996241-49008093 GCA_035041135.1 Platyrinchus mystaceus
TACAGTCTTGTAATATATTCCCTTCCCCCTATTTTGAGTCTCGTGTTTTGTCTGCAAAACCTATCTCACACCGGGTTGGGACTGGGGAGGGAGGCCTGAACTCGGAATTGGATTTTTGGGGCTCTCAAACCATGACACAAAGCTACTAAAATTCTGGAAAAACTCTCTCCACTGATAGGAAAGAGGGAGGGCCAAAAATTATGGGGCAAGTCCTCCACAGTCCTTGAGGTGTTTTGTGGGTGGCAGCAAGTGCAGATGACAGAGAGGAAATTGTGTGTTTGAGAGTGTGCTTGCTGGTATCTTAGCATTTGAGACAGGAAATCTGGACATGAGTCATGTCCAACAGAGGAAGAATTTATGGCCCCTTTATGAGGGAAAATTTGGGAGTGCAAATTTGAGTTGCAAGTGGTGATAAATTTGTTCCCAATGGCATTTTAAAATTCGTATTTAAAGTGTTGCGTGTTGGTCATGATGGGTAATGTCTTTTGTTCTTTCATCAGTGTAATGGAGCTTTTCTGTGGAGTAAAAGGTACTTCGGTCAGCTCCCATTTTTGACATGAGACTTTGAAGTCATTACTATAGCTCCTCGCTAGCATCAAAATCCATTCTATTAATACAGACAGATGGTCGTGCTGCATCATGTTTATTGGAGCTATTGATGTACTATAAATGAGAGCAACTGAGAGATTGATTCAGATACACGCACATAGGTGTGTGCTGTGATTCACAGTTTCCAAGATTGTTCTCTTTGGGTTTTGGTGACCAGTCTAAAAGGGCATGGGTTTAGTCTCCTGTAGAGCTGGTGTCAGATCTGCAGGTTTCAGTTTGGGGGTTACTGAACTGAGCCTTGATTATTGATCTTCGCGTTAGTTGTCCTTTACTTCCAATTGTTTTTCTCCCAGCTGTGATAATTAAAATTCAGAAAGAACAGTAAAATGATAGAATTTTCTATTTTCCTGGGTAATTGACAATGCCTATGTCAAAAATTATATTCCTACTAATGCTGGCAACTGGAGGGGATTATAGTTCAAAGCATAAATGGTAAGAGTATGTGAAAAACAAACTGTGAACAGCAACTATCAGTAAATTAATGATAAAATTTGCAAACATGCAAACTGCATGGAGTAAAATTATAAGGCTTTGTATATAGTTTATATTTCAGGGAGGGCTAAAAATGCATGTGAAATTTTGATTAATAATCTGTCATAAGTATTCATTGGATCTGTGACTGTATGGTAAGAATGGAGATTCATGTCCTCACAGCACATATGAACAAATACTAACTGATGACCTAGGAAAAAACATGAGAATTTCTACAAATGTGTAAATGACAAAAGATGAGATATTGATTCACAGAACACTCAAAATTCTTTGATAAGATAGGTTCAAAGAAAAGATATGTTTTAGGTGAGGAAGGGTTCTGGAGATACGGTGGTTAAGATGAGCATATGCTCACAGTGTAATTCTACGGCCATATAAGCAGAAATAGTGTATTAAATCGTCTCTGGTTTTACTGCTGGCAAGACTACTACTGGCATTTTATGTCCAATTCTGCTTCTGCAGTTTAAAACAGATGATGAGAAATTGGAAGAGAATCAGAGAAGAGCAGTGAGAGTGGTTAAAGAGCTTGAAGGTAATGCCTGAAGGTAATGCAAGGCTTCAGGAACTTAATCTATTTAGCTTTCAAAGGGAACATCAAGAGACTGTTTCATTCAACTATGTAAGATCACAGGAAAGAAATTTGGTAGAAAGGACGTCCTCACAGTAAAAGATAAAATTATAGACAAATGCTTAAAGTCTGATGCTAAGGGGAAATAGCAAATTTTAATACAATAAATTGAATTATTGGAATAATTTTTCAGGACCTGTGGCAAATTGCTTTTCACCAGACTTTTAAAAATCCAGATTGGTAGTTATATATTCCTATGTTGTGTGTTCTGATTCAAAAATAATTTCAAAGGTGTTTCTTTGATTTGAATTGTTTCAGAGATCTGGGAAGTTCTTAAGAATAGACTTTCCTTGTTTATATATCTGTGAATCTACAGATAAAGTGATATTCCTGTAATGAAAACATGCTTTGAAACATGTTTGGTTAAATGCATTTTCATTTTGGAAATATTAGAAGTATGTCTGAACTCAATAATAAAAGTTAATCAAGGTGCCTCTCTAGAAGTGTGTTTACTACCTGGAAACTAGTATCTCTTGGAAAACTGAGATGCACCTTTCCTCAACCAACTAGCAAATTCTAGTTGATACATGGTATTTAGGAAAAGTTAATTTAGGTGGTGTACATTACTGATGAAAGAATAAGACTAAGCCCTTAAGTGCCATGTTTATTTGATTACAATGTGACACTGGACGTCTGTACTTGAGACTAATTGTGTTACTTAAAATGGATTTTTGGTTCCTTTAATTACAGTCTTTCTTTTCAACAGGCCCATGCTAAAGTCTGGCATCTCTACAATGACCATTTTCGTCCAACTCAAAGAGGAAAAGTGTCCATTGCCCTTAGCTCCCACTGGATAAAACCTCAACGTATGACTGAAAAAAACATAAAAGAATGTCAAAAATCCCTTGATTTTGTGCTTGGCTGGTTTGCTAAGCCCATATTTATTGATGGTGACTATCCAGAGAGTATGAAGAGCAACCTTTCATCTCTATTGCCTGAATTCAGTGAAGTTGAGAAGAAGTATATCAAGGGAACAGCAGACTTTTTTGCTCTTTCTTTTGGAGCTACCCTGAGTTTCCAGCTTTTGGACTCCCACATGAAATTCCAGCAGTTGGAATCAATCAGCCTGAGGCAACTCCTTTACTGGATAAACAGTGAATATAACAACCCCCAAATATTCATTGTGGAGAACAGCTGGTTTGTTTCTGGTACTACCAAGAGAGATGATGCCAAATATATTTACTATCTTAAAAAGTTCATTATGGAAACTTTAAAAGGTAGGCCTGAGTTTGTATTAATATGTGCTTGAAAAAATCATGAGGCAGTATAGCCTACAGAGATGTGTTAAAGCACCAGTCTGGAAACTGATTTTAGTCTTCAACATTCATCTTGGTACTTTTGAAATGAGACTTCAAATCCCTTTCCTGGGTTTGTTCTTTTCTTGAAGATAGCATTTGGTGAGCTTGATGCTGCTGTCTTTGAAGTCAGCAGGAAAATTTCTACCCTCTTTGGTAGGAGGAAGTGCAAAATGTCTGAACTGTATTCTCAGTGGACTTAGGAGAGTTTACTGTGTTATTTATTGATAGTTGTTTTCCTTATCTGAATGCATATGTACAAAAGATGACAATATATATGTGAGGAGGTAAATACTATGCAATAGAAATTCCTCTGGGGAAAAAAAACCAACTAAAGACTGAAATAATTAATTTTAAAATGAAAAATTGGAACGTTTTCATTCTGCACCTTGCCCTGACACAAATTTTACATTGGTGCAGCTGTGGGCATTAGTCACAGTAATCTGAATTTACGTCAGTTTAAAGAAAGCAGAATGGTTGAGGTTACATAATCTAAATAACTTCATTTGTTAGCCTATTATTTTTCCAAACAGTAAGAGAAATACGCCACCTTATGTGAGGGTTATTTTCTAACTTCCCATTTCCTTGTGGAAAACAGATTTTTTCAATCCTAGTAGTCCCCAATAAGCTGTTGGGTGCCCATTTCCACTTTCATTGTATTTTCATTGATTAATTTACAATTTAATAACTGATTTACTCATCTACAGTTTACTGTTCTTGTTTTAAAAAGAGCATTATTGTAGCTATTGGTTCAGATGAGATAGCCACTGTATAGCATTACCATTTTCATACAGTGGATGAGTAAAAATAGCTTTTATTTTATTCTCAGCACTCATGAAGATGCAGAGGACTCCCCAGTTGGTTTCATCTGCTATCCCAGAAACCTAATTATTGCAAATAAATTAAAAGATGAAAAAATACCTGAGTCAGTGCATCCAAAATAGAAGAATGGAAGCAAAACAGTAACTAACTGTTGCAAGTACAGTATCACTAGTTTGCATGAAGTCAGATGAAGAGCTCATCTTCATGAAGGGGTCATATTCCAGTTGCCCCTACTTCTGCTTAGTTTTCAAATTGCTGGAAATACATACATGGATCTGCCTTTTAAGTACAGCTGGCGGGAAGCAATGTCAATTTACAAAGTGTCTTTGCTTTTAATGTGTCACTCAATAAATAATAATAACAGCAACAACAGTATGACAAACTTGTCATATTAACTTAAGAATACTAGCACTCAACTAAACCTTTTTAGAAAAAAAAAAAGAAAAAAGAAAGCAGAGACAGACTGGATCTACAGAAGGGACTTTGTTGTCATTAAAATGAAAGTTATTGCACCCAAATCTTCTGCTGTTAGAATCTGCAAAATGCAATGTAAATACCTAAGTTCTCTATACAATACCTGGGGGAATTTAGCTGAGAAGGTCCACAAAACACATCATGCATGTTGTACAGCATTAAAGAATAAAGACGAAGGCACATGTTTTCTCTCTGAAAAATGTGGGACTATCCAGTGCAATAAAGCACTGCAATATGTAGATTCTTGAACTATTTACCATGAGATTCACGGTAAATCTCAGCAGTCAAAGGACAGTGAAATGACTTTGGAGCTATAGCACTGAGAAGCAAGGATAATTAATTTAGACACAGGGCTGAATAAAGGTGGGTTTGCTCTTGCTAGATCTGGACGGTATCTTGGCCTTATTGTGTGCATGCACTGGTTCAGATAAACTTCTTATTTCTGCATCTACATTAACAAGTAATTGCCACCCAGTTGGAGCAAGCCTGTACAGTAAATAGAGTTGGTGCTGAGGGTCAGGTGTCCACACTGTGTATACTCCTGAAGACTATTTCTGGATTAATTTCACCCAAAAGGAACCCAGATCTTGCATCCTGAAACCACGCTGTAATGTGAACCAAAGCATGATGAGAGAGATTTGTTCAAAAAGCAAATGTCTATTCTGATACTGCATGCTGTAGACAAGCTCTGTACATGTTTTTGGTGTGGGTTTTTGATTGGTTTCTTTTTCATTTGTTTGTTTTGTTTTTCTGGGAAAGAATCTCTATTTGGGATTCACAGCCCTAAATCTTTTTACTATTTTTGATTTTTTTTTTTCTTCCAGACACCATTTAAGGTTGATTAGAGTAAGTAGAGCTGTAATATAAAAGTAGTTGAATTTTAATTAGAGTTGCTAATTGGTTGGAGATGTCTTCTCACATGTGTGGGTATCTCACCGTTTACTCTGGGGTCATATTCACTTCCCAGCTCTGTCTCTGGTGCAACAAATAAATGGATTGTGTCTTGTAAGGCAGAGCATGTTTACCAGGAGGGCATGCAAGCTCCTCTGGGCCATGTTGACTAGCAGAGGGGTTAGGTCATTGTCTGGGGTGTTAACAGGCCTGAATTCAAAGAGTCTTAAGGAGAAGAGGAGCAGCCAGGCCCCTGACAGGACAGGACCAAGCTCTTCTCAGGTGTGTCCGGAGGCAAAACATAGATCCTGGGCACCTTCTGCATGGAAGCAGAGGCTGAAAGCCTCACACACCTCACCTTCAGACACTGAGGTTGGAGAGCAGCTGAGCAGAGGGTTTTAAAGATCTGTATTTGATCATTATGGGTCTGCCGTGTTTCCTTGGACTAATTCTGTATTACTGAGCTAAGCAGAGCATGTGCTGAACTGTTGTTTAATTTTTAATCCGGCTCTGGCAGAGTTCTGGTCTGTACAGTGCACACTTTAGGCATACTGTGCAGGATTGCTCAGGACAGGAGTCACTTGTTTCAGAAGCAAGGACAGTTTAGGTTTCAGTCTGCCTAGTTTACACATCAACAGACAAAAAGAAAATAAGGGAGACAAACAAAAGAAAAAGAAAAAGGGGGGAAAAAAAGACGCATTAATTTTCATAGTGGTTTTCCAGTAATATGCAATTTTTGTGGGATACTGTGTTTGAGACTTCCATAATTCTAGAAACTTCCAAAAATTTTTCAAGTTACTTCTTTAGTAGGTGACACTTAAAAGTTAGTACATTTTTAAAAAAGGATTTGAGGAGGATTTTTACGAGGTGCTCAGGAAGTGTGGGAGTGCTGTGTGATGACTTACAGAAGGGGTGAGATGCTGTTCAAAGAAATCCTCACTGAGACCAGTTAACACCGTGAACCTGTATTGGCTTTTACTCTGCATGGCAGATGTCATCATGGATGCATGCAGAGGTTAGAAAAATACTGACATTTGCCAAACATGAAAGAATGATGCCTTTAGGAGGAGAAATATTCCATTTCCTTAGACATTTTCTCATGACCTTTGGTGAAGATTGGGCCAAATTTGTTGCTTATTTAGCTGCATTGTTCATTTAATTGATTCAAACAGAGTTACAATCAAGAATCCATGTGGTCCTTCATAACTGATTGTAATGAGGTACGTTGATAAAACCAAGAAATTAGGATCTTGATATTCTGGTTGCCTGAAATAACACTTTCAGTGTTAGTAGGCTGGAAAGTATTATGTTCAGTCAGTATCCAGTTTGGGTTGACAGAGGGTGGTGAGTAATAAAGATAAACTTTGCTGCCTACAGAGCCAAACACCAGTTCAAACGAACATTTAAGAATGTGCTTAAATGCATTGCTGAATTAGGGTGGGTCTAATTATGTAATTAAAATAAGCACACTCTTTTGTGCTTTCCTGGAGCTGAGCCTTGCCCAGGAACATTTTGCTAAATCTCAGTGTTTAATAAAACTAAAAGTGAATATCATTTGGAATCTTAAAATAAAACTGTGGTGCTGTTAATACTAACAGATTCCAGTAGACCCTGATATTAACTTTCAGTGTGTGGTAATTCTTAGAAGTCAAACAGTTGACCTAGAACATATGCATATTTTAAGAAATCCGTAAATATTTAAACTGGAAAATGCTGTTTCATGAAAGATGTAAAAAGACAGAATTATCAAATAAACAGAGTCTTCCTGCATTATCATTTCTACTTAAATTCTGTGCTATTAAAAATTCATGAGCACGCCAAGAGTACTGTCAGGGTTTTCTCAATACGTATTTGTAGTGGAGGGAGGGGGAGGAGAAAAAAAAAAAGTACAACTTTTGTTTGCATGCAGGGTAGTGCTGCATTAAGGGCACCCTGGGAGTGAGCTGCAGTGTGTGCTTAGCAGAGGGCAGTGCAGTGCAGTCACCGGCTCAGCTGCTGCAGATGGTTCAGGTGTGGCATGCTCTGCTCCGAGGCTGAGGTTTGGCTCACCTAATTAGCAGCACTGCTCAAACCAATGCGGCGCAGCTGCTTTTTCTAAGTCTTGGTCTTGCTTATATAAAGCCAAGCCAGGTACCTCTGCTGCCTTGTGTGGTGCATGCATAACCTGGCAGCTCCTTGAGTGCAGTTGAAATATCTTCCCTGAAAAGGCTTTGAGGCAGGCCCTGAGATACTTATCTGACCTATTGCATTGTTCTTACACAAGAGTACAGCAAGCATTGCTGATACAGTGTAATGTTCAGAGGAAAAACGAGCACTGCGATAAATTTGGGGTTGTTCTTTCCTCAGCTATCTGCTACGACGGAGTTAATGTGTTTGGCTACACAGTCTGGTCCCTCCTGGATGGCTTTGAGTGGCACAGGGGATACAGCATTCGACGTGGATTGTTTTATGTTGATTTTCAAAGCCATGACAAGAAGCTGATGCCCAAATCTTCTGTCTTATTCTATCAAAAGCTGATAGAAAAAAATGGCTTCCCACCTTTGCCTGAAAACCAGCCTATAGAAGGTATTTTTCCCTGCGGCTTTGCTTGGGGAATTGTTGACAACTACATTCAGGTGAGTCTGATAGTAAAGCCAACAGGCTGTCCAGCCAGATCACTGCACAAGTTCATAATGATACATTTGCTGACTAGAGTGTCTTTGCCAGGATGTATTACCACAGTGCTGCAAGGAGACAGGTACAAGGGTTTTGTGCCAAACACTGTCTTTCCCTCTTTACCATACTTTCTGTGTTTGACCAAAGAGAACCAGTCAGATTGAGATACAATAAATAAACCCTTAGAAAAATATACAGAAGTGAAAAGTTTTCTGATGCTCATCTTCCCTGGACATATGTAATCGGTTACAGGAAGTCAGTTCTTTTCAAAGGGAAGTTGATTAAATCTGCTGAAGTGTATATATGTTATAGAAAACTTCCTGAAAACTCTTAAAATTCCAGTGACATGTTTCTGCATCTTGTGCATATATATCCTGGTACTGTCATTAGTGATTTTGTATAAAAGGAAGTAAACAAGATTTAGATGAAATTTCTGTATTCCTTCGTTTTCATTTTATGTCATACTGTGTCTGATGGAGGGCTGCAGTGCCCCTGGATAGAACCTAGCTAGATTATGGATCCAATTCACACCTCTTACTCTTTAATTCAACTAATTTGATACTTTGGGAGAATCTTTCAAATTTTAAGACTTTCTAGCATGAATAAAAATTGTAGCTTAGTTATGATCTCTTTAACTGTTTGACTCTGTAATTTTCAGATGCTATTTTGGCTTGCAGGGCTTCTCTAACCACAGTAAAGAGGTGTAAATTCAAAGGCTTGATCCAAGAACAGAATTTTTAATTTACATTTTCCACAAAGACAGAATCTTTCTTAAGGCTAGATTGTGAAGGGCTTTGTTTTTTCTCACTCAAGAAATAAGATCTGACTTTTTTCTCTTGAAAAATGCTGCAGATTCCTTACCTGTTGCACTGATTTCCAAGAAAATTCAAGTCATTATCCTCCTAGCTCTCAGATAGATTAAGAATTGGAAATGGAATTGCTGCTTTTGGAATCGATAGCAACTATGAAGTTGTGGAGTCAGCCTATGACAGTTAAAAAATCCCTCCCATTCCTAAAACCTTCAAAGCTGAATATTTTCATTTCAGAAGGCCATTCAAACATTTTGTGCTGTAAGGCTTAGGTAGTGTGATTTGTAGATGCATCACAGTGGAAAAACTGTTTTGACAGCATTCCCACAGTATTAGTGGCAATGCATGCTTTTAGTAATCTACAAGGGACAATTCTCCAGAAAAGCAATTTCCCTCAGACAGGCTGTTTTTTATTACTTTCTTCTATAAGCACAGTACTGACCTCTCTGGAGAAAATAGCAACTGATTTTCAGCAGCTTCTTTACACAGTTTGCAGAGCCTCAGCTACAAGTTGAACACTGGTTGTAGGCTGACACCTGCTTTTCAAACAGAGGGCAGGAAAAGGAAATCTGAACTCAGAGGGGACCACACACCAAAGGTTTAAAAGAAAGAGAAAAGGACAAATAAAGGCATGTGGTACCAGTGTCCTGTGGTTTGGATCTAGAAAGAGTTACCCGAAGTATGACTGAGCAGGTTTTACACTGCATGTTATTTTAAGTAATTAAACTTTTTGGTTTCTAGTCCTTCCTGTGTTGGTGATGTTCATTAAAAAGTGAAGGTATAATTATGAGTGACCCTGAGAAGTTCATCTTCTACTGTATTAATGTGTCATACAGGCAGTTCTGACACTGGAAACTCTAAAGCCTTATGGAAATGCATTTTTTTGTTGGAGTGACATATAGTGGGTTTTCTCAGAGGCCCAAAACAAAATTGATTCAATCACCAACAGCCTGCTGAAATAACTGGGAAATGAGTTCAATATGAGTTAAATAAAAAAGGATGTCTTTAGCAAGAAGGAAAAATTTTGCTTGTTGACTGAATTTGTGCTAAAATCAAGTGCAGAGCATTACTCATCTTTCATTATAGTCAGGAAAAGAACAGAACAGAGAAATGATGTTGCATTCATTCTTTTACTGCATTCAGGGAGTGATCTTGAAACTGAATGTACTGGGTAATTTACAACAGACGGTCTCTCTGTAGGCCCTTCTTAATCTTGAAAGAAAAACATTTTAAAAATTACTGTAGTCTTAACTGAAGGTCTGCTTCTCTGGAGATCTGTCACAGGCTTAGTGCCTTATCCCTGAGCAATCACTTGTTTCTTATGCAAACTGGAACAACTTGGAGAAGATATAAACATGGTGACCATTAGCATAAGCTTGTTTGAAAAGTAGGGTGAAAATGATATATAGATTTGGTACTTTGCTGACCTCACATGTTAATAGAAAATTAATTCATTCATATAAGCTCATTCATATGCCAGTATCAGAGATGCTAAATACAATGTTTTGACTTACTGTTTTCTTTTACTTGTGATTATGATGTTCCCACCTACCTAGTTCAAACAACCTGAATCTGGTATGTTTCTTATTCTGCCCAGGTAGACACGACACCCGCCCAGTTTCTTGACTCTAGTGTTTATGTGTGGGATGTTCACCAGACGAAGAAGCTTATTAAAGTGGATGGAGTTTACACCTCGAAACGCAGGCATCACTGTGTTGACTTTGCTGCTATCAGGCTCCAGATCTCTCTTCTGCAAGAAATGCGTGTCACACACTTCCATTTTTCACTGAAATGGTCCTTAATACTTCCTTTAGGTAACCTTTCTCTAATCAACCATACACTTGTACATTATTATCAGTGTTTTACTAGTGAACTTCTCAGAGTTAATATAACTCCTGTTGTTGCTTTATGGCAACCTATGATTGAGAATCAAGAGCTTCCAGTTTCCCTTGCCAAATATGGAGCTTGGGAAAACACAGAAACTGTTCAGGCTTTTGTTGAGTATGCCAGATTCTGCTTTACAAGTCTTGGGGACCATGTCAAATTTTGGATCACCATGAATGAACCGTCTGTGAAAAACTTGACGTACACGGCAGGGCACAACCTGTTGAAAGCCCATGCGCAAGTATGGCATCTTTATGACAAAGAATTCAGGAGATCTCAGAAGGGTAAAATATCTATAGCTTTGCAAGCTGACTGGGTGGAACCAGCTTGTCCCTTTTCCAGGAATGACCAAGAAGTTGCTGACAGAATTTTAGAGTTCGACATTGGCTGGCTTGCGGAGCCCATCTTTGGGAATGGTGACTACCCAGAGGTAATGAGAGCATGGCTTCACCGAATAAACAGTGTTGACCTGTATAATTTCCACTTGCCTTATTTCTCAGAAGATGAAAAGAAGTTAATACAGGGCTCGTTTGATTTTTTTGCCTTGAGTCACTACACTACGACCCTTGTGGGCTCGGAGAAAGAAGATGCAGTAAAATACGACCACTACCTCGAGGTTCAAATGATCAATGACATCACGTGGCTCCACTCTCCCAGCAGAGCTGCAGTAGTGCCCTGGGGACTGCGTAAATTGCTCACGTGGGTTAAATCAAAGTATGGCGATATCCCAATTTATGTTATGGCTAATGGAATTGACGATGACCAAAATATAGTGCACGATAAGCTCCGAGTGTATTACATACAGAATTACATTAATGAAGCTTTAAAAGGTAAGGAACCATAGACGGTTTATAAGTCACAAATCCCACTATTATATTAGTATACATGGTGTGATAGAGGATGTTTAACTTAAAAAAAAAAAAGTCCTCTATGGAATACTTCATAAATAAAGTGTTACTACAGCATAACTGAAGATAGTTTTCCTCTAGATTTATAATTGATTGGTGTTACTTAACATAAGGAAGACTGATCTTGCTCATATTCTGCATAAGAGAGCAGAAGATCTTTTTTATGGATTCAATAAATTAAAATAGATATTATGTGAGTAGCTCCACATGTATTTAGTCAGTATTTCATCTTATTGCACTTCTACTGTTGCTTTGCTTTGTTGCTTCTCTCCACTGATGTGCCTCAGGGCTGGGTTTGAGTTCTGTTTCTCAGCCGTCTCTGTATCTTATCCAACAGTGATCTTATCCAGCAGTAATCTTCATAATAATTCAGCTGTCTACCTCA
>JAWWLV010000001.1:49008193-49026911 GCA_035041135.1 Platyrinchus mystaceus
CTCAGCCGTCTCTGTATCTTATCCAACAGTGATCTTATCCAGCAGTAATCTTCATAATAATTCAGCTGTCTACCTCATTATGCCATTTCCTGGACTGTTTCCTGCTATTCAGATCACAAACCAGTCTTTTTCTCTGTCTCAAAGATTTGTAAATTGTAAGGCAAAAAGGAGGCATTTTGAGTCATCCTGTCATACAACACATGCTGTTTTTTCTGAAAAGCACAAGACTGAATGAGATAGTTTTTACTGATGAAGAATCTTCTGTACCTCACTGTAAGATGTTGCAGTGTGTGTATAGATATAGATAAATCTCACTTCTAGTATTAATTTCTTTAGCTTCATCTTTAAGAAATGTTTGTTGTGCATTTCCACATGTATTTTACTTTTGTAGATATTCGGACAGAGGACAAGCTATCTCTCATTTATCTCTTTGATAGATAATACAGACAAAGCTCTTTGTGTCCCTTGCTATAATACATCTCATTTCAAACTTGTGAATTATTAAGCTTTTCCCTGTGTGCCAGTATTCCTTATGAGAGGGGTAAACCCAGACCTGGATACACTCTTCCTGCCACGGCCACACTTATATCTCAGGCAGGTATAACGTAACCTCTTGCCCATCCCTTTCCTGCATCCAAGCAGGTCATTAACCCTTTTGACCATGACAGCAGGTTGGTTGCACACATTCTGTGGTGATTTACTGAGATTTTAAACTTGGTGACAGATTTCTGCCCCCACCCCCACCGAGCAGAACTGCCTCTACCAAAGTAGGTCTACTTGTTCTTTGACATCTTCACATTTGGTCATTTCAGATGCCAGCTGCTTGCTTGTGTAAACCTTGCAACACTTGCTGAATTATGTCTCTAATCTTTGTGTTATTTGCAGACTTCGTGAGAAATAGTTTTACATTTATTTAAGGTTGCTGATATATTTAAGATCATTAAATAACTTAGTGCTAAAAGCCAATCTCCGTGATGATGGTAGAAATACACCTACTGTGACACTTACCTCCAATTACATTTCTAGACTGACTTACTAGTTCTATTTAAGACCAGTTGAAATCTGTTTATTATGGGCTCCCCTTGACCTCAAAACATTCTCTTTTCTTGATCTAAATGCCATATAATACCAGTTGCCTTGTGAAGTTCTAAGTATATAACTTCAAACATCATTACTTTATTGATCTGCTGATCTCATAAAAAAAGATGTCAAGTTAGTCTGACAAGATTTATTTTTCATAAGGTAAAGCTCATTGGCATTAATCATGTATTATCTCCTGTAATTCTTATTTATCAAGCCTTATATAATCTGTTCCACTCTTTTGATAGGTAGTGAAGGATGTCTGGCAGTTCCATAATTTGCTAGGTCATCCTGTATGCTCCATTAAGTATTGGCTACTTCATCCTCTGTAATTTCCATCTCTTTCACAAATTACTGAACTTAATATTAAGTGCCCAAAAATTCATTCTCCAGCATTTTGTAGCACTGGCTGCATATTTTGTACATCTATAGTTAAAAAAAACATATCTTGGCTTGTGGTTTCAAACTGTTTCTTCTGTATTGCTTATCACCTTCCTACCACTTTAGACCATACCAGTTCTTGGCACTTCTGTTTTCAAAGTGTCTGTGGATATGGGCTTTTCTCCCAGTTCCATTAGTGAGAACACCTGCACATCCCCCCGGTTTTTACAGAACTTTGCCATTTGTACTGTTCATGTACAATATTCCCCAGTCACTTCTTTCTCCCCTCATCTGTCCAGACTGTAAATAGCTCCTACGTTTTTCTGCCTAAGCATCACATGTGAGCCTACATTCCTATCTTTTTACCTTTGTCATGGATAAATATATCACTGCTAACTAGCCATCACTCTCCCACTTTAGACACCAAACACTCTTCCACAGTGTTTGGTCTGTCAGCTCTGGTAATGTGCTTTTGTCCATCTTGTCATTACATAATTTTGGCATCGTGATTGATTCAGGTTTCTCCAAGACTTGCATTTTTTTTCTTCAAGACCCTGTGCAGTAACTAAGGTGGATTACAAATCTTGTGTCCTTACCTCAATGTCACACTGCAGAGGAATAATAGGTGATTTGGTACATGTATGCTCTTCTCTTAAAGTCCCTATTCTGCCTTCTTTCTCCAGCTGCTTTCAGGGACTGCATGTGGAAATACTTTTGTGTGTAATATTGCTCACCTGCATTGTTCCAGGGGAGCCTACAGGTTTGTGCAGATAAATGATTCCAGAGTGCAGTACAGGACCCTTTAGACTGAGGCTGTATTTTGAAGTGCTTTGTGCCCTGTTTAAGTTAATCTTTGCCAACTGAAAACAAAAAACAGCAGTAACCATTTATGTAACACCATTAAATCCACCTGCAGTTCTGCAAACACAGACTAATTATGCAGGGTAGAAGCTCTGTAAAAGGGCAGGTAAATATTATTTCATTTTAGATGTGAAAGTACATTAGACATGCTAAATATCTTGCATGTGGCTGCAGAAAATTATTTCCAGAGGTGTATGAAAATTCAGCATTCAATTCAAAATACGGCTTTCAATCCTGTGTTCATCTGCTAGAAGATGTTCTTTTAATTTGTTAAAACAGTGATTTGAGAGATAAAGTATTACAGTTTGTGTTTACTACCTTGGATTGATTTTGTCAAGGGGGATGGATGGCTCAAGGTTAAGACTCCAGATGCTGGACCTGTTCCAGTAGCTGAGTTAGCAGTATGGATTGTGGACATGTTCTCAATAAAGACTAATACAGGTCATCTTGGATCAGAAGCTTTGGTCAATAACAAGAGAGGGCTGTGATTTGCATAACCTTTGCATATCTCAGTACATGACCTCAGCATGGGTGCACACCTTTTCTGGTGTCACTGTGCCTTTGCTAGTGAGAAGTGCAGCCTGACGTCCTCAGTTCCTTGACTGTCCCCATCAGGAGGTGCCCTGCAAAGGGAGAAGGAGCAGTCAGAGACACAGGCTGCAGAAGTGTAGGTGCAGGAAACTCCAAACCTGTAATCTTTTTTGCACAACAAAGAGCCATCTTTTCATGATAGGCTCGGTGCTGATCATTAAACACAGTCAGGCACTCACAGCTGTGTTTACCAAGCACGGGGAAATAAATTGCAGGATACTCGCAGATCACACTGTCTGGCAATGGCTGACAGATTCTTACTTTTTATGAGAAACACTTCACAGATGTACTTGTACCTTACCTTGTTTTGGGAAGGAGAAGTGCAGATGTGGGTTTAACATCCCCCTGCCCCTCCTTTATGTATGGGCATATGGTACTGCTCTTGAATGCCAAAGTGACATTGATTCATTGCTTCAACCCTTTGTTTTCTTTTGCAGCTTACACCTTGGATAACGTTAACCTGCAAGGATATTTTGTCTATTCTTTTAATGACAAGACTGCTCCTAAATATGGTCTCTACAGTTACATTGCAAATCAATATGAACCAAAGCCTTCTATGAAACATTACAGAGAAATAATTGACAATAATGGTTTTCCTGGTTCTAAAACTCCTGAGCTGCTCTGTCCAGAAGAGGTTGTCTCATGTCCTGAATGCCACTTCTTCCGAACCAGGAAGTCATTATTAGCCTTTATCTCTTTCATATTTGTTGCTTTTATTGTTACTATATTCTTCATTACTTACTACTCCAAGAGGGCAGAAAGAAGGTATAAATAGAGCTGCCCCTTTGAACACATAACTCACTGTCCTTTTTCTTGCATCCCCTTGGGAAATCTGAAATGAGTGCACAATGCTGTGATTTCTTCAGCATTTACATTGCCTGATACTGCAGGACATTGACATTGAGAAGAGATTGCTAGCATACGGCTTCCAAAAATAATTTTCTCTGGTTTAGTATATTTGGTTTATGACCAGTCCTTAATTCCTGTGGTTGGAGTTGTATCACAACTTTCCCTGGAACCTTTTGTTGAGCAGATGTTTTCCCCTTCTTGGTTTTGCCTCGCTGAGTTGGACAGGTTTAAGTACGTTTTGAAAGCATGGGGTGATGGAAGAGTCTGAATGTCAAATTCTCCAAGAGAAGACTGGGGTGAAACAGAATGGCTTACTTTTCCATATTAGGGTTTAATGCTGATGTTGCTTAATCAGAACCAGAACCTGACTGGCGCAGGGACTGTGACTGAGAAGAAAGATAGGGGAGAATTGCACAAAGAAGACCTCCTTTCCTAAAGCAGATGCATGAAGGGGAGCGGGAGAAATGAGTCTGTGCTGCTGGGAGCTGTGGGTAAATCAGTTAACTACTACTGAGTCTGCATCTGACTTCAGGATGCCATTGGGGAACTTCAGCTAAAGGAACAGTGTCTTTCTCAGGGGGAAAAGAAGCAGGGATATGTCTGGGGATTGCATGTGTCATGTCATCTTGCTGGGAAGAGATGGGAAGGGCTTCTCTTTGATTTGCTCAGGAAAAAAAACAAAGCAAAGAGCAGGAACTGGGATGTCTTTTATTTGGCAGAAAGCTGCGTGCCTGACCCTGTGCCCTGTTGCCCTTTACCCAGGGACATGGCAGGCCTAGGGCACCCCATTTCTCCTCTTCTCAGAGCAAGTTGCACACAGCTGCCACTCTGCTGCTACCCAGCTACTTACCTGCTGGAAACTTGCGGTAACTTAGTAGGATGGTCTCTGCATGCCATTTGTGTTGAGCGCAGAGACTTTAAATCCCAGTATTTTGGTGTAATAGTCCAGCACTTTATTGCTGCTTTTGCCAGGGTCCGAGTCTGTGGAGCTGCTGGTCCAAGCCTCTTACAGGTTGGCTGGAGGTTCTCCTTTGAGCAACTGGCCCTGACAGCATTTCATCCCAAAGTATTACTGAATGTCTGAGGGCCTCTTGTTTTTCTCCTAGCAAGATAAAATAGCAAAATATCAGCATCATTTTTTATTAGTAGAAATAGAGAATGGGAAAAAATCCCATGTTATTTTGCCTGTCTTGTGAATTGCTACATTAGGAGGGTCCTCAGTATAAAGCAGTGTGGTCATTTTTCTTCGCTCTCTTAACTCTAGGCCTGCATCGCCTTCAGCTATAATTGTATTTTTATTGCTCTGTGAATGATGTCACTCACTGGAAAGAATATTTTAAAGGAAATGTGCTCTCTGTTAATTAAGAATTATTTATCTACTAAAGCTGATTATGCTGTATTAAATGTGATGTTTATCTACTAGATTACTAGAAGACGACTAAATGACCTCCCAGGGTTCCTTTTAATATGAAAACTCTATGATTCTGTGCTGTAAATTAAAACTTACATATGAAATATTATTTTAATTTGTAATTTAAGATTATATTTTTTCTTGAATAATGTATAGAAAAAGAAAAGAATTAGTAACTTATCATAATGATTAATATATTTGTCCTCTAGGTCTAGTCTTAAAATCTCTTTGCATTAATGTATATTTTGGTATTGAGATTAAAGTGAAAAATTCGGTGTAAGTGATGAAGCATTAAAAAATGTATAAAAATTATTTATAGACTGATAAGACTTGCTGAAGAAGAGAACATTTCAAACTGGTATATATTTATTCATTGGTGCCTGGTGCACTGTGGAGAAGAAATAGCTCTCCCTAAATATATGAAACACCAAATGGCTTTCTCCATGGCATGGCCATGAATCACCTTGCAATGCATTACACCAGCAGTCAGATGCCTTTGCAGTATGTAACAAAATGTGATATTCATTTAATACAAACTGTACCCAGGTCATGCCCAACTTGTGTGTTACACATGTGTGAGTATGTATGTTATATATTTTGCTGTTGGTAAAAGAAAATGAGTCTGGGCCTGATCTTTCTGAGAAGCCAGGCATACATGCCTGCTCTGAGTTTGAGGGGGCTCAAGGGGCCTGGGCAGGGCAAATCTGGAAGAGTGCAGGTGCCATGCTAGTGGGCACTGGTCTGTCTTGCTGCTTCACTAGCAGTTACCATCCATCCAGTTGCTGCTGTGTGCTGTGGAATGGCCCAGGCACAGCACAGTGAAACAGCAGCCCCAGCACGGAGGAGACCCGGCAGGCTCTTCCCATAGAGGCTGGGTGATATGTAACCACCGACAGGCAGATGGCACCAGCTGGATATCTAATTTGTAGGTAAATTGGGATTTGTTGCTGTATGATCGTATCATCTCATGGTGCCGTGACCTGTGGAACTAACGCAGCCTTTGGCACAGTTGCCTTCAGAACAGTTTTTAAATATCGCTGCAGAGCAGTGACTGGCTTGAGCTAGGCACAGCAGTTGCCAAAGCCTTCTCCTAAGCATCCTGCCTGTGATGCTGCCTGCACACAGCAGTGTGCAGCTCTCAGCCAGCAAATTGCAAAATGATGGGCTAGGGAAAATACAGCCTGGTCTGATGGTGATAATGGTATGGGTTTGCCTTGGGAATCTGCTTCATTCTGTGTAATCAGGGTCCAGTGAGAGGTTCCTGTCAAATCCTCTCAAAAAAATTCACCCTTCACTAACAAAAAAGAAGCCCCTGAATAGGCAAAGACTGGGTACCCGTTCAAGGAGAACAACTGTGTGCTTGTGCAAACTGATGCGGTAATCATCTCCTGCAATCCGGCCGTGGGCTGTGGGGCACTTGCTCCCTTCAGTGCCCATGTGTGAGCAGTGATATGGCACTTCCCATCCCCATCTGTGTATCTAGAGCAGAAATGCCGACAGTAGCAAGGACTTTGAGCAGAGGGGGCTCCATAGTCTGCAAAGACAGCTCGGTGGTGGTTTATTTTCTGAAGAGCAACAGGGCTCTGAATGTTTAACCGGCAGTTTCTTAGATAGACTACTTGCTTTATTTTCAACTGTGTTTCTAGAATGGAATGTTGTTGCCAGTTTACTCAATGCTTCAGATTAAACATGTTGTAAAATACAAAATTGTATCTTTATTCAAAATATATTTGTGACATGAGTGCAAAGCTTCTGGTTTATTTCTTGAAGATTGTGCAGAGTGACTGTGGGAAGGATGTCTTTGTAATAACAGGATGAATGTTATATTGTTTTTATAACAATCTCAGAAGTGAAATAAAGATACTGAACGTAACAAATTGTAACATGATCTTACTGTTTAATCTGTCTAGTTTCTCTGCCTGCAGCATGAAGTACAGAGTACCTCACGAGAGGATATTATGATAACTCTGCAAGGAGTTCATGTTGCTGTTTGTTTTTCCAGTGCCACATAAATAACTGTAACTTTTGTTGGAGATTGCTGGGGCCTGTGGCAAACAGATGTTTTTTCAACAGACCCAGGGTTTTGGAGGGGTTTTTGTTGAATTATTTTTTTTCTTAAAGTCACTGTTACTATTTAGAAAACCTATGGAAGTAACCATACCAATATAAGAGTATTTTTGTGCAATAGTTTATTCCATAGTAACACTGCAGTAAATTTGACAATTCTTCTATTCCAGTAGAGTTACAGGCTTGAGGGATTTTGTTGGCATAGCTATGCACTAAGCAGTGAGTTTATGGCATCTTTGTTAAACATCTTAAGTAAATGTCAAGATTAAAGGAAGTGGGAGCAGAAAGGGACAAAACTAATGAACAGGACAGGGACCATCCAAGTCTCAGTATGTTTGAACACCCAAGTTGCCCTTTTTTGCTTGCATTGTATTGTGTTGCTTTTGAGTCACTTAGAAAACTTGATCTGTTCATTCTGTTTGCAAAGACTGCTTAGGTGAAAATGCCCTTATTCAGGGTGAAGAAGTCAGTTTTAGGTGCCAGACTTCAGCTTCAGCAGAGAAACTTCAGTCCTGTTCCTCCTTCAATCAAGCAAAGCCAAGAAAAGGAGCCGTGGAAATGGAAAGGGAAAGCTCTTCCTGTCTTTTGATGTGCCACTCATGAATTGCCAAACCACCACCCTTCACCAGCCATCTCAAGGCTATAGTTGGTGCAGGCTTGCTGAGCCCACCCTTTTAAAGAGATTGGAAAAAGAAGTAGTAATGAGGTGAGATGAAAGTGGTAGGGCCCAATGTATCAGTGCTTTTATTTTTCCTAACGAGTTGAACAGGAACACCACTGTCAAACAGTTCTGAGAAAATTAATATTTTGAAGAAACCAGAAAGTTGAAATAACAGCAGGCTGCTGCCAGGACACTTATGGGTGCTGACATGCTGCTGGCCATTATTTTGTGATGTTTTCTGTGTTTCTGAAAGAGTGGCAAAAGCGCCAGCGAGGCAGAGAGAACCCAGGGAAAATACTAGTGAAGAAGGGCAGAAAAGCTACAGGCACAAGCAGATGTGCTCTGGGAGCTGAGTGAGCAGTCCACTTCTGTGGGGATGGGCCACGGGACTTTGAATATTCTTTCTTAAAAAATAATTTTTTTTAAAAAAGAATCTACTCTGAAAACTCCCCACCTCCCTTAATGACATATTTGTCCCATAATGATATACCTCCTACATGATGAATTTAACTGTCAGAAGCCTTTTTCTTGTCACAAGAGTTACTCAAACACAATATGGTGAAACATTGTTATACAATTCCAGCTCTCCTGAGGTCATCCAAATGTGTTTCTGGCCCAAGTCCCAGGAGGCCCATGGGAGTCTGAAGTGCAGGAGAGGTGGTCACTGTCATTGGCGCTGAGCAAAGCAGCGGGAATGACAGCAATGATGTTTTTTAAATGCTGTAAATTCACAGCGAGATTAGTTTCTACTTTAGTTCTAATAGTGGAAACGTTTTCTTCCTTACGAAGAGTAGCACACAAAACTTTGTTGGTTTTCTTGTTTTCTTGGTTGTTTTGGGGGGTTTTGTTGTTGTTCGTTTGTTTGGGGTTTGTGGTTTGTTTTTTTTTTCAGGGAAGAATGAGTTAACACTTCCCCCATAACCTCGGAAGTATAATGTACTTCTGATTTTTTTTTTTTTTTATGGCATCAGCCCTTGCAGGGGATGAGAAGACCTGAGTAGTGACTTCTCAGTCCCACCTATTCAGCTCTCAGGAGCTTCTAAGCCAGAGCTTCCCTCGGGGCTGTGCCTTGCTGGAGTGTGTGTCCCAAGCCAGAGCAGCACCTCCCAGGCAAGACATACTTTGGGGCCTGGAGGAAAAGCAGAGCAAATGGCATGCCCTGGTGAGATCCTGGCTGACATGGCAGTTTGACTCTCAGCAGAGAACTGGCTGGTGAGCTTTCTGTGCTCAGGGCTCTGCAACAGGCTCTCGGCAGTGTTGTAAACCATCAGGGCTGCGCAAACACAACACCTGATCCAAGAAATCTGGTTTTCCTCCCACCAGAGGGAACCATGAATTGGCTGAGTGTTTAGTTCAAGAGGTGTAATGGTATAAACTACCTGCACTATAAATTTTTACGAGGTGACAAAGTTTTGTAGTCTGGCAATAGCACAGTTGAGCTGGAGGCCATCAGATGCCTTGCCAGGAAAGAGAGGGGAGCAAGACGGTGAGGAGGTCTTCCTGGCAGGCTGCAGCCTCTCTGGTCAGCCTGGAGGAAACCTTGAGGAGTGTAAGGCTGCTGCTCCTGCAGCCTGGGGCAGGCATGGTCCAGGGACTTAGTGCTGCATGAAGAATGAAGTAGAGCTAGCTCCAGCTCTCTCATCACCTCCTCTTCCCCCTTTGGGCACATGTTTATATACCTTTGGGCTATGAAATGGCAAGTGAATTACCAAGGCATGACATAGGTACATCAAGGCATATAGTTTATTTAGAAGCCAAAAAGCTGTTTACAGGCCTTACAGATTTTTTTGTTGTTACTTGTTACTTTCAGCAACCCTTCTGCCTCTCTTTCGCCACTAGGATCAGATGGGTCTTATTTCCAAAAGCTGAGAATATAAATGCTCATAAAGGAAGCTGCCAGTGTTGCAGTCACCTCTCCAAGCACTTGCTGAGCCTTTAAGTCCACTTCTGATGCAAGTTTGTGAATTTTATAGACATTTGTAACTCATTTATCTGCCACATTGCTGCGGGATCCGTGAGCGGATATTGCCTTTCCTTGCACCTCACAGCGGGAGGCGGTGGGGTCCTGCACTCGGCAGCACATGGTTGCTCCTGCTTGGTATTCACAGGCACATTCCTCTGGCTGGTGATATATTATTATTGGGCTGGAAGAAAAATAATGCAACCAAGCTCTTATTATTTTCTGCTTTTATCTGTTTGGTCAAATTAATGTGGGATCATCATTACATAAATGCACAGGAGATGTAGTCAAGGACATGTTCATTTTTAAAGTCCTCCAGTGCTCTTGTACTTCAGTCATTTATCTTCTGCCTTTAATTACAACAAGTGATCTCAGAGGCACTTAAAAGATTAAATTACTCAATTATTTCAAAAACACAAATGCAATAACTGTATCTCTTTGCTGATAAATACCAGCCAACTCTGGAAAAGGTTGCCCAAGGCAAGACATATTGGGAGGCCAAGGAGGCCATATTGTAACATTTTGGCTTAGCCCAGTGATACCCATTTAATTTTTTGTAATTTGCAACCTTTATTTTTATTTGTATTGAAAATAACCACAAAATTTTCCATTGCTGTCCTGGTGGTTTCAAGCAGTGCAAAGAATGTCACTGCTCAGTGATTTACAAGTGTCCTGGCACCTGCTTGACTGTGGAGAGGATGACATGAGGATAACCACAGCTTAAAAAGGCATGGCCAGGCAGTAACCCCCATTCAAGGCGATGCTTGTGGATAGGATATGATTTGGTGTTTGGGAAGGGTACGTAGTTAAAACACATCGTGGCTCTGTCCAGGTTGAGGTGGGTGAGTTCAGTGCTGGCAAGGCCAGGTGAGCATCCATGCTGTGCTAGAGGGCAGTCTGTCTCGGGCTCTGCAACCTTGTAGGAAGCAGGAAAGGTGGCCTGCCAAAAGGTGGCCTGTTCTGAAATGGTGTTCCTGGTGTCCCATGGCCTCAGGAGGAAGCTGTTGGTGCACTCTGTATGTGGGCATTACTGCCAATGCTGCAACAATGCATCTGCAGCAGCGGAGTTTGTCCTTCCTCACCAGCAGCCTTATTGCTCACCAGGGACCCCCAAGTACAGCTACTGAACAATGGGAAGTTTTCCCTAAATATTTTTTTTTGCCTCTTTTGCAAAGCAGCAGATGTGATGAGCCCAAAGCTGGGAGCCTGAGTAAGGGGTGCAGGCTGGTATGATCCCTCCTTCCTGGGGCAGGAGAAAAGGAACATGACTCTTCAGGGAAGGAGAAATCCAGGCCAAAGAGCTAGAATGCTGTACCTTCTCTTCATAGGCCCAGTTCTGAGTTCCTGTTCCACTGGAAACCAGACAACACTGGGCAAAATAACATAGCAACTGTGAACCCAGAGTGCTCTACACTTCCTGTATTGTGGGCTCTTTGCTTGTACTGATTAGCCAGCAGTGTGGCACAGTGATGGGGTTTTGGTGCTGAAAAACAAACTCCCCGTTTTTGACTACCCTCATGAAAGAGACTGGGGGCAAAAAAGGAGTCACTGTTTGTGTTCAAGCAAGGCCAGGTATTTCTGGTCCTATTGCCATGAAGACCAAGGCTGGCTGGTGTCAGCAGGGTGCAGTGGGGTAGCCAGGTGGTCTGGCAGACCCTGGGCTGTGGCCCTGCATGGGTCTGGGGTTCAGATTGCCTGCAGCCAACATCTGTCCTGAATGCATGGTGGGGTACTGCTGGCCTGCAGATGCTGCTGAGAGGGTTACTGTCCTCTTCTCCACCACCTGTGGTTCCCACATTTATTTAATTAAAAAAAAAAAAAAGAGTAAGTAATTCAATACACATCCTCTCAAGGAAAAGCAGTCATTCCATCAAGGAGCAGGCCAGCGGTCTGGGGAAGTACAGATGGCCCTGTGGCTAATTTGCTCCCATAAATCGCAAGCTGTTGCAAATCCTCACTGCAGCAAATGCTGGCTCTGTGTTTGTGGCCATGTGCCTGTCTCAGGGCTGCTATAAGCATGTAAAAGAGAAAGCAGAATCTGTAGTTTTAGGCTGTTTGCCTTGTGCCTTTTGCAGAATTGATATTTTGATTAAGAAATAAGCTGTAATCCTGTAGCTGGCTGCTCAGTACAACTGCTCTTGCAGCAGAATCAGGCATTCTCTTGTTGAAGTGCAACCAGGATCCTGTCCCATCTCCTTACAAACTGCTGCCCATGAACTGCACACTGTAGTTCAAGTCTCTGCTCAAGGTAGAGAGCAGTTCACTGCATTCAAATCATGTCTGCCTTTGGCATCTCTATCTTGCTGGATTCACACCCCTGGGAGAGGATCAAGAGCCCCACCCTGTCATTGCAATGGGACTGAGGAGCACCTGTGTGGTGGTACAGGCTTATGGTTATTTTACTGCTTTCTCCTTCCTGCCTTCTTGGAGGAGAGAAGCAGAAATGATCTCTCCCCACCCTGGAGTTTTGCCCCTAGTGTAGGGCATGGGACATCCTGTACTCAAGACCTGGCAGGCTGGCCATGCCTGACTCTCCCTGTTGCAGCTGGAGCTGGGACCACTGACCACCCTGCCCTGAAGGCTGAGCCCTGTGGCCTCCTGTGCAGCCTGGGGTGGGTGAGCAGATGCAGGTGGGAGTCCAGCCTGCAGGCAGGCATGCAGGCACTGAGCAGAGCAGAGGGCATGCTAGGCTCAAGGGCTGGGCTCAAGCAGTGCAAAATAACTAAAAATAACTATTGGGATAGAGATCCTTGTTTCAGAATCAAAGGGGTGCAAGGAGGTAAGTCTTCAGGTTACTTTTTCTGCAAGAGATGCTAACCTTCATCAGAGGTGTAGAGGCTCTGGTATCTGGAACCTACTGTGGATTAGAGAAGGTACCTGGGAGTGTGTGAGACCCCCCCCAGTATTAGCCTATGTAAGACATACATGTGATGTAAGGCAAATAGTTATCTGCAGTGTTGGAACATTTTCCCTGTCATTTACTCATTAACCGAGACCCACTGCTCTGCCTCGTATTTGCCCTTGAGTTCTGCATACCCATGTATTTGCTGAGCAGATTCTTCCACAAAGAAGTAGGACAATCTACAGTTTCACAGTGCTAGGTGGGTTCTGCTCTGCCTCCATTGCTGCTTTTTACACAGTATTGCTGAGCACCCCATGTTATTGAGGTTCACAATTTAAAATGTACTTTTTAAAATCCAAACACACTCACCTTGTTACAAATCTGTGGTTTGATGCCTTGTATTCCTGGATCTGTCACACCATGATATGCAACTGCGGTTGTAACAAGATGGTCTGCCTGGCTTAGCACCCATTCAAATGAATGTGGCTGACACATATCTGGCAAGGAGACCATGACATGGTCGTGCTAAATCCCCATGGGATCAGCAGTGGGTCATACTGCTTTCTTTCTGGCAAGGTCTCTGTTCGTTCCGTAGCATTTTCACATTGCTGTTGAGCTGGAGCAGCAGTCTGTGTTTCCATCCTCTACTATCTGATTTTCAGGCTTCAGCAGTCTTCTGGATATTTATTCCAATATTTTTATCTCCCAATCATCTCAGTGTGTTCTGCTTGTGCTCATGTCTAACAACTACCTGCTGTTTCAAAGAGCAACACCTTCAAGGGATACCAAGATGCTCCAAGGGTGACACTGATTCTGCAGTGAAACTGCAGCAAGCAGAGGGATGCCCTGCCGGTGACTCCTGCAAGGTCTTGTAAAGAGCATGGATGCTCAAGAATTCAACATTATAAAGACTGCACACACCATGAGCTGACACATCAGTGCTGTTAAGACAATCTCTTTGCCCTGACATTGCTGCAGGTGGGTGGGAGGGAGAGATGGGAATGAGAGCACATGAAATACTGTATTTTTTTGCAAGAAAGGATGGACTTGCACAGCTGTTTCTGCCATGCAGAGAATTGAAGAAAAGTGCTTCCTTTCAATTTAAATTTTAATACTGAGCTTTCCCTGAATGGTGGGACATAAAGGCTTACCCCCCTCCTAGATGGTCTCTCATAGCTGACTCTCTGCTCAGCATCCTGTTTTCTGAAACTCTGCTTCTTTTAATAATTCAACAGAGAGTTGGAGAGATATAAGCACATGTCCTAGTTACAGCTAGAATAGAGTTAATTTTCTTCTTAGCAGCTGCTACAGCGCTGTGTTTTGGATTCAGTATGGAAATAATGTTTATAACACAGTGATGTTTTGGTTGTTGTTAAGTAGTGCTTACCCTAAGTCAAGGACTTTTCAGTTTCCCATGCTCTGCCACCGAGGAGCTGCACAAAAAGCTGGGAGGGAGCATGGCCAGGACAGCTGACCTGAACTGGCTAAAGAGATATTCCATACCACAGAATGACATGACCAGTATATAAACTGAGGGAGTTTTGGCTGGTGGGGACAGTCACTGTTGGGGGATGGGCATTGGTCAGTGGGTGGTGAGCAACTATATTGTGCATCACTTGCTTTTCTTGGGCTTTATTTCTTTCTTTTTTAACCACTTACTATTAATAATATTATCATATTTTGCTTTATTTCAATTATTAAGCTATTCTTATCTCAACCCATGGGTTTTCCTGATTCTCTGCCCGATCCCTATGGGTGGGAGGGTGGGGCGGGGGTGAGCAGTTGCTTGGTATTTTGTTGCCGGTTGGAGTTAAACCACAACACCCATCCCAAGGAACATTTTTTCCATCTGTAGATATGTGTAGAACAAACCACAGGATTCACTATCCTACTGTTGCACTTTTTCTCTGTTGCAGTGGCTTGATGGATTTGAGATGGTTGACATCTGATAACATGAACCGAGCATTCAGCATCCCAGCTCCACAGTCACTCTTATGAGCCTAGATTTAAATTACTGACAAGAACACAGATGCAGAAACATGGTTGAATTCAGTGAGAGTCAGGGGTCTAAGCTGTTGAGGACCTGAGTTTACATTTCTCAAGCCTGGACTTGATGATCCTTGTGGGTCCCCTCCAATTCAGAATATTCTACGAATCCGTGAAGCCAGTCTTCCTAGCTTAGTGGCTTCTTTGGAAAACATAATCTTTGCCATGGAGCTCATGTATACTTACAGGTTAAGTATAATGGACAACAATACCATTTTGAGCCTGCAATCATTACTGAAGTCCCATATCAGAACAGTTTAGTGTATAGCAGGTTGCAATAATGAAAACAAGGGCTTAAATGTAGCATTTCTTGAGCCAATATATGAAATAAGAGCACAAAGAAACATGATTCTTTAGTGTATGCAAATTTATTCAACTTGGCAATTACTTATTTACAACTAATGACTGATACCAACAGATGAGGTAAAAATATGAGGTATTGATATGAGTATAACATTTAAGAATGCAATTATCGTAATGTATTCTCAATGGCAATGTAACAATACAAAATACTGTGGTAGCTGAATGGTAGACACGGCATAATGTGCATTTTAAAGAAATCTTACTTCAACAATACAAGGCTTAGACATGCCAGAAGCACATGACAGAGATTCTGCAAGGGTAGGAAAACAACCCTACCTTGCTAATGGTGGCAGGTGGCACAGGGCCCCTTCCAGCTGAGCGATGACTTGTCAGATAGGATAAAACCACTGTACAGGTTTTCCCTTCTTTTCCTAAAGAAATGATGTACTGCCAGACAACTGCCATTCCCAGGGCTACAAATTCTGAGCCCATTAATACTGAGGCACTATTGTATTTATTTATGCAAACTAATGTAGCAGAAGTACTCTAATTGCTCATGGTTTGGAAAACAGCCGGCATGAAATCTGCTGCCATGGCCACAGGCTTTTGGGGAGGAGGTGCTGCTTTCTGGAATGGCAGTCGAACTGGAACCAGGGGACTGGACTTGCCCTGCCAGCTCAGGAGCCACCACATGCTCCAGCGAAGGCTGAACGTGGGCTGTGGTGGTGCCCTGCAGCCAGTGGATGACTGCCAGACCTCAACATGGCCACGTAAGGGTGTGGGTGCTCCCCTGTCTGCAGGACTTAAAAACATGCAATAATTGCACATTGCAATGATTGTTGGCCATAAACTCAAGGCAGGAGCTCCCAGGGAGCCAACCTCCCTGATCCTAGGAGTTACACAATAGAACATGGGTGGAAGATGACATGGGGGAAGATGACAGTGACTTTTTGTCCCACTGCTCCACAGGGATATGCTGGAGCACTGTGGGTCACCCTGTGTACCCTGAGCTCCCACTGGTGTGCTTCTTCAGATTGCAGGACTGTCCCCCACCAGCACAGCCATTATGTGTGTGCAAAATGGCACATGGGACCATGCTCTAACAGCTGTCACCATACATGGTCCACCCCACAGCCCCCTTACCTGGGCCAGACTCAAAGCACTGGCTTTGAAGAGATTTCCCGGTTTACAGAATCAGAGCACATAGCTTCATGTAGGAAATGTATCCTGCTTTATCAACCTCATACTAAGTCTTCCTGGATTTTGTTGGAAGGACTGAGTTAAAACACTGGCTATGAATGACTCAGCTGGTTTATGCAGCAATAAATAAAGTCAAAGTGAACAAATGCGATTAATGAAGAACAGTATTGACAGGCTTGTACATTCTTATTGAAGCATAGATGTATTAACATTTTTGGTCTTAGGTTAGTTAAAAAAAATACGGAACCCTGCCTCAAAAGTAACATCGACAAACTATTATTATGACTTTTAAAGCATTCTTCCATTGGCAAAATAATAGGTCCCTGAAAATGAAATTATGTAATAGACATAAATGGCTCCTACTCCTCATAGTCAGGGGCTAATCCTGCTCCCAGCAATGCCTACAGAGGTGGGATCATGCGGATCAGTGCAACATAAGATGAAAATGCTTGCTGTTACAATAAAAGCAATCTTTTCAGGCATAGTCTACATTTAGTCTTTTAAATCTCCAATATGTGTTTAAAAGCTTAAAAAAGTGTAGTTATTTGTATAGTAAGAATATATTAAAAGGTTTGGTATTTATCTGCATGTCTTTGTGTCCACTGGATGTGGAACACCTGCTTTGGAGTTTCTTAATGATTAGCCATCTCTACGGGAGAAGGAAAGAGCAACACAGAAACACTCAGAACCGAGACAAAATGCTTAAAAAAAAAAGATTTACAGCTTAATAACTTACCAGTCTGATTTCAGACACCTTAGTAGACACAGCGCTATCTTGTACTGAGAATGAACGGTTACTTGGAACGCTGCAGATAATGAGGTTCTCTAGTGACAGAGATACCATTAATTAAGGCAACAGGTAAGTTTTCAACACCTTGTACTAACAGTCACAATTCTGCAGCTAAACATGAATGGCCTTCAAAATGTCTGTCTGCCTTAGATGCATTTCTATATGTTTTATTTGGTGAAACTGATTCACTCCTTGTTATTTTTAAATGTACTGTAACCTCCTCCTTCCTTAGTTTAGTTCTTTTAATTCTTCCTACATCTATTTCTAAGTAGCTTCTCATAGCACACACAAACACAAAACATATTTGAGAACAGGCATTTGTTATCACACAAATTACGCCTGGTAGTTCTGTGATAACAGCAAACACAGCTTATGTAGCAGTGACACACTAAGAAACAAGTGACAGATTCACTCAAGGTCCGACTGATGCAAGTGATTTTCACTGAGTTATATACAAAATAATTAATTTATACATATACATATATATAGATAGAATATAGATAAATATATACATACTGTACAATATTTATTTACAATTAAAATATGCTTCTTAGAAGCCTTTAAATACCAGAGTTATGTGACACACAAGTAATGGCAATAATCTGTTTTTAAGGTAATAAAAGCTCTCTGAAGAAATGTTTAGTTCAATAATCAAAATTAATACAGAGGGGATTTGAGGTGGGGGGAAAGGCGAAGTCTACAGATTAAAAGAACTTTCCTATAAAATTCCTCTTTCACCTTTTTATAGACCCAGGTCTGATCAGATTTCCGCAGATAAGTAAAACCTTTGCTTTCAGTATTCCTGTTCCCTGCCAGACCCTGATTTATGCTCACATGCTCCCAGGTACACTTCCTCAGATTTTTGTTTCTGGTCCCTCAGCAATCAAAGGCTGAAATGAGTTTCTGATCCTGGCAACTTCTGCTGCACACAGATGTCCAAAGCCTTTGTTGTACCACTCTGGGGAATGTCCTCTGAAGAAATGGGAACAAAATGATTGAGAAACTTAAAATACTCAAGAAATATCCCCCACAGAAATGGGCTTGCCACACTTCCTGCTCCCCACTTAGATGGTGGTAGTGGAGACTTCAAATACTTGTCATTGTAAGCATGCTCCCTTGCAGTAGTCAAATAAGCAGATTTTATTTCTAAAAGATCACTTCATAACAAGAGTAGTCACTGACTGGAGAAAAGACTTCAGAAAGTCTCCAAAGCAGCAAAGCTACTCTGACCATGCCCTCTGTTCCCATCATCTCCCCTCCCTGAGCTTGAGGCTTTTGTCCTACTGAATGGACATCTACTTTTTGCAGGTGGGATACTTACTTTAGGTCAATCCTGCAGATATGGGTCAGCCTGGCTTTTCCTGAGCCACACGGCTCTATCAAGTATTGAGAGTCTATCACGATGGCTCGCACAGCTCCCATAAGAGGAGCCTCTTCGTGCTCCACAGAGATGGCAACCAGCATGCACATCCCCTTTGGTAAATCTGTCCTCCATGTCCTGCAGGAACATATTCAAGATGGAATCACTTTAGCAATGAAACTTTCGGGCATATTGATAAGAACCAGAATTAAAGTTACAGTTTGCTTCTCTGCCTATCCTGTTGCTTGCAATGCCAATGGACTTGTCCTAAGAATTCATGTTCCCCAGCTGGTAGTCTGACTATGATGCGGAATGA
>JAWWLV010000001.1:49031397-49063920 GCA_035041135.1 Platyrinchus mystaceus
TAATAACTGCTTCCTACCCCCTCATCATCCAAATCACACATTCGTCGCAGTGCCCTTCCCCTACCTAACTAGTGTAACCCACTCCTAATCCATCCCCTCCTCTCACTAGCTGCTTCTGGTTTGGAGACCTCTGTTTTGCTATTGCATTTCCAGCACCCCTGTATTCCCCTGTCTGCAGGGACCCTACAGCACCCTCCTCCTGGCTGGAGTAGTCTGGCTTTCCCTGCAGAAGTGATGGAGCCTGGAACAAGTTCAGAAATTTTAATAAAAGCTGCAGTATCAAAAATCCACCAATATCAAGGACAAGAGGACTGGGGATAAAACTGGCCATATGGCTGGTCTGGCTAATGAAGCACTGGGCAGCCTGAAAAGCTTTCATAATATCTATGTTCTGGCTGTGTTCTCCAAACTGCTGGCAAACATCAGGAGCTGGTTAGAAACTCTGCATGTCCTCCACTTAGAGAGCTTACTCAGGTAATGTTTTCTGTTGTTTAATGTTCCAGCTAACTCTCTGCTTGCGCTGTTTGCTGTTTCACTTATTTATCTGTTTTGGAGACCTTAGCTTGCTTTATGTGCCTTTTCCTGGAATCCCATATTTGAATCACTATTATATTACATTTTTAATTGCTTTGAGTAGTCTCTAAAAAAAAATAAGTGTGCCTTGCCAGAAAGAAGAGTATGTATTTAGCCATGCAACATGTCAGGGTGTCCCACAGCTAGGCTGTAATTTGCTTAGGTTTCTTTACCGCTTCTTACACATGTCCCCAGATTACCTTTTTGTAGGCAAGTTCTGTGTTCTCTATACTGGAACATGTGACCCATCCTTTGAATTTCTCTTTTGCTTCTTTCTGGAGATTCTGCATGAGATTTTCCAGGTACATCTGATAGTTCCCTCCTTCCTCATCCACTTGTTTCCCAAGCTCATCCAGGGTGGGAGAATGCACTTCTGCATCAACATATGAGTTTCGGGATTGTGTGACCATCTCATGTGGGACCTGTGCCACAGAAGGGAGGGAAAACACACAGGGAAGACCTCCTGCTGAGAACTTTTCCTTAAAGCAGTGTGTTTCTAGGTTGATGGACCATTCAGCATCCAATTGCAATGAGCCTATGATCTGTAAAATGTATACCTATTTCTGTCTTTTTGCAAGATGAAAAATCAAAGTAGTCTAATGAAATGGTCCATGGCTCAGAACAGCACTACTAATGCAGAACCATATTAGACTGATCAACTGGATATCAAGAGACCTCTGTTTCTCCTTTAGCCCTCAGAAACACTGCCTTGTAGTATTGGGAAAGGGAGATATGAGCATTTTCTCTCTTCCAGCTGCAGTGTAAGTAGCTATGTGATTTTAACTTTATTGCACGACACACAGAAATAAAGTGTATGAACTCTTTCAGATTAATAAGTTTTAACTGAGGTGTTAAAGGCATTGTAATAAACTGAAATTTTTAACCAACAAATTTTGATTTAAATTAGACTGAAATTTCATAATCCAGTGATTTGGGTTGAAAACTATCACAGAATAATTACCCTGAATCTTTTCAATATTAGAAGGGAACAGTTATAAAGAAATGAGATACAGGAACTTCAGATGAAGCAAGTTTACAAATAAGTGAGGCACCATCAATCTCTGAACTAATGCAAGATGGAAAATGTAAGCATAAACAAAAATACTTCAAAGGATGCTGCATTATGTGGCCATGAATAATGCTGTTTGAGTCTCTCACTCACCTCAAAAAGTTTGTTGCATTCCATTATCATGTGAGCAAGTCCCTGAGTAGCTGCCAGGTTTTCACTGAGGTCCTTCTGATCTGGCTTCCCTGTTGCATATTTTTTCTGTATCACTCTGTAATTGAATTCAGTATCTCAGGTAAAAAGAGCTGAACTTTTTAATATGAAAGTAAACAGCAGCAAGATGTTCCTAACACCAGAGAGGAAAACCTATTCTTAGTTTTTATTTATCACAAAGACTACTCAGACTGTTGGGCCTTCTTTAAAGGAAAAATGTTTACCTAAAATATTGTTGAGCCAAAGGTAAAAGCAGGAAAGGTTACGCATATCCTGCATTACATGTTGCACATTTTGAAATGAATTTTTAACAGACATTGTGTAAAGTTACTGCTTAAGCACTTGCTCAGACACTGGTTATACATGTACATGAGCAAGAATCTCAGTGTATTCTGAACCAGAGGGATGAAAAAAAAATCAGGAGGGACTGCTAATGTTTAACCGGGTCTATGCCCTGTTTAGTCTACACTCACCATGTTACACACCATTAAAATGTGGCCTGATATAAACTTGGCTTCCCAAAAGGCAGAATGTAGCTAGAAAACCAAAAGTGAAAAAACACTCACTGAAAATCTACATATTAAAATCCTTTAAAACATGGTCAGTCTTTGACTTCAACCACTGCAAAATCAAGCCCTTTCCCTTCACAGAAGTCAACACTAGTCACACTAAACTCAGCAATGCCCCATTTAAAATTTCTCATGGAAAGCAGGCGCTGCATATTCTCAACAGACAGCCAGAAATGCCTTCTGGGCTTGTGAAAACAAGTGTGCTTCTGGCTCTGCAGCATGGGTTTTCCCCTCTCGCTGAAGCCATGCCTTGTTTAATGTGTGCTGGAAAGCAGATGCTTTGGAAAGTTTTGTCCTGCATACCACTGAAAGCATCGCTCTGTATTAAGGATACGACTATTTATAGTGTTGAGAAGAAATGTACCTTGGTGAGCTTTCTTTCTTCACTATATTGAGATGGAAGAGAGAGGGGGCCAGACAAACAGCTATGTTCATAGGAGTCATCTGATTCTCCTCCACGGAGGTGACGTCACTCAGGAAGCACAGCAGAGTCTGCAGAACCTCCCGGTTCTCATCAGACATCAGCATGATAGCAGCCTGCACGGCCTGCAGCCGCTGCTCCTTGGGGACGTCTGAGGAAAAGCAAGTCACGTTCAGAGCAGTCAGTTGTAGGATCAGATAAGGAGCCAGAAAGATAGCACAGACATTCACAGTACCCATAAGTGTTCAAATAACATGTAGACGTGGTGCTTAGGAACATATATTTTAGTGGTGGACCTGGCAGGGTTAGGTTAATGGTTGGACTTGATGCTCTTAGAGGTCTTTTCCAACTTAAATGATTCTGATTCTATGATAATGGCTTTGTGAAGAGGCAGATGACAGGGAACGAAGGGGAAAAGACTAGCTGGCTTCTGGAGAGCTGTGGTTTTTGCTCCTCCATCAAGCACAGCTTGCCACACCACAGTATGACATTTCTCTATTTGAAGGCTTTTCCCAAAAGAGACTGAACTTCATTTAAAGTTTATGAAGGGAGTAGTTTAAATGGTATTTTTCAGGTTTCTTTTCTCCCCTGGGAGAACAGTTTGAAAGTCTCAGTGCAGCTTCAGGAAAACACTTACATCTGTGTCCTAAACCGTAAAAAAGTTTAATGAACGAAGTAATGGATATGCTTAAATAGCACCTCAGACAGATTCATTTCTAAAACAACCATAAGTTTTCTCAGTTTGGACTTCAAGCCCTCCTCTGGGCATTACATATGCTCTATATAATTGAAGAGAAGAAGAACAAAAACAGCTTTAGAGTAGAGAAAACAGCCAGCTTTTAAGATTTGACTGGTAGCCTTGTACAAGCACTTTATTTTAAAAGCTTTCAGACACGAATGACAAAATGAACACAGCCTAAAGCTTTTAAAGTTTCTAGAAGCAGCAAGGCCAGGTCTTTCTGAGAAGTCAGAGAAGCCTTTGCTAAATTCATGCAACATGTCTTTTCTTCCCACATTTCTTCCCACCCTGGTAATCCCTGCCTCCCCCTTTATTCTTGCTCTGATGGGTCTGGTACATAAAGAAGACTAGCCAGTTCTTCAAGTCATAGGTAAACATTAGGCAACTGAGAGTTTTAGGGAAATGAAAAAAGTTCATCAGTGCTATGCCAAGTAAGACTACTACACTAATCATCTCATCCCCAATCCTCTGTGTTACAGCAATTCAAGCCATTCTGCATATATGAAAAGGTCTTGGATATATGAAAAATATCGTCAGGGAGTTCCAGAAAATCAGAAATTCCCTGCCAATATACTAAGAGAGGAAAAATCCTTCCTAACTTCACATTAACAATTTGTTGAACAGCATGAAGGGTAAGAAAAACTCCCAGCTACTGATTAATTTAATTGCAGACATTATGAAATACAATTGGTATCCCAGCGATTTTCAACATTTTTCTTTCTGTGAAAAGAGTTTTGTCTGTACTGTCTAAAACAGAAAAATGTATTTGTTGTTGGTCACATGGAAAAATCCCCACTGCAACTCATTCTTAATCCAAGGATTGTTCTCCAGTGTCCACAGAGACCATTTTTCCTGTTCCTACCTTGGTTTAAATGGATCCATCCTCAGGTCTTTGTGAAATCCTTTGAATTATTAGTGCAGTTCAAGAAAATCTTTCCGAGCACATTTTTTTTCCCCTCTGACTAGTGTAAAGAAGAATTCTTCAGACTTCCCACTGCAGTACTACACAGGCATTATACAATCAGCTCATGACTCTTTTTGCATTTTTTGTTGGCTGGTATCAATATTTCACCATTCAGCCTCATGACTATTGTGAATCCTAACACCAGGCTCCTGTCTTGGAAAAGGGAGTCCTTCTGGCAACAGACCTACTTATGCCGGTGACATTGGGATCTGCCATGTCTCTCTTCCATTGGTGAGAGGGCCATTTACTCGCAGTCTCTTCTGTGCCAAGACAGGACATTACCAGTTTTAATAAAGCAATAGTTTAAAGGTGATTTGTTTCCAAGGACATGTAGTCCTTGTAGTGGATAATCTTCTCCTTGGCCACTTCACTATGGAAACGATTGTGACTGCCATTTTATTAGCAGCCAGAATTCCTGTTGCTTTTCTGAATGAGCTTATTAATGTGTGTGGAAGCAGACAAGACCTGCAACTTGTGAGCAGGAAAGAAGAGCAGGAAATGATAGTCCAGGGCGAGGCACCAACTGTTTCAGTTCACTTATGTCCCACAACATCACATATGGCCAAATTCACTAAATTTATTTGCAGTGCTGTTTCTCTCATGCAGAATCACAGCATGCTTTACCAGCTACAGGCAGTGGGATGGCAAATACATTAGTGACTATGCGCCACAGACAGATTTTTACAGTAAAGGGAAGGAACGGAAGTAACTGACATTCTTAAGCACTGGGATTATACAGTGTTTTAAAATGTCTTTCTATTGTTTTGGCAGCTGAAATGTCTGCAAGTGAAAAGACTAGACACACTTCTCTTTAGTGCTTCCAATTATTTGGCTTAGACTGGCTGGGTAGGGTTTTCTGCATCTGCCAGAAAACTGGGTGCTTGGCCTTCGTAATGGACATTGTCAGGAAAAAACTCCTAATTCCTCTGGCTTTTCAGTGTTTCCCTCATTGTTTATTTCTCCCTCAGTATGGAGAAGAGTTACGCAGTCATTTCCTGTTCTACAGGGATTTTCATCATTCTGATGCATTTGAGTCTCAGATTTTGCTCAAGATTGCTTATGGTGGAATGAAAAGAAGAAATCCTCTAGTTTCTTTCTTTCTCTAAGAATTCTTTACATAGATCTGATGATCTACATGAAAGAAGCTTGTTTTTTGCATATATATTTTATTGACTGTAATGAAAAAGCAAAAAATCAGAAGTCACAGCAAAGAAGGGGACTGCACAGACACAAGTTCTCATGTTCAAGTACCACTTCTCCATCCCCGCAAGACTCATTTATATTGAGATGTCTGCATGAAATGTGCCCACATTTTAAAAGAAATCTGACAAAAATATGAGTCTTCACGCTTTTTATGTCCAAAGCAGCCTGTCCTTCTGGGTTCTTTCTGATTATGAGGCTGATATTTTCAAATCTTCTTAATATTTGAAGGTTGTCTTTCCATAAAATTTGACACTGAAACCTTTAGGTGGTTCTAAAAATCTCTTAGTGAGAGATTTTGATGGCAGAGACGTTCTTTTATATATCTCAAAGATCAGCAGAAAGTATCCCATCCAGTGTTAATATACCAAAATTATTTACAGTATATTACTATAAAACATATAGTATTTTTGAATTGTTTATAATAATAGAAATATGTCAACTTACATTGATAGATGTGCAGAAAAGTCTCTCCTAGTTTACTTGTGAGGAGAGGTTCCGGCAAGTCCCTGAAAAATTGCTTTACCATGTCTGCCACATCGTACGCTGACTGGTCTTCATAGCTGACGTTTTCTGGGGAGCTCTCATTCATCTGACGTAGGGCCTGGATTCGGGATTTCACTCCAGATTTTCGAAACAGACCCACCTGAAAAAGTAAAAAAGAAAGCGTTACTCCAAAAATATTTATTTATTTTTATTTATATATAAATCTGTTATGGGGGGCTTTGATTATAACCAAAGCTTGGGTTGTTTATTTTACTCTTGGCAAAACCAAAGAAAACTTGCGAATGTGATGGTCATGACTTGCCCCTAAGTCTGGCAGGCAAGCACATGCTCTCACAGCAGGATTGTAAGGGTTAATAAAGCTGCTGCTCTCTGTCCCATCCAAGAGGGAGAGTTCGGAGTGCACAATTTCCCTGCTGCCTGAAGAGTTTAAGTAAGATGCTCAGCTGATATAAATCAGCATGGCTTGCTTGACTTGGGTGACTGTCTGTTGATTTACTCCAGCTGAGAATCTGGTTCCTCATGTTTATTTGGGTATGTATTTCGAAGACTAACAAGAAAATATTATGCTTAGCTAAGTAATAAATGCTGTGGCAAAAGATTAGTACATCCTGGTAGAGCTGTAAGATCAAGACCAAATCTATTTTTCCCCCTTCCTGCTTCCCCCTTCCTACTCTGCTTCCAAGGGTTCTCCCAAATCCCACTGAAAAGCCCGGTTTGAAAGTGCAGGCCACAGAGGGATTTCTTGTGCAGTGTCACTAAGATACATTTTTATCCTGTTTGCTTTCTATTTGAAAGGAAGTGGTAATTCTTCAAATGATGCCTTCGAGGCAGTGCTGCCCTTTCTTGTCCTTCTTGCCAGTGGAATTCCCCCAGGGCGAATTCCTGAGCCTAAACCACATTATTTATTCCCCAGTCAGTTTGCAGCGTTTCATTTGGGAAGTGTTAGCACTGTTTCCCTTCAGTTTTGCAGGAGAAAAGGTGAAATATGGAGAAAGACCAATGGAAAAGGCACATTTCAGGTTTGGAATTATATACTCCTGTTCCTCTGTGACAGCTGTCTTGCTGGTGATCGGTGCAGCTTCCTGCATGGCATAGGTCATCAACAAATGTGTACAGGCAAGGATATAATGCCTTCTGGCCTTCCTCCCCTTACTTCCAATAAGAAGCAGCACAGAGTTCAAGTAGGACCCTCCTCTCCCTAGAACACCTCCTATGCTCTACTGTACGGTATTTAGGACTTCTGTTAACTCACATGTAATTGACACTAATTACACAAATCACACACTCTGAAGCTCTGTGAGGGGTATATTTATTTATCTAGAGACAAACTGCTACACCAGACTGGCTGTGAGAAAGCTCTTCTATGTGTTCTTATTGATGAATTTAGTATTGCTTGTGAGTTAAATTGAAGTATAGGAAGCAGAGGACTGGAGTGTGCCCTGTGTACAGTATTTATGATCACAAGTGAAGCTCCACTCTTGTTTCTGACAAAAGAATACAAGAAAGAGCATACAGCTCTTTAATCTATTCTTTCCTTACACTTTCCCTTCTTCTTTTTATATCCCTTTTCCTCTTCGAAATGTGTGCTGAAGATACAGAAGAACACTTGCTAATTCTGTCCAAAAAATAAAGTTTTGGCTTGTGGTAGATAAATGTGAGAGCAGAGGCTCAGTTATCTGCTTTTGATGGAAAGTATCCTTGCTGGTATAAAGAACATTTAAAAACTTTCATCTAAGTCTGATTTGAGAGGTCAGATGTCAGATCTCACCTACACAATCTCCCATTGCACATCATTCTGCTACTCTTGACCTCTAGTTTTGTCTAATGATATTTATCCAAACTCCTATTTCCTTTTTTCATGGAAAAAAATTAATAATTAATCAAAAAAGGACAGTTCTTCACTTGGTAGAAAAAGATGTTTTAGGCTCTGTTCTGCAATATTACAGACTCATTCTGTAAATAAAATGGGACTATAAATTCAGAGGTTGGTCTAGCCCAATCTCTTTACTATTGTTATGCTGTGGATCATCTACCATGCAAGTAGCCATACGATGCATGACAGAAACAAAGACACAGTTGAAAAAGGCAAAGCAGTTTCTATTTCACAAGCTGAAACTGAATAACATATCCTACAAATAATGGTGAAGCTTCTCATACCATTTTAGGCATTTCAGTGGCAGGAGCCAAACCTTACAATGATTTAGAGCAACCTCAGCTTTACCAAGTGTGTGCAAGTAGAAGCTCTGATGCCTGTTCAGGACTCTAGACCACCTTCTGCAGTGCACAGAAGAGACACATAAGCAGGATGCTGGAAGCGACTGGAGGCTGCTCAGATTTCTCTCTAGGCATTAGGAGACTTTGAATTAAATGGGAACAAAGGGAATAACTGTAAAGATGAGAAGCTGAATTGCCTGGGGCGTTTTGGCCTAGAAAGGTTTTTGGTGAAAAGGTATTTTAAATGGTCCTGATCAATACTTTTCCTCCTTCTTTTTCCACTGAATATTTTTCCAATTCCACCCTGAGTGGAAACTCAAGCTGAGTTGAAATGGCACTTCACGTACCTCTGATGCTTCCCAGCAAGTAAACCCTGCCTCTCGGAACAGATATTTGTCTCACACTTCCCACTCCTTTTAACTGCCTCAAATCTCTCAAGAGCTTTTTCTTTCTCTTTAGTATTACACTCCCTTTTACATTCTCCCCCATTTATCCATTCTCTTTCTTCCTATTGCTCTGCTTCTTAGCTGCCAAACTCTATCCTTACATCTCCTGTTCCTCTTACTTGGGCCAGTATCTCCTCCTCCAATCTCATCACTGATTCCAGGCTTGCTGCATCACTTTTCTTCCTACACTCAGTGCACAAACCCACATGACCTCTGTGGCAACCAGGCATGTTACTTATTGAATATATTGTTTCTACTTGTCTCTACTCATCTTTCCATTTCATCCCCTACTAATATATTTCTGACAAGGTATTTGTCCAGTCCCTCGGCTCCCGTACTACATATGTTCGGCAGAACTCATCTCACATCACCTTTGACATCCTGGAGTTAGATATCAGGGTTTGACCACCACAGGATCTCTTTACAAAGAGAAATGATAGGAAGGACATGTGTCGTTCCCACTGGCTGCAAAGGGAAATGGCTGTGATTCCCAGCAATGCATTTACTTTTTAGATTTCAATTTTGGAGAAGATGACCATCACCCAACAAAACAACCTCAACAGCAACAGAATGGCGATCAGAAAATGCAAAGATTCAGAACAGACTATTTCTACCCTTTTCATATGCTCAGACCTAAAAAAGCAGCAAAGTCTGCAGAGTAAAATGCTGGTTGTTCCTTTTGAACTTACATCTATCTAAAAGCAGTTATGGAAGAAGTCATATGACATGACGTCAATAACAGTAGAGGACTGAACTTTATCAGCCAGGGGTTTCTCCCAGTCCTATGTTCCTAAAACTACATATCTGCATCCTTAGGGTAAGAACAGTAAAAATATGACTAGTATGTCCCTGCTCTATAGCTACAGAGAATAAAAAAATCTGAAACACTTCGAGCATGAGGGTGTCCCAGCTGGCTTGTTGTAGCTAAGAACACTATAAAAGGCAACGTACCATAATGGCTTTGGCATTGAACCCCTGCTGACCTAAGTATCTGGATATATCTGACTCTGTCAACAGAATACTTGGAATATTTTGCTGAGTTTGCTCTCTATTCTTGGACTTTCTTTCTTTGCTAAGTAAATAAAACCTTTGGTACCATGTCTTGTGAAATGGTGATTGCAGTTAACCCTCACTGGCAAAAGTCAAACATAAGCAGAACAGATAGAGGTAGAAGTTGGGAGTCCTGATCTCTTCCCGGGTCTGATTCAATAGACATGAAGATCCCACATCATTCTTTGAAGTAGACTATGGTATACAAATCAGTAGGACTGCTGTAGCTGCAAGAACTCAACAGATTAGCTGGATACAAATCTCAAAATGGCAAACCGCTAGTATTGGCACCAAATATCAACTCACCAGAGATTTGGGCCCAACATGAGATATAATAATCTTCAAATAATCCTGCTACTAAGTACAAAAAGGCTCACCATTGCTTGCTTAAAGCAGCTTTACAGAAAAAAATCAACCAAGTCCATGGAGTGAAGTTCATACCTGATCTAGACAGTTGCTCCGTAAGTAGCGCAATGCTTGTTGTATACTCTGGGGAAGAGGATGTCCTGTTCTCTGGACATGAACTATCAGAGGCACACCAAAGACATTCTTGTCCTTGTAGTCAGGGACTTTCATCCTCTTCATGAACTTTGGCACAGACCTGAAAATTAACATGAACAGACTGCATGAAAATAACAGGGTATTTACAGTCTCTCTGAGTAACACTACTGACAGAAATTGGTAGCTGGGGCCATTTTATAAAGACAGTGAAATAATGCTTAATGCACAGTGCATGGACACTTTACAATCTGTATAACTGATGAATCTGTCAGCTTGAATAACTGGATGGCCTCTGTCTCTAAGACGTAGCATAAAAATCTGTTGTAACAAAAAACTTTTACTATGCAGCTGCCATCCAGCTGAAGCCAACATGGTTTAAAGCATCCTTTAGGGACTCAAAGGAACAGCACAGCAAACCATAGTGGAGAGCATTTCTGACAGAAAAGGAGGTTCAGTTCTTTAACAGGCTGACTGACTATACTATCAGTTACATGATTTAGTATTTCTATTGACTAACAATTTACAATAATAAGTGATAGTGGGAAATCCCTATGTGTCAGATTCATCCCTTGTGTTATATGATTTATTTTAGTCGAGTAACTTAAGTGAAACTGGTGAGCTTGCTTTCTTCAAAAAATGATGATGAAAAAAAGAACAAACTGGATTCTCTTTGTGGGAGGCATGACTGCCATGGAATTAAAATAAAAAGGAAGAATATGACCGGAATGCGACCAAGATTTTTCTCATCTGTGTGGGAAGGAGTTAAAATTCAGATTAATTTACCTGCTGAAGAAGTACAGCATATAACTTTACAGCTATTTACAGTCCAACTCTTATAAATTCTTAGTGACTGATTATACAAACTGAAGAAATATTTCCCAGGATGAAAACCTGGTACAAACAGCAGGATCTGTATTCTAGTCTGCTTATTTAAAGTTGGTTAAGGTGAGACTCATTTCAGAACAGATGTTGTCAGTTAACCACAGGGAGCTGCACCAATGGAGAACAGCAAAATGGAGTTCAATCTTACTGAATTTCAGTTCTCTAATGGAAATTTAGAAAGAGTTAATAGTCTGGACTACCTCTATACACACTCTAGAGAAAGACACCTCTGGAGGGTGACTGAAACCCTCAGGCTTTGATATAATGAGCTGCTTTGGAGTTGCTTGTCCTTCTCTTCTGACCACAAACAGCTGGCCCCACCTTCTCAGATTACATTTGTAAACTGAGCAGACTTTTAACTTTTCGTAATAGTTGATGTTAGTGAGGTGAATCTCACATGTAGTCCTTTGTATCTATTTTTCCATTTTTAAAGGAAAACTTGTCTTATCTAGCTTACAGATGAATTTAATGGGATTTTGGTAAGGTGCTTTGAATATGAAAAACACAATAAAAATGTCAAGTCATACTATATTTGGACTCAGTGTCTCGGTGTATTAGGGAGTTTCTGTTACCCTTTTGATTATTTCTCAGATACTTATAAACTTTTATCTATGCTCATTTCCATTTCTGGTATACCGCTATCTGTGGAGCCCACCAGGGTCTGTATACCAGTAAACATGCAGGTTTCTGTAGCCAGTTGCTACAGAAGGAGCCACACTGCCAGCATTCACATCCATCTGCCCGTCACTCCTCTCCCTGAGTGATCAGGTAGCTGTTACAGCTGTCAGGGTTGCAAGCTTCCTCTAACACAGGTCCTAGACTAAAGCTTCCATCTTTTGATCTGCAGTGAAAAGTGCCACAACTGTTCTAACCCTTCTTTTAAAGCACAAACCAATATCAAATATATAAAGTATCAGCAGCAGCTGTTTCTTTTCAAATAACAAAATGAATTCTGGGTATAAGACTTACTGTAAACTTCTCCTACTTTTTAATCACTCTCTCCTACTCCTGTTTATTTTTCTGGAACTGAAGTGTTGTTAGAAAGGCCAGGGTTGTGTCTCTGTTGGAGCACAGGAATGAAGTTAGATTTCCAGGATCTATTTCTGACTTTGCCAATGAGTCATTAGGCAGCAATGGATTAAAAGGGACAGTTTCAAGTCCTACAGTTGCCCCTTCTAATTGCATTTACTTACCGTCAGACTAAACAGTATTAGGAGATACTATTTTCTTCTACAAATGCCTCTTTTTCCAGGTATCAGTGGTACTCACCAGGTCCAACCATGTTTGTTTGACATGGAGTACTTTTCCATGATGGCAGTAAGACGAAGCAAAGAGAATTTTTGCAGAAGATTCATTTGGGCTGCTGACTGATTGCTGATGTGAAGTGATGCAATGGAGTGGCTCAGGCGATGAGAGATTTGGAAACTATGCCATCGTAATCGCCTTTAGCAAAAGAAACAATAGAAAAGTCAGACAATGGCTTTGATTGGGCAGAAAAGATGATATACTGTGAGATAGGGCTGGGCAATATATAAAACATACATAAACATACACACATACATTATGGCTTTTGGTGTGTCAACTGAAATAATATGTACCTTGGAGATAGATAAAACAATTTGCTCAATCTCTTTAATTTTGGAAATGCCCGAGTTTAGATTCACAAGTGGGTGTGGAGTCCTGTCCATGTACTCAGGGAAGCAGTGCTGCCTGCTATGCCCTTTATTAGCCCACACACTTCCAACAGGATGTGAGAGATCCAGATTTAAATATTCTCTGTCTGACTCAGAACTGGGATTTGATGCCTAGTCCCACACATCCCAGAGGACCAACCTGACCACCAAGGTATTTGGAGATGAGATTCTCCAAATATCTCTGTTATTAAATACTGAAGGATTTTTTTTGAAAAAGGATTGAACCTTGTGTCTCCTTAGCAAGAGCTGTAACCACCAAGATATCAAGCCACTCACATCTTCTTTTTACTCCAGTGCTCTTTCTCTATATACTGTATTCATCAGAAAAAAAAAATAAAAAAAATTAAAAATTCATTTTCTTGTTTTGCTGAACATGAATTCTGGCTCAAATCCTAAAAACTTTGGCACTGCTCATTTACTCAGTAGTTTCCTCCAGTTCAGTTGCTTGTCATGGAGGTGAGCAAGCACAGGCAGCAGTAAACCATAGCACAGCAGAATCTTCTGTGAGGATTTGACAAGACTCACAGCAGATCAGAAAATACCAGGTATATTCTCCCTGTTTTTGCACATACAAAGCCACCCTACACACAACAGCATGCATCCATGAAGGCCTTTACCCAGGACCTTGCTTCCCTGGCTCAACAGGAACTCACCTCTCTCACTTTTATTAACAAGTCAATTGTATACCATAATTTCATCCCTGAAAGAAAAAGGGCAGGGTAGGGAAGTTCTCTTTAAGCACAAAGGGACACATTTTTAAAGCAGACCAGTGCATTAAAAAGTGCATAAGGCACTGATGCATAAAGATGTGGGTGCATAACTTAGAGGACAAATTGAAAATACATCCTACAAGGTATAGAGGGTCCTACTACATAATCAAGAGATAAAAAAATGCCTTAGTTAAAATGTTTTATTAAACCAATTCTGCATTCACTCCACATAAGAATCTCCATAGCAGGATGTCCCTTCTCCTGAAGTTCCATTTTTACCTGGGAATCCCCCATCCCTGTACAGAATGAGTACAACTGTAATGGTGACCTCTGCCTTCTGAGTCCCAGGCTGAGAGCCTCTGCTTCATTATACTGTATTTCATGATCTATGGATTTGTGTACAAAATTTTGCTACTTACCGGTTTGGCCTCGTGAGTGATGCTCCCACTCCAGAGTCTCTTCTGTCCCTAACACCAGTGGCTTCAGATTCATTCAGGGATGTTCCATCTCTGTCCATGTCACTCGGTGTGGTCCGGCCATCAGAAACAGAGTTTCCTTCAAAATCAAGAGTGATCTGTGTAGGTGACTGGAATGGCAACGACGGAGATTCCCTGACTGACATATCATCAACTGGCAGACCTGGCAACACATTTTTTGACCAGCCATCTACCACCTCCTGAAGTCCATTGACATGTTGCAAAATGTCATCTAAACGAGGAAAAAGGACATCTTTTTCTAAGTCCAGGAGGTCTCCAGTACTAGCATACAAGTGGGAACCTGGTACATTGTCATAAATACTAATTCTGCTCTCTTTAGGACAGCAAGCCATCAGTCCGGACTCTTTTGGAGTAGAGCAGTTCTGCTTTCCCAAAGAGATGCTGCCTGTCCTCCAGTTTACACTGTTACTGTTGTCTGTAGGTGAGAGGCTTTCAATAGAAAGTGCCTTTGGGAAGGTCCCCGGTTTGTGATCCTTTGGAATATGCACAACCAAGTTCTCTTGGGAATGAAATTCATTCTTGAGGTTTTGGTCTACAACTTGCCGTAAGGCTGTTCCTGCCAGAACATCTAAGTCCTCCAGGTACATCCCACCTCTCTTGTTTGCTTCATGGCATTTGCGTTCTTTCAAACACGGTGTGCTTACCCCACTGCTGCTGTTTTCAGACTGACTGCTCTCACTGCTGGATTTGGCAGAAAAGGAAAGTCCTCTTTTGACTGAATCTTGTCCTAAGTTGTGGAGATTACCATTGACTATCTGTACACAGTGCATATCTTTCAAGGATTTTGGCTCAAACTGGAGAACTGGTCCACTTATCTCTAAAGGACCTGTTCTTCCTGAGCCTTTTAGTTTTCCATGCATGCCTTTTGCTTTTAGTGTCTCCATGCGTTTTAGAAAGGTTTTTGCTCTGGTTTGTGTTGGTTTTTCATTCTTCAGGTTGTCCTTGGGGAACAGGGCAGAGTTTATTGCAGTGGAGTCCTGTAGCAGTGTGCTTTCCACATCATGATGGCTAGAGCAGTCGCAGGTCTCCCTGGCAGCGCTGCTGAGGCCGGATTGACTCCTGTTGTCACTTCCCCCACTGCTCTCGCTGTGAATAGATGAGACCTCAGGTTCACTCAGATCCGTAAGGACGCTCTCACTGCTTGTTGTATTTTTCATTTTAATGTCCCCAGAAGATCCATGTCTGTCTGGTCGGTGAAGCAAAGCATCAATGTCGTCCACCCGAGACCATCGTTTGCTGGTTCTTTGGAAAGTCCATTTATTACTGATAGCACAGAGATCTTCCTCATCTGAATCTTCACTCTGGAAAAAAGCAAGTGGCACATATTAAAAGCAGGTGCTTTAACTTGTTATTTGAATTAATGTCATTGTGGTGGTCCATGTGAGCAACAGATGGCAAAGTCTCTCTGCACCCAGTTTATGAAAAACTGGTCATCAGTCCTTTCGTAACACTCTTTTTCATTTGATTGTGAAGATTGTGAACATCTTAACAAGAAAGGAATAAAAGCCTGTTCCACGTTAGGAGTACCACTGATACCTCTTGGCTTCTGTGGATTGTCTGTGCACTGAATTGTGTAGTACTGATGCCCATAGTGACTCTGTAGAAAAAAAAAATATTCTGAAAGGTCCAAGTAGAGAGATTCCTGACTGCAGGGATGGTGTTAAAATACACACAGTAAAGATGGGGAAATAGGTGGGTACTACAGCAGCGTGAGCTATTTAAAAAACCAAGACAGCAAATATCTGGTGCTCCATGTAGTTTTGCAGTGAGAACTAAATAAACATCTATAAACTTCACAGACCAGATACATCTAACAAGATTTATGTTTCAGGAACATAACTACAGATAACAGCTGCAATGCTTAAAGAACAATAAAATAATATTTGGCAGTATTGCTTAGGGTGGGTCTGAGTGCAGGCAAAGGAAGGCAGATAATGCAGCTGTGGGCATGTGGGCAGGAGGAGCAGCCAGGCTCAGACCTGGATGGGGCAGCATCTACAGTTGAGGTGAGCTTTCCTACAGTGGCAACCACTGCTTTCATGGCCTCGGTGCCATCAGAGGTACCCCAAACTTGATGTGAAGCCTGCCACACTGTCTCTGGCTTCCTCCAACCTCTCCTGAGGCAGCAGCAGCCCCATAGCTTTTCCTGGTCTCATCCCTCAGCCTGGAGCACACCGATCTCTGCTTATGGTTAGGCAGCTTCAGGAGCTATTCTGCAATGCAGAGAACATGTGCCTTGGAAAAAAAAAATTGAATAAAATAATCTCTCCCTATGATATTTTTCTCATCTCTTTGCTCAAACAAACAAACAAACAAAAATACATCTTCAGCATGAAGCACGCAGTCAGTGTCGGACTTTTGTGTTCTCTAAGGACGCAAAGCCCACAGTTGCTAATGAGTATCCTTCCCCTGACTTTGAACTGGGTTTATACTGCATTATTTTTGTACATATGTTTTAAAGCAGAACAAACTAACTAACTTCACCTACATGACATCCAAACAGCTCTTCACATTCTTGGAAGCAGTATGAAGGCAGTAAAATATGACAGGCTGTCAGACTAAAACGAGGTGCTAAACCAGAAAGACTATTTTGGGACTGGAAAAATTCTCATTTTAAAAGTCTAATATTAGAAGTATTTTTATATGAAGTTTCAATGGTAAAGTTATCTCCAGTCTTTGACTAGATCTCTTCTGGCCTCTCTAATTGAAAAATGTAAACCAAATTTTACAAGAACGCCCAAAACCTTAAATAATGTAAAACCTCAAAAGCTGCAGATTGTGATCAGCAGTGTGCCAGGTCTTACTGATGCCATAAGCTTTTGCCAGTTTATCACTTCAAGTAAGTCAGATGTTTTAGATCATGTCCAAATCATAAAATAAAATATAGCCATGAAACTTTGGGTTTAGTAATTCCTTTTTCATCTGTTAACATTGAGGTGTGCAGTGCTTCTGCAGCTGATGTTAGTTCACAGGAATGAATGCAGATCTTAGTTCTGTGGCTAGTTGGACAGAAAAATTAAGCAACTAGTGAAGTATGAGGAAAAAGGCTAGAAAAGGCTAATACTGCTTTGGCCATTTTGTCTGCAGGGAAGAAATCAAATAATTCTACCTTTGTTTTAGCTCCACATCTTTCTATATGCATATATGGACCAAAGGACTGCAAAGCCTAAGGCACTTAAAAATCCATTTACTGTGGTCTTAGTAGTGCCACAAAGTGGATATTTTAAAAACCACAAGGGCATGTACTTTTAAATACTTAGTAGTGGTAATTACATCTACAAAGCATACCACTGCTGGAGCGTTGATGGCACCAGCCAATAGCATAAAAATATTTTTTTTAAAATTTGTTGTACATCCCAATAAGCCAAAGGGACCTTAAAGAAGATTCTTGGCTGACACAAATCCCTGTAGCTGCACTGACATTACTGTATGAAGTGACAGGATTTAGCCTGTATTTTCCTACAAGCTAGAGCTGATTAAACTAGCCTAAGTGGCAAAGATGTTGCAAGAAACACCAAGAAGAGAGCATAGAGCAGGAGACAGAAATAAACATAAATTCAGTGGTAAATATACTTTAAATCAAAAGTTTTGAGGGCTTTTTTTTTTCTTTCGAGAAAGCAGAGACGAACAAAAATGGATACTGGTAGTAAACAAGTTTTGCCTCTAACCACAACAGACAGGATTACATTCTGCTCAAGAACCACTTAGAAAATACAGAGGATTTTTGGTGTTAAAATTTCCAGCTCAATTAAATAAAGGCTTAGTTTTGGGGCTTTTTAACTGGTAAAGAAACATGTTTGTGTTTCATAAGAAGCAAAATCAGACAAATATGGAATGAAATATCTGGATGCCGAAATACTGCCATGGTGACTCACTACAAATTCAGCTGCACTGTGAGTCCTGTGACATAATGTGCTTTTCTTTTGATGGAATCAGTAGAAATTCTGGAAGCCACGAACATCCTGAATGACCCACTGTTCTTGTCAGATATCTGAATGCCCTGACAAACGAAACTGTCCAAAAAAAAAAATGTTGAGAGCACTTAGCCAAACCACATGTCACCAGCTATGGTCTGAAAGCAATGATTCATCTGATACAGGCAGAGCAGACATTTTGGAGCAGTGACTGTATACTTCTACTGACCTAGGGTGAAATCAAGTGCACGGCTTTGGAGCATATTCAAAAGTCCAGTTAATACCATTTTGTTTGGGAAGACGAGAAGAGGCAAGTTTCTTTACGAGTGACTGGTAACATTTGCCAAAGAGAAAGAGGTTTTGATTCACAGATTTGTCACAGTTGATTTAAAATAGTACAGCTTTTTGACTAAGGGGGTACTTGCCTGAGATACAGAGGGATGCTAACAAAAGGCAAAAAGGGGGTTTATTTGCAGTGGAATTCTGCCACAGTTTTCCAGCTGGGGGCAGGAATTCTCATAAATCGACAGCTGCAGAAGGTAGTTAATCCAAAGGCTAATCTCTGTCTGTCCAAACTGCTTATGGACATATTTGCAACACATACATGAGGATTTCTGTATGCATTTCAATGAAGCCAAGGGGAAGACAGCAGCCCACAGAAGGAATGGTTTGGGTGGGAGAGTGGGCAGTGGGGAACATTCATGCTGTGCTGGCTTTCACAGTAACCTTGCCTGGCAGCTTGTTTTGCCATATTTTGATGAATCACTCAAGCAGCTGTGCTAGTCCTGTGCAAACCTGTTATGCTGGAGCTCCAAATCAAGCTGATTTTGCATTTCATTGTTCAGATCACCATTGAGACCATTAGGAAAGGCAGTATCTACAGCAAAAGATTTATTTTGTTCAGTGTTCAATTTCAGACCCAATTTCTGGCTTTCACACTTGCATTTACATTTCCTCCTGTCAGCAGGCTCTCCTTCCTCTTCTTCTTTTACCCACAGTCTCTTTGACTTTCAGCTGCTCTGTGTTTGTGGACTTAAGACTCCTTCAGTCCCTCTTTCTCTATATTTTTCTGTGCTCTGCTTCTCCGTGGCCTCATGCAGGTATGGACCCAACTAGACTCTGTCCCCCTGAAAGAGTACCAAGTACAGTAATCTCTCTTCCATCATAAATCAACAGTCATCTGCAAGGAGCACACCTGAGGGCTTCAATCCATTCTGAACAGGGAGCAGTGGCAGCAAAAAATTAATAAAAAACAAAGATAACAAAAAATTCCTCCATTTTTAACATAACACAATCAAACACAGAAGCAAGCAAGCAAGCAAGCAAGTATAAAAACCTCACACCAAACCTAAAACACTTGTTAAAAGAGAAAAAAAGGACAGGAATGTAAACACATTTTCCAGGGGACAGTCAGTGTTCACCTGAATATGTTACTGTTTTGTAATTCTGTCTCTTGTGCAGTTCCAGTACCTGTGTTTGAACTACACGAGCTAGTGTTGAACTATACAAGCTAGTGAATGCAAACCAGACACCTTTCCAAGCAGGTCAACACACAATTGAGTTAGTTTTTCCTGAAGGACCTCAGCCTCTTTCTGTAGGATCTGCCTGCTCCAGACATAAAGTTTTTGTGTAGTCAGGGAATTTTACTATCCCTTTCTAAGGTATGATGTAGGTGTGCTGGCACTTACCAAAGATAAGAAAAATCCCTGATGCAGTGAAGAGAAGAAGTCCCTGCAGCTCCAGTGAATGGACAAAATACAAGCTGAAGAAGCTAGTGCACAGAGGAACAAATGGGCATATGCCAAAGGCAGCATATCTGGACATTAAAACCATTTTCTGTTCAAGTTCCCTCAAAGACTGAGTAGAGTATGATTGGACTGAATTTGCAAAGACACCAAAAATGCAGCTCTCAGAGGAAGTTGTAAAAAGGCACTAGGGCAAACACCCTACAAAGCAAGAACAGGGTCGACAACTACCATTGTACCCACTGCAGGGCTTGGGTGAAATTTGTGACCAGAAAACCAAATGTTCAACAGTTAATGCTGGACATGTTACAAAACTCTCAAAATCAATAGGCAGTTTCTGCAGTCCTTGCTGAAACCCTTTAAGCTCAAATAATTCCCATATTACACAGGAACTTCTAAGGATGACAGAGTTTATTTTCATATTCTTAACTGGGAAGAAGTCAGTGCAAGAAATAAAGAAAAGCTATTATTTTCATCTGAGCATTCCATTTTTTTTCTGAGAGGATTTTCCGTTATGTATTCACACAGCACTGACAAACAAGCCACTCTAACGAAACTGTACTGTCTTTTCATCCACTAACTTGAATTGCATGCATGCAGAGTTCAAGTACTGTGTGGACCCTTTTAATACACATAGTATTATTCCTGCTATACTAGTCACAGTTTCTATTTTATTTATAATTTCAAGATTCAGCAATTCACATTATCATGCATTCAGATAATGCTGACAACACATGTTCAAAGTCAAATATACTTAACTTACTTTTAAGAACATTAGTGACTTAAAGGCTAAATCAGAGCAGTCCCATTTCATGAAGTTTCCTTACCTTTTTTCTTAGGAAGTTCACATCGAGTTTCATTGAGGCGCACTTGTTCAGTGTGTTCAGTCGTCTACAGGGCAAAGCAAATTCAAAAGATTAGCAGCCTCTGATTACAGGGCATTACTTTTTGCAAGTTCAAAACCTTTTCTCTTATCTGACTGTAGGGTGCCAACTGCATACAACAGGCTTCAGGAACGATACTGGTCATATATTCCAGCTATAAGACCACTGCACTAAAAGGGAATCTTACCTTCACTTTACCTGATAGCCAGATTTTATAGATTGCTTTTTAACTCATAGACATTTACATACTTAGCACAGGTAACAAATACCTTTATTGGCTGGGGAAATGACAAGGAAGTGAGCTGCCATATGCAGGACTGTAACATTGGTCTAAACTGGGGATTTCAAAGCAGTGGTGAAAGAATTAAAAAAAATAAACAATGATGAAGTTCCTCACTTTTGGCAGTTGGCATCTCCTTTAAAAAGTTGACATCAAGAACTTTTAGCAGTTACTTAAATGTTTCCCTAAAGCCAATAGTTTCTTTCCCACATCTGTGGAACTTAGAGACAAGTTAACACACACAACATGTAACAAATCTAACATCTTTAAATAAATATTTTTTATTATTTTTGACTGTGTTCATACTGCTGTTATCAGTGTCTCCAGAAGGCATCTGCTTCGTAAACCCAAAGCTGTTCTGTGATAACAGTGGGTTGAAATAAAAATCTCTCTGTGTGAGTGCACCCATTTGCAAGAACCAACAGAGGACAAGAAAACATGCTCTTTCAACAGAGAACCTACCATGCTAATGATAATGGATTTGGGTTTTTTTTTAATACTTAAAGATCTTGATCCATGAAACCACCCAAATTCTAAAAGCAGAGGCTCAGAGTTAAATATGTTCGACTTTGAAAATTTTCCAGATCTAGGACTGAATTTCAAAATAAAGCAAGGCAGAGTGAGAGATCCGGGTTCCTACAACACTCTTCTGCCTGCATCCCCTGTGTCTTTATAGCAAGACCCGCTATTGACGCTTTTGGGTCTCAAGACAAGGCTGCAAGTCTCCAGAACTGATAAGATATGAAATATATGTGATAAGTTACAAGGACACATAAAAAAAATTTCAAATCAGTAATATAATCTCTCACACAACATAAGAACATTATGAAAGTAACATATTCCTGCCCAGATTTTCTAATATTAAAAATCCTTTCAAATTGCCACTGCTAACAAAGAAAAAGCCCATCCAATGTTGATCTTTCTTAAAAAAAAAAAAAATCCCTCACAAAATACCTTCTTCTCATTTGTAGATCAAACACTACTCCCTAATTCAAGCCAATAATTCTGTTATGCCAAATCAGAAAAGTCCTGTGCTCATTGTATTAATTTGAGTATAATGCATGCACAAGCACACCCCGCATGCATGACAGCAATGTTCTTGAAATAAATTTCAGGGTTTGTGGCTCTGTAGCTATATCTTCAGCCTTCTGCCCAGAAATCTTCATCTATTATTGCAAAACTTATCTTTTGCCCAAGCATGGAATTTCTCAACCCAAAGAGGCATTTTCCTGGGGCCTTCGGTCTGAAAAATGTTCAGTGCTTCTTTTGAGAACAAAATGTTTAAATTTACTTATCAGTATCAATTCCAAATATATAGAGGCAGAGACAGATTTTCAAAGGACTCCAGCCCAACTTTCTATCCCTAGGGACAGCTTCCTCTGAGCAGTGAACCGGAACCTAATACTGGAGTGCCTTCACCTCTTCATTAGCTGACCTGTGCTGAAGGGACAAGTCTGTAGCCACATCTCCACACTGACATGCCACTGTGTGCTGCTGAAGTACTTGTAGCTGTATGTCTGAATCAAGTTGCAGCTGTGCCCTCACACCTTAATATGGTGAGTGGCCAGACTAGTAATAGGGAATGACTCCTTGCTTCCTTGACCTAAATCTGTCATGCAAGGCTGACCAGGAGACAGACATCAGCTAAATTCATGCCCAGAGGCTCAGAAATTCTGAGAAACCACTGCCTCCTTTCCAGCTGCTCATCAACACTGAAAACCAAGCTATCAGCTGTACCTCCCTTGCGTTCATGACAACAGGCACTGAAGAGCCTCTTCTGGGAAAGAGGGTTTTCTCCACAGCAGCCCTTGGCAGGTGATCTCTGCAACTGCTTCCTCAATAGTTCACAAAACCCCCTCTAAACTTATTGCCAATTTGCAGTTGTTAGTGAGAAGATGTAGAAGAAAACATTTTCAATACAGTGACCAGTGCTCCTTCCATTCACTATGGTGTCACTTGCCTTCCAAAAATTAAGGAGCAAGTCATGCACTTCAGGAGCTGGGAGATAAGGAAGCAAGAGCCCATGATGTACCCTTCACCCTGTGTGCACTCAGGTATCTCTGTGCATCTCAGCCCACAGCAGAAAGTGTGGTGGCATTTCTATTAAGTGAGGCTGCTTCTGCAGCACAGAAAGGTGCAGAAAAAACACGATAAAACCAACAAGACCATCCAAAGCCATCACTTTTCCACTAATGGCATCCAAAAGAGAGATTGTTTCAGCAGGGATTAAGAGGTCATCTCTATAAAAGTGAATATCCTTACTTAAACTAGACTTGGGAAGCCACCCTGTTGTCCTGTCTGCTTTCTAACCTGGCTTTGCTACGAATAACTTGCTTCATCAAAAACAAAGCTACTTTTTACTGGGTGACAGGGACTCAACTCCAGGTTTTAAATTCACCCCTCTGCAAAACATCGGTATGCCTTCTGGGGCTCTTTCAGTGCTGTGGAAAGATTTGCCAGTGAAATTAGAGAACTAATGATCGTATTTGTGAGCTTGTCTGATACTAACAACTCAAATCAAAGCCAGTCTGTTTCAACTTCTTTTGCCTTATTGAACTGCCAGTGGTGGCAGAAAGCTTTTCTCATCAGTTTAAAGCTGTCAGATGACTGACAGCCAAGTCATCAGCAAGTCCTAGAAAAGCAAAAAACCAGAGGTTTCTGGCTAAAAAGGCTGTCAGTGATACCCCAGCTGAAATGAGAGAAGCTCTACACTTTTATGCCACTGCTTAAAAACATTGGAAAAGACTGCCTGTTTGTATTGTTAACAAAACACAAGGTCTGGACTTGAGAAAATGAAGGAAAACCACATAAAATAAACACAAGAGAGGTGGCTACATAAAAACCAAACAATCTAGAATGCATTTGAATGCTTGTCTGGAAATCTCTGTAGTGTTCAGGGGAAGACTGCAAAACATTTACTACAGTGTTTCAGTGATGTTAATTTTATCTCGTCTCCAGAACATCACAGGTAAACACTGCCTTGGTGGTTTAACACATCTCTGTGGTGAGACATCATCTCTATGTCAGAAAGTGACCTATGAAGCAATGCTTAAAACACCAGCAGAGATATTCAGGTCCCCAAAGAGATGTTTCTGGTGCTATTTTAGATCCCCTAGAATATCAAGCCTGACTTCAGCTGCTTGCAGGTACCTTGGTCCAGTCAAGACACGGAGAAGTCTGGGCTATCGGAGAAGATCTACGACAGCCAGGTATCAAAGATGACAGGCCTTTAGGGCTCTGCATACCATCTCCAGTGCTGTAGTTATTAACCCATATGATGGAAATTCTTTGGAATCAGGAAATCTCTGACTTTTGCATTCTTTACAGCACCGAGCAGAGTTTACAAATAAATACAAGCTTGTAAAAAGGCGGGATCTGGCCAGTTGGAAAGCCTTGTTGGGGACCTGTTGTCCTGCTTGAAGAGCAATCCAAGTAATAGGGAGACAACTCCGAAGTGAGTTGAAGTTACAGGGTAAACCCTGGAACTGTTCTGCAGCTGCTTCCAAGCAGGAGCTTGGGAATTCAGCCAGGGGCACTGGCCAGTCATGCAAGGGGAGGCATCACGGAGGGGGCTAGTATGGACACCACAGTGTCTCTATCTTAGCAGATCTGCAAATGTCCTCTCATATGGACTGTGACCAGGAAAACACACACCATATGGTTCTGAGGGAAGTATGAGACTATTTCTTTGCTTTATTGTTATTCCCAGCCAAGTTTAGGTGCTGCATACACGTCCCTATCTGGGTTCTTCTGATGCTGTGAACTTTGGAAAGAGGACATCCAGCTCCTCACACTGGAATCTGCTGAGGTCTTAACACAGTATAAGGTTCTCCCAGTACCACTAGGGCTGGTGTGCAAAGCTCACACTGGCATGTCCCTGCTCCACCAGTTTTGTGCATAAAGAGAATATACTGGTTTCCAGTCCTATCATGGCTGTCACTGAGGAAGTTACCTGATAGGCCACATGCTCACATGAGCTGAGTGATCTCTCCTGGGAGTCAATATGAGCCATTCTACTGCCTTCAGAGCAGGGCTTTCTGTCTTGCAAGTGGAAAGCCAGGCTTACACCCTAACAGCACCTAGAGCAATGTAACTTGGCAGTGGTATCGACTGTACAACCATCCTTTCAAAATTCTAATGGTAGGATGTCCCATCCTGTACAACAACCTTTGGGTTATTTACAAGCTATCTAAGAGACAACAGATAGGGAACAAAAGGCTGCTGACTGCCTGGCACAGTTTAAATTTTAAGAGCTTGGTTTAGGGGGCTAAGCATCAAACTGCTACATACTTGGTCTTTATGTTCTTAGTCACTGTATTTACGTGAATGCAAAAAGTACATGGCTTGGCTTCTCCTTCTCACCCGCCTATCACAGCAGCCACAAAAGTTCCCAGAGCAGAGTTGGTTGCTTGCTGTTTTGGAAACGACACAGAGATCCAGCTATAAAATTTTCATGCCCAATTATTATTTTGGCAGGCTGACAGCATTTGCTTGCAGATTGCCTGGCAATTCTCTATTGTTCATTACTCCATAAAATCTGAGTGGAATCTCTTGATAGATACGCCTCTAACCCAAAGGCCTCAAATTTGGTTTTTACCCTGCCAAATTTTCAATTATATTAGAAACAGCAGGGATGTTACAATATCTCAAAAAGGTCACTGAAATCTTTAACAACAGGGAGTCTTATGTTTTCTGACTAAAATACTACCAGCTGCCTTAAAAAAGAAAAGGTTCCTCCTCATTTGTGCCTCCTGCTATCTTGTATACTTCAGTGCCATAAGAAAACTGATTATAAAATGAGATTGAAAGTCTGATTTAAACCCACAAGAGCAGAGAAATTCAGTGTTTATGCTATTACCATTCAGAGCTAAAACTGCTCAAACTTATTATCCATTCTGGCATTCCAGCTTTAAAATTATCTTCCAAATAAAAATGAGAAACCCATTTTGTTCAGCACTATGGGCTGAATGCATTGTTAATCAGTGTGATGGCTTGGTCATGCACAACTTTGAGGACAGTTTTGGATGTTTGAAGAATGGAAGTTTTACTGCCAACCTGGGGATCTGTGCATACAGAAATAATAACCAACCTTTTTTTAACTTTCTGTTTCATCAAAGTCCATCACAGCCTGCAGCTCTCATACGATATACGGGCATGTGCCTTGTAGTAACACCACTGCAGAACAAAACAAGGGTAGAAAACTGGCCACAGTGGTCAGCTGAGCTATGAAGATTTCCAATACACTGGAAAACTATGAAGATGTTGGTTTGATAGCTAATACAGTGACAAAGCTAGTACTGGGGGCAGCGGCTGACACTGTTTACTTTTACTGATGAACCTGAATCTTGGCATTTGGTACAATGGTTTTTCACAGGTCATTTTCAGCTAAAGGCTTGAAGCTGCTGAGTTACATAAAATTAAATGTCTGCAAGCTGAAAACATAACCTGTATATAATACTTGTATCTCTAATCTTATAAGGTGCTATTCCTTTTTTTGGATCTAAACTGTTTAAAAACTCCCAACAAAAATTCAAGTCAACAGGTGTTGTCTTCTGAACAAATTACAGAAAAAGTTACTAGACAGTCATAAACCCCTTTATCTTTGAATAAAATAGTCTATAGGTCTCAGCAGTATCACTTGATTTAGGCAAATGTAAAGCATTTTGTCATGAGTGCATCTATGCAGCTGCTAGTCAATTTTCCAAAATCTCATATTTTAATAAAAAGAGAAAACACCCCACACCCAAAAAGTCTCTAGCTGCTCAGCTTATAATAAAAATCTCATAAATATATCAACCTAGTGTAACTGTAGGTGCATCTGTAGGTGCATTCTCCAGAGAGGCTGGAGAAACAAGAGATGAAGTGTTCCCACTTCTAGCTGCGTAGGTGTTGGATGCCTGGCGACCATGGTAGTACCACCATTACAAACTACTCCTGGGAAGAAAGACTAGGGAGAGTCACAGAGCTATGTAATGATTACACCTCACTGTTTGATCTCACAAGAAAGGGACAGGAACAGACATCATACTTGGATTTTTGAATGGTCCTTCAACTTCACGGGAAAGGGCAGAGGGGAAGAGATCTCAACCTCCTATTCGTACCACTTTCCAGTTTCCAAGCTGTAGCAAGGTATGTCTTCCATCATGCCAGACTGAAGCAGGGGGATGTACATATGTGTGGGAAGGAGGTTTCTTAGGCATGGGCATAGCAATCTTTCTCACCAAGCACACAGAAGAGCAGTGGGTCAAGTCTGCAGTTATTCTGCTTTCTGGCATCTGTGAGAGTGATCACTGAAGGATCCAATTCTTTCGTACTGATCTGTCTTCAGACACACAGGCTACTACACAGAGAAAGAGAATATTCTGTTCCTCATAACCATAAGAGACCACATGAGAAGCAATAGCTCTCACTTGCAGCAGGGGAATTTTGGGAAAGTAATCTGACAGCTATGCCCAGTAATTAGCTAGATCCTCCAGGAAGGAGGACATATAGCCCAGGATGGAGAGACGGACTAGATGAAGTCTCTTCCAGCCCTGTTTTCTGGGATTCTTAGAAACCCTCTCTGCATTCCTCCATCACAGACTCATTAATCCCTGCAATGCACAGTATGGTGTGGAATAGCATACCATCTCTGATGACTTTAGCCACAGTTGCAGAAGGGGAAATAGAGTCTGGTCTAATTATCTTGATGTTGGTGTTGTGAAAGTTTCCATAACATGTAATAAAGGCTGCTTGCTTAAGGGCCAGATGCTCCTTTGTCCTTACTTGAAGAGGAGAGCAGCAGAACCCAGCTTGAGCTGAGCATAGGGGAAAGAAGAGGGAAACAATGCCTCTGCAATGTGGTTTTGTAAAACTGCCACAGAATTTCTGTGTCTTGAGTCCTGGGGGACAGTACTTGAGCAATGCAATACAGTATATTCATCACAGGCAGAGTATAAAAAGCAAGATCAACAGCAAACACAGGCCCCCTGGGAGGTGCAAACCAGGGAACAGTTGTAGTAGCTGTAGTACTGGGGGGTTCTGGTCCCGCTCTCTTACTGGTGCCAAAAGAGAGTACCAAGGGAATCACAGCAGCAGGAAAACCACATCTGCTGCCAGAGAATGGGCATGCTGAATTCTATGCAATGAAGTTTCAGCTTTTCTGCTGCACTTGGACATAAGAGTTATTAATGTGTGACTCAGATGTGACTCTCATTTATTCAGGATTTGCTTGCACTACTGCTAGTTCTTAAAAAACAGCTGTTTCAAATCCATTGGATTTGGGTCTTCTCAAATCATGTGATGTTCTCTATGAGTGCAGTGGGTGTCCTACTGCTGGATTTTCCATAAAAGAAATTAATTTAGAATGCTGGCATTATACATATCATCACTTAATTCACCTGGACAAGCAAACATCTCTGCTGCTACTATGCTAACAATGACAAATCAGCTCACGCTTTTAAATTATCAGAAAAGAAACTTTAGGTGTTCTTTACCTGCAAAGAGGTTCTACAAGGTCCTTGTCAAGAAAATCATGATCTTTCTTTACTGCAGCAATGTCAATGGGAAACTGGGAGTCTATAAAAGGAGACACAATATTAAGATGACTGCTTGCTATTCAAATGAAAATACAGTCTACACCTAAATTGCTTTGCAAGTGTTTGCTCACTGAAATCTAGTATGACCAATTTCACTCAGCTCTGGTTCCTTTCCAGCTGTAGCTGTGATCCTTTGAGCCACTTTATTTTTTTTCCTCTTAAACGTATAGTTGAATGTCTAGTGCACCAGAATGAGAGAAAAATTATTTCACTTTGGCTTAAAAAAACACTCAATTGTTAGCAGTTCATTCTAGTCCCTTGAATAAATGAGTGAGATCCAGGAATTACAAACACACTTTCTTTATCCACATGAGCAACAAGGTTCTTCATTCCCATCACAGTGACTTAATGAGTTATTTGCTAGACAGACTTTGCCTAAAATCCAGAAATGTACTGTGCTTTTTGCTTTTAATACAGATCCCAATAACTATTATTTCAGACAGGGGGTTACTCAAATAATAGACAAAAAAACCCCACCTGAATTATAACCCCCGATACTAGCTACAAAGCCAGAATAGTGTGCTGGAAGCTGACATTTTTAATGTGAAGTGACATGGCTGCAACACGTTAGTGGGCTCTGCAATGGTGGACGGGTTCCAATGCTGTGGCTGCTCTCCAGACTGCTCTGCCATGCTTAGGTACCACAGCAGGATGCTGGGATACAGGAACTTCAGCCAGCATTTTCAGACATTAGTGCTTAACACTGACATAATAGATGCCTGTAAAAAGCACCTTGTTTTCAGAGACGCAGACTGTCTAGAGCACATATTGATTGCATGGGAACTGCTGGAGCCCAGCACAGGTTGTTTTTTGGAAAGAACATCCCTTTGAGTCCAGCAGGCAGCAGGCTCTCCTTTCTCTGGGAGAGTCAGTATCTGAGAAACTCTGATCAGAATGCAGACACAAAAGTACTACTGGCTACTCAGGGACTGTGGTAGATACATATTTATGTCCCTTTTGGTCTGGCATGCTTATTAGTCTTAGTTGGATTTAACAGAGTGTCCCTGCCTCCTGTGGAGCCACCTGAGCATCTCTGCATGCTGCTCCTGGTCCCCAGGCACCTGAGCAGCTCATCAGAACCCACTACCTGAGCTGTGATGGACCTCAGCTGGCCATCAGAAGCCATGGAGGTGTCCTTGGCATCATGCTCCCCACCACCCTCAGCCTCACACAAGGGCATGGATGGTGTTCAAGCCGGCTCTCTGCAGAGCTGGCTCTGACCCATGAGGTTTCTTGGCCATCGTTCCTGCTGTGCTGCTTCCAACTCAAGCCGACCCTGGAAGGTGTCCAGAGGTGTTTGGTGGAGCTGTGCTTTGGCTAATAAGCCCAAGTGGGCCGAAGCTGGCTCCATGTTTCTGACAGAATATGCAGTTTGGGAAATGCTAGGATCAGCTGCAGTTTCCTTCTCATTGTGGAGATAGGGAGAGCAGGAAAATCCAGCTCCACTCCCCAAACCTGAATGCAGAAGCAGAACAATCACTTGCTCTGCCCTTGGGGGCACTTCTTCCCTGGGCACAAAATTTACAGCTAGGAAGGGGACATCACCATTTGTACTGAGTTAGCACTGAAATATTGGCTTTTCTTACTTTGCAAAAGTGAAGTGCAGCTCAGATTATTCAGTTTTGGTAACTTTGCTGAGTTTTCAATCTTATTTTCAGCAAGATCAAAATGTGCAATAACTTTCAGTGTTTTCAGCTTATTTTAAAAACGTTTCAGGAAGTTTTTAAAAAAATAGACTCATGGTTTTGGATATTTTGTACTTGTTAACCTTTGAGGTTTACACAAACTATGCCCCTCTTTTTTCTTTTTCTTTTTTTTTTTTTTTCTAACTTCCCATGGCTATGAGGGCAAGAATCTTACTTTTCTTTATGCACTGGTATGACTCCAGCAGCTGAGGCTTTGTGAAACACCCAGCCATGACCATAACTCAGTTAAATGTAGTGTTGGCCGACTCCAAGCTTTCCTAGCAAGGGCCCAGCGCGCCTTCAGTACTGCACAAAGAGGCAAAAAACCTACTTACCCTCATAAAACTGAGCATATTGGGGAAATCCAGCTGCACGTAACCAGTCACACGCTTCCTTTGCTTCGATTTCTGAGCAAAAAGAGAAAAGAGAAAAAAGATGACACTTCGATATTTTGAATTATAAGTTCTTTTATTACAAGGAAATAACAAAGAGACCTTTTTAGTATCTATTTGTTGCTTAAAGAACTGTCATCACTCTGAAGTATTTCTTTATAGCATCAGAAGAGAGTCCCTCAAAGAAATCTGCCTGTCTCTGCAGGACCTTGTGGAGCATATAGCCACTTGGTGACTGGGATGAAGTGTTAACCATTTCCTCACAGCAGGAGAAGTTGCTTAGCCAGGTTTGTGGTCCTGGGATCTATCCTCCCCAAGAGTAAGTTGTTGGTGAGTGGTGAAGACGGAGTAGGGTGAAAATGGGGTGACTGCGAGCATGCACTGCATTTTTTTCCTCTTCTGACATTTCTTGTGGAGGGAAATGCCCCATGAAATCCACTGAAAGCTCTGCCAGGAGAACCTCAGTGCACATGTCATGATACTGAAGGGACAGTCACACAGGTAGCATGTGCTTTCATACCTTTAGCCATCTGAATTCCATTATGTGGACTCCCTCCGTAGTCTATAGAGAGTCAGTTACTTTCAAAGGGTGATTTGTTTCACGTTAAAGTAGTGTCTGAAATAGGTGGAATAAATCAACTACTGACAATGCTTTTCTCTTGTGACTGCTAATAGAAGAAGAATAAACAGCTACAGGTATGCCTGTAGAGCTAAATGAAATAGAGATAGGCAGTAGCTTCAAGCACTGGACCCCAGACTGCTCACTCTTTAATTTCACTCCACTTCCAGGCCTGTTTCGGACTGTTTCAGTTATCTATCAAGACAAATCTTTTCTTGGGGAGGCCAGTACTAAGCAGGGAGAAGAGGAAACAGTCTGTGTCATCTTGTCCTTGCTTCTCTGCTGTTTAGAAGTATAGACACAGCTGATGCTGAACTGCGTTTCCTCTTTCAAACAGATTTCACTGGGTAAGATCAGTGACTCATCCTACCCCTATGGAAGAGGTGGGGGAATTATCAGCTGGACAAGAGAATATTTTGGGGGTGACAGTAGGATTAGGTGAGCATGAGGGAATGGAAAAAAATCACGTTCAAGTGGGGGATTACTATAGACCTAAAGCTTTTTGTACAGGGGAGGCAGACCCACCCTGTGCAAATACTAAAGAAGCAGTAAGTAGACGTCAGGCATGCAAAAACAGAAGATAAATTTTGAAGTGTCTCCAGCAAAATAGACCTTAAGCACGCCAGTGGTCACATGCACAGTTACACACCCAATCTCTGAAGTGACCAACATGTGTTGGCAAAAGGTACCTCAACTTTTACTGAGCATCTTGGGCTCATTTTGGGGAAAGCAGTGTGCTGGGTCCAGCTATGCCCAGCACCCAAACTGCCTGCATATGCAGCTGCTCCCAGAGCAGCCAGAGGAACAACTGAAAATAGAAGCTCATCCACATAAATGGAAAACCAGGGAAACATGAAAAATCTGGGAAACATCTCCTTGCTGTCCAAATCTAGATCAGGATCTACGACTTGAACAGTTTCGGTTTACAAGATCAAAGTTAAATCATGTATCTGTACCTCTTACCCTTGGAAAATATGAAGAAACAGAGAGTGCAGGTGTTGAAGAAAGTAGATATTTTATGTTGCTTATTAATCAACCTGAGTGAACCAGTCAAAGGTTTTGGCACATTTGTGGTTGTAAAATCCAGACAGCCATAATACAAATCCCTAAATATAAAACAAGCAATGGAGCTGGAAAAAGATAATCAGGCTCTCTTGCTCTCCTGTTGTAAATCAGTTTTCTACTAAAATGCATTTTTATAGATAGGAGATGCTGGCATGAACTTTTGCCTATGCAATTCT
>JAWWLV010000001.1:49064020-49081617 GCA_035041135.1 Platyrinchus mystaceus
GTTGTAAATCAGTTTTCTACTAAAATGCATTTTTATAGATAGGAGATGCTGGCATGAACTTTTGCCTATGCAATTCTGTTCAGATCATCATACCCTGAACGACTTTACCCACTGAAGCTCACTGTAAAATGTGCTTTGAACATACTCTGCAGTATGTGACCCACACACCTTTCTGATCCCCTACATAATGAGTCACACCAGAAAATTTTGTAGCAGAAATCAAAATTCAGAACACAATGTCTATATATCAAAAGCCTGATTTCCCAAAGATGATTAGACAGCCAGTAACAGCTCCGCAGTGATCGCAATCATTAGCAGTGCTGAAAAGATTTAGGTCTTAATTTGCCTTGACATTAGCTCATGTCAAGGCCAAAAAAAGGAGTACGAAAGTACATTCAGTTCTTGACACTGCACAAAAGAATAAGCAGCTTTCCTAAAACGTGGCTCTCACTATTGCACATCTGTGTGCTGAAAGCACATCTCTATTATGTTTCAGTTAGCCTGAGTATTTCTATTAAATGCTTGGAAAAAAGACAAATCTTTATACTTTTTTCTTTTGCTTAATTCAATCTCATGAAGCACAGATTAATCAATTCCATTTCAAAATGTATTTTGCAACTGAGAACAGCTGCATGTACATTCTAGCTTCATCTGGAAACACAACTGACAGAGGCTGTGGGTGATGGAGAATGCTACCATTTAATGCTCTTATATGCTTATCATATTTCAGTGGTTTTTTTGCAGTTGGCTGCTCAGAGCAGCTTGCTGAGGAGCATTACTAAAAAATCTCAGGTTGCAATGGGTGAGTAATTGCGGGGAATAACCAAGAAAGTATTTCTTACTCTTTTCTGGGGGTTTTATGTTTTTGTGATGGTTTTGGTTTGTTTGGTTTTGTTGTGTTTGGATTTTTTTGCATGAAGTTGTTCATAATGCACTGTATTCAGTCAAATATCATTGACTAATTTCTGCCTTCAAAACTTTGACTGTATCTCCTCAATGAAGACATCTGTGGAGAGTATTCTCATTTTCTCAACAACTACTTCAGAGTCAGCCTTGAGTAAGATTTGATAAGCTCCTAGGATACTGGGTCTCAAGAGAAGTATCAGTGCCCAGTTCCCTCCCATCTCTCTCTTTTTGGTCTTATTCAGAGGACAGGAGAAGGGGAGAAGTGCAATATGGTGCTGGCACAATCAAAAATATGACTTTTCTCATACAAGTGTATTTCCACTTGCTAAGGGCACCTGTTCCAGCTGTTCCCCTCTTGGCCACTCCTACAGTTTAGGTGAAAAGGCAGAACCAAGGATTCACTCTTCAGCAGACATCAAAAGTGATTTCTACGATCTTGCCCAGGGCATGTAATACAAGTTATAGTTCAGATTGCAATACAGATGCTTTTATTACTGGATATTGTAATGTTTGAAAAATAAGTTGAGATGCTAAGTTTAATCTTCTCTTTCCATTCTCTAATATCTATTTTTTCTTACTTGCTAGTTAAACATCAGTTCAGGCTTTGAGAAGAGATGTGTACAGCACCAAAAAGACCTCACTGAAGTTGTCAATGAAGGGTTGTAGAAATACTTTTGGCAGTGTTGGGCCAGTCCTGTTCCAATGTCCAGGCTAACACAGGGGTCTGATCCTGCCTGCAGCAGCTGCACTGTCTTGGTGCAACTGAAGGATGTGGAAAACTGTATGTGTTCACAGGTGGCTCCAAGGCAGCTTGTCAACAGCACAGAGAAGAGCTGAGAGGCTGAGAAGGGTGATTTTAGAAAGGGCATGGCTCAAGGCTGGCAGGAGCCACAGCTCCTCCCAGAAACATGTGAGCCCCAACAGACCCACAAGCAGCATCTCCCTTGGCAGGACCAAAAGGCTGCTTGCCACAACACATATGATAGTGGATTTGTCCTTATGTACTGCTACTCTGCTCTGCTTTGTTGACAGAAAAAAAATCAGGGATAATTTACCTACTACTTTCCACTTGCTTTGGTCGCAGTTAACAATAATCATTAATTACTAAGGCTAGATAATAACTCAGTCACAAATACTGACAACCATTGCTTTTTCTCATGTAACTTGAATTCTAAAATTTTTTTTTTATTTTTTAGCTGAAGCTTGGCAGAAAACAAATTTCTCTTTTTCATTTCATTTTTCCACTAGTAGTGAGTTATAACTGAGATTCACATGTGCAAAAAGCCCTCCAGCCACGTTTCTGGGGATGCTCTCCTCATGGCCTCCATATTCCCCTCATCTACCAGCTTTCCCAGGAGGTATGTCCAAAGTCCACTGCACACAGACGCTGCTGTTTCTTCTCACACCTTGTCCCAGAGGTCTCCTAAAAGTTGCCTCTGCTTCACCAAAACCTTTCAGTGCCCACAGTGACTGAAAACCTTGCCACACACCTCTTTTATCAGCTAAGACATCTTGTTTTTTCCTCTTTTCCCCCCATGGGATTGTCTTTTAATCTTTTCTCCTAGAGTTGTTCCATTGTGTATTAAATTAAATGTTTATCAGACACTGATATGGTAGCCCGAAGCATATATCGTGCAGTGGAGATTGAAGTGCAAATCTCTGACCCACTTTTAAAATTTATTTAGAGAAAAATGAGGAGACAGGGTCACCCAGGAAATGTGACAGATGTCTAGAGCACTGGGACTTGTCTTTGAGTCCATCTCTACTATTAGGCAGGTTTGAGCTTGTTTCCCGCAAACAGTGCTCTGGCTATTCTGGGGCTAAAATGGAGATAGTTGCTTGCCATCTTTCCCTCTCTTCCAACACTTTCTCTAGCTCTCCACAAAGTGCTCTGATGGTGCCCAACTTCAGATGAAGACTTTAGCAGCCAGATGCCACTGAAGGGGACATCCTTGCCCCACCTACCCAATGCCAGCTGGCTCCTTCTCCTGCTTCCTTTTGTGCCACACCAGCTCCTGGTGAACCCCTCAGAGACCTCACTCAATCCCCTAAGCTGGTAGAAAACTAACTCCCCGAAATTGAGAATGGTCTGCTGTTGGATTAGCAAACTGACACAAATCCTCTAAGGATCCTGTTTAGTCCACATCAGCTCCATTTTAACAAACCCCCAAAATACCAAACCACCAGAACAGTCCCTCCTCACGTGACAGAGCACAGGACAACTGTCTAAAGTTGTTTGGAGAAAAGTGCTCCGTCAAGAGAAAATCATGTAAGAAATTGAGGTCTCCAGCTTGGGATCATATCACCATCCACAAATATCAATGCAATGCTACAGTCCTTTCCCTTTTCCTGTCTAGATATCAGCATTTCATCTTATTTTTGCCTTTCTGCCACTATTCCTCTGTCTCTTCTATCTTCTGTTTTGGTGTTTCCCCTTTTTTTTTTTTTCTTTTGATTCAGGTACCCCTTTGCACAATGCAGTGAAAGAAATAGAAACTAGAATAAACAAGGTACATAATTACCCCATCTATTGCATTTATGGCAACTTTATGTGATAACCTTTATTATTCATCTGTCTGTAATAAATCACTGTTTATGCTTATTTTTTATTCCCCCTATATCGTTCACCACTTAAATCTAATTTACTAGACTCAGATAAAATATCTGGGGTATTAGAGAAAATGATTAATCAATTAATTGGAAAGGAGTGCATTTTACTGTGCCACATCACTGAGCTCCAGTGTCCATCCTAAATCAGTCCATAAAGTAGAAGAGGTCTCACCCTTGCAAGTCTTTGGGAGAAGAGTTAACTTGGTAATAGCTCACAGATTTGAAGGTGTTTAGTCTGGTGTTATTATCCAAAAGTTACAATAACTTTTCCTCCTTCAAGAGGATGAAAACTGTTGGGATGAGAGTTTGTGCTGCATCTTCCACAACAACAACCACCTGGAATTTTAGGGTCAGTTTGGAGGCTCAGCTCATGCCAGGGCTGAATAAAATCTTTTACTCTCAGGAGTTGCTGTGGACCTCCGCGAAAGATAAACCAGGGAATACTTCTGGGAAGGAAACACTGATCATGTCTTAGACCTGAGGCATGCTCAAAGCAGCTGTAGACACTGTGTGGGAGAGCTTCAGCCTTGTCTCACTGGTCCTGGTGTATAAACCTTTCAAGTCACCAACAAGCAATGTCACCACCCTGATGTCTTCCCAGAAGAGCACTCATAAGGAAAGTTCAGTTCAGGCTGAGGCTATTTGAGAACAGCTCCAGTGCATTTCAGCTTCTTCTTGCAGCCCAGTCCGACATACTTTAATGGCTGCCATTACTGTCCTGCCCCTATATCTCACAGTTTTTAGGATACTTATCTGTGTAACTCCTATTCTTATTTTACAGAATGGGATTAAAAGCACTTCAGAAGTACATGAGCATGTTAGAGGTAAGGATGGTGGGAAATCGGTGCTTGACTCTTTTATCTGGCTGTAAAAATATGACTACATCACTCCTCTGTTACTAATACCCTTAGAAATCTGGCCTGGACAGCCCAAATTCCAAATTTCTGATACTTAAGTGCATCACTCTGCCATTACTCAGCTACTATGTAACACTAAAAGCTGATAGGTTTCCATTGAATGGCATTTGCAAAGCTTCTTCAGAGATAAGAAATTAGATTACACATAGGGCATAAAGGTGCTAAATTGGAATTAACAGGACAATATTTGTAAACATGAGAAAAGACTTGGTATACATTTCTGTGCAGAGGACATTAGTGTCTCTTAAGTTACTTAGTCTTTTAGCATAACTTGCTGAGAACTCAATTTCTGGGAATGATTTTAGGTAGAGGTCTAATGGTTTACCCCATTCTCTTCCACTATGTAGGACTTTTCCAGACTAATTCCAATAATAACACAACAGCAATTGTACCATGCAGCCATAAAATTACACTTTATAGTACAAATATGTAATAAATAAAATAAACCATAAGCACACAATGAATTTATATGATTTTACTACACTATGATGCATAGTCTTCAATAAATCCAGATAATAAGGTTTTCAAAAGTGGAATTTCATTGGAATTATTTTATATCATGACACATAGTTACTATTAGAAACAAGGTTATGTTTTGCAAGGAAGGAACAAATGAAACTGTCAAAGTGTTATTTTAGTAGTCCTTAACCTTTTGTGGAATATTGTGGTACTAGTAATAATACGATAAAATATGGACCTTTTAAATTACTGTGGCTGAATATAATTCAAATGTCAATAGAAAAAGATCCTTTCAAGCTCATAAGTAGTTTCTTTATGTGTAAGTCTTTACACTTGGTGAATAATAGTCAGATGATGTCCATTCATGCTCTGACTTGTAAGAAAGGTTGAAAGTGAGAAGTATGATTATTTATGGGCATGAAAAAAACCCCTCATATGCTGAGATATTAAAAGATTGGACTGTTTACCTTGGAGAGCAGATGAATACGGAAGGGTTATAATAAAAGAGTATAAAATCAGGGGTAATACAAAAACAGGAAATTGGGAACTTCAATTCACTCTACACACAGTACAAGGACAAGGAGAATAATAAAAAGGGAGGAATGCAAAAGAAGGAAGGCAATCTGAACTGATAGAGGATTTTTTAAAAATACAATCTATAACATGAATTACCAAAGGACACTGGAATCAGGAAATGGGTGTGCTCAAAACTGAGTTGATGTCTTATCTGACTACTCACTGCTACCACCACAGATTTGGAAAAGAATTCTCCAGAATGGAATACATGAAACTGAACTAAAGACAGTGTTATAAGAATATTTTTTCTCAGTTAGATGATCCCATATACAGCTCTTCCTTCTGAGCTACTGACATTTCTATTACTCATAGTCTATGACTATATAAAATATTTCTTTCAATGACTACAATGATACTTTTATTTCTTACTACAACGAAATTCTGCACAGCCCAGCTGTGAGACTTCTTGTCAGTCTTTTATCTTAAACAAGGCTGGATTTCCCAAGGAGAAAGGTGTGTTTTCCAGCAAGGAGTTAGGAACCTAAGTCCCCCTTGGGTGAAAGGATTATGCTAGGAAAGGATTACGAATTCCTTTCCCAAATTAATGGGATTCTGGTAAAACTGGTAGACCTGAAATTTACAGCAAGTTCATCAGACACTGGGAACAGTGTCTGTATCAATATTTTTTACATGTAGATATCATCAGAACTAGGTGTACAACACAATCAGTTCCCTCATGCTAATAACAAGAAGGTGGCTATGCAAATAGCAACAGGGAAATCACAGTTTGCAGTGCAGAGAGACCTTGGTACCACGCACTCCACTCCACACGGTCTTTAAGCTGAGAGGTGACTCGCAGGGGCCATTGAAGCAGCCAGCACACCAAGCCAGCACGGATGCAGGGACACAATAAAGACCTTAGAAGCAAGAAATATTCTGAGGGACTCCTAGTTCATAGTAATTAGCCTGCTTGCCAGGCAACCATCAGTGTTCCTACAAGTCTAGCACAAAATCAACTCCCTAGGGAATTCTCCCATTATGCAGAGTTCCAAGGAACTCCCTCTGGTACAGGGTGTAAAGCACACTCAGTCACCTAGCCATAAGAATGGAATGAGATTTGGATACCAAGTTGTCTTAACATTTGAAAGTTTCAGACATAACATTAATAACGTTGCAAAGATGTTTAACAGAACCAACTGATGCTGCAAATCCCATCCATGTTATATGGCTCAGTTATGTGATAAAAACAAGAAATCCAGGCCTTCGAGTGTCCTCTTGAGATTTTTTGTTGCTCCTTATCATCATAATTTCTATTTACTGCTGGTTTCCCTTTCTCCTTTTCTTTCCATGTCTTCCACTTAAAACCAACTCTCTTCCATTCGTTTCTCTGACATCTCTGCTACCCACTGTCCCACATGTCCACTCAGTTTATACAACCTTACTCCATGCAAGGTTGTTTCCCATTGTTTAGCCATGTTCCTTTCAAATTCCTGAAACAGGATTTTCAATCCCTCCTATCCCAAAAAATCCCTCCCTATTTTCAAGTATCACTTCAAAAACACTTTTCTTCTTAGCTTACAATTGATTTGTACAATGCAGCACTTTGAGATGACACTAATAAAACAATAGCTTGCAACCCACATCTCATCTTGAGGCACTTTAAACCATTATAAAAACTGAAGAGAAAGTTATATATAGGGATCACTTCATCCCTGGGTGAAATGCAGCTGCATTAGGATGAAATGTGGCAGCTGCACAAAAGAATGCTGTAGCAGTTTATGACAAGAAATAAGGAGAATACTTTATCCAGCTGCAACTACTAACAGGATTTATGAGAAAGATAACATTCACATAATATATATATATATATTGGGAGCTGACAAGGACATCAGGCTCTCCTCCATTTAGTCTTTGGAAAAATACTCTGGTTTTGCTAATGGACAGAAGTGATTAAGAGCTTGGTTCCCTTCACATCCTCCTTCCCCATTAGGATTTATATTCCTTTTCTTGCCTTCTGACAGCTCCCATGAGTCTTGGCTTAGTATAGACTTGGAGGACAGAGTACCACCCATCCATTCTTCAGTACCATGCTGACTTTCCCACCTATTTGGCCTGTCACTCAAAAGCTGAGAACTGCTGACTTGCGAATTAACAGAACTTTGATACATGAACACTGTATGCCCACTGAAAAATATGTTTGGATAAAGATCTGGAAAATGTGAGTCTTTAAGGACTCTAGTATAAAATACATGGTAATTTTTAATGTGGAAGGAACATTATCAAATAGGTAAAGAAGAGGTAACAATCCCACCCCTTAGGATCTATTTCAAAACTTCTGATGACTCAGAGTCACTATGGACAAATTTTTAAAATAGACTCTTATTTTACAAGTGTCTGTCTTTGGGTTCTCAAGAGATCTCGGTGGCATCTAAACTTCTACGTATTATGGCCTGAAGACTAGAACAGCTTCTGAGCTCAAATTGAAAAGGGACAGGTTGCATCCAGCTGGTATTTAGAAAACCTCCAAGTGTACACTTACTTGCCACCCAGATGTGCTATAAAGCAATTTTTGCAACCTACTGTTGATAGTTCAATAGCTAGTAGATATTATGAAAAAGCAGCCATTGGACCATGGTAGCTGTATGTACCTATTCATGTTGTATGTTCCTGTTCAGCCTCGGGAAGAGACCAGTCTCGGTGGAATCTCGTCTACGAGTATAAATATCTGAAGGGAGGGTGCAAAGAAGACAGAACCAGAATGTTCTCAGTGGTGACCCATGACAGGCAACGGGCACCCACTGAAACACAGAAACACTTTTCTGCACATCATGAAACACTTTTTCCCTGTAAGGGTGACTGAGCACTGGTACATGTTGCTCAGCGAGGTGGTGGAGGCTTCATCCTTGGGAGATATTCAAAAGCCATCTGGACACAGTTCTAGGCAGCTGGCTGTAGGTGGCCTAACTTGAGCAGGGGGGTTGGACAAGATGACCTCCAGATGTGCCTTAATACCTCAACCACTCTGTGATTCTGTGACTATTTCAGGAAATGTGTAAAAATAACCCTGAACTGACCCAACAGTAAGAAAGAAAATATCTCCATTAGCAACATCATACTTTTCTTAGTGAAGAATTTCAGCTTCCTTACTGTAAGCTCCTCTACAGCCCTTTTCATCTTGAGGAAAACTAGCACTATTGATTTTGGGACCCAGAGAGTCATGGGAAGGACAAGAATACTACCAGGGAGAGGAGTAGATAATAGGAAGTACATATATATCAATTTCAACTGTACCACTACTGGAAAGTTGCCATAACTTTATACTTGGAATTGTAAGTGTTATTATCTTTGCAGCTGGGCTAACTCTTTGATTAGATTGCTAATACTTTAATCACTAGAGCAGTAAATTTTTCAGTCAGTAAACAAGGTATGTTTCTTCACTGCACATAAATTGCACAAGGTGTTTTGTCTGGTACTCTGCCCTTGAGATCTGGTTTGAATTTGGATGCAGCAGATGGACTCCACTACATGCAGCTTGTAGCTACCCCCTGTCCTTGCAAGGTTTTGAAAAATGTCATCTTTTGCAAGGCAGGGGAGATTTGCAGACAGCCTGAACTCAAGCAGCATACAAGATGTACAAGGTCTCTGGAGTGGCCTGACGTTCAGAGGGCTCCCAAGAGGATGTAGTGCTGGTCTGAGCATTAGTTTCAATTCTCATGGGTAGTCATAACTCCAATTAAAGACAGAGATTCAATGTCTCTGGAAGTCAGGGTTTTCAAGCTCAGTGTCCTAAACTGGAGGTCAAGTTTCAGACTTCAATGCCTTGCTTAGATTTTCCATAATACCCAATGTGGTTTGCATGTGTGCGGTACTGAAATTAATTGGTCAGACAGTAATTGGAGCTCGTCAGATGAAAGGCACTATGGAATGCAAGAGAATGCTTCATGTTATAATTTGAGCGAAAACATAAACAATACCCCAAAAGATAGATGCTGTCATCATAAACTTTCTCTCTGAATTATGCAGATAAGTAGAACAAAACCTAATTCCTTATCAACATATTAATTATTCTTTGATTATGCCCTTCATGTTCTGTAGATGTTCAAATTACATGTGGGCAATCAGATATACATCAGAGAAACTCTACCCATCTGAGGTGGTCTTCATGCTGTGAATTTATATTAAACGCTGAACATTAATATGAAAGTAACTCTCCTCGGAGATAATACTTTGATGTATTAATAAAAAGACTTCTCAGTTCTTGTTTATCATAAATCAAGATTAAAACACTTTCTTTTGGAGTTCTGTGTGAGATGAGTAATTTGTAGTGCAAGAAACGTTGATAAGATACAGCACATACAGCAGAGTTCAAATATTGAAGACTGAGTTCCAAATCCATGGCTTGTGCACAGTGAATGCAATGCAAAGTGCTGAGCTCCCTCCTGGTATTATCAGTATTATCTGCCATTACCAGCTGATCAACACTCCAAGCAGATATGTCTTTAGATCCCACTGTTTCCTTATTAGCTCTTTTCATGAAAGGGCCTATTGAGAAAGATGTCCTGTGTATTTCTTATGAAAAAATTGAACCCTGAACAGCAGAACGTCACTTATTCACACAGTTTGTAAGAAGCTGTCATCTACATACATTCCAGTAACAGGAGGGTTGACATTATCCTGAAAGTACAGGCAAGAGCTTTACCTACAGACCCAGATGTCTTTTTTTTTTAATTCACAACCATATTGTAATTATTATCATTGAAGTATATCAACATTATTAACATTTCATCATGCCTCGAGACCATAGTGAAAAATAATTTATAAAATGAAGGTTAAGATTATTTGTGGATAGCTACTATTTTATTATTATTATTTCTGAGAGGATCAAACACCCATATCTGTTTAATGCTTTTATCCAGCTGCTGTTTACTACAAGAACATTATTAATGAGAGCTGCCAGGATGTCTTTTATGACTGTATGAAGAAATGAGAAATCAGCAAATTATTACTAAAACCAAATTATTATTTTCTTTAACTGGGTATTCTGAACTTGGTCTATCTTCCTTTCTGGAGTTGGATGGATCGATCCTATGTCAGTGTCAGATGGGATGTGATAAACTGGCTCTACCATAAGCAGGGATTGGGCCAGATGACCTCCATTGTTTGATGGTTCCACTACTTTTAAAAATTATTTAACACACAGAAAAAATAGCATGTACTTCTGTAAAGATGTTATTGTGAACTAAATTTTACCCTTTACTTTGACTACGCAGTGCTGTAAGAATAGTGAATTCACATTAATGTGTGTTTTAGCATGATCTAGTCCAGAGCCACTAATTACATGGCTGTGTGCTGATCCTTGTAGAGTCATGAGAAAAAAACAAAGAGATTAAAGGAAACAATTACTCACTTATCAAAAAAAACCCCCATCTTTCCTCACTCTGTTTTCACAAAAGCACCCATTTTTATTAAAGTGCCTTCCAAACACTTCTCTCCAATATGTAAACAGTACTAAACGTGGGAAAATCAAATTAAAGGTTCTTTTTCACACAGCAGTGGAGCTACTGTTCAGACAGCTGCTCAGTTTCCATCATATATCACATGATGGAAATTGTATTTAATTTTACTGAATAGATATAACTTTCAGTATCAAAGTGGTGAATTCAAAGGCCAGAATCTTAAGGACATTTAAATTTATGAACTGGTAGGGTGCAGATCTTAAAAGATGTTCAAAGCATTTAACTCTCATTTGCCTTCTCAGGAACCTTTGATTCTGATTCACCCAATCCTGCCTTCTACTACCAGGTGGCTGCAGACATTTTCTGTGCACTCCAGCACAAACATATCTAAACGTTTTTTGACAACTCAAAGGGATGATACAGAGCCAACAGTTTTACCAATGAACTGAAATGTTTTGGATATGTGAACTAACAGAATTCCATGATATTTCTTCACACAACTCATTAGAATGTTTTGTTTATTCCCCTTTAGAATGAAAGCTGCAGTCCATATGGCTACAGAGTAACACACAGAAAACAGGCTGAAGTAATTCCTACATGATAGCTGTACATAAACATATATTCATTCATACTGGAGGGAGGAAGGAACAGAACTCTTTGCAATGTTGATATAGTTATTATTTTTAGCCTTTTGGCTGAAGCCTCTAGTTTCCTTTCCATACATTTTTAAATAGAAGGTTGGGGGGGTTGCTCCTCCAAGTACAGACTTTTAATGTAGTGAAAATACTAGTTTTCCATTCTGCAGCTCACCTAGGTCTGTTTCCATCTAACAAAGCCATTGTACAAAATAACTGTTTCCTATAACACAAAATTCTGCTATGGCAGTAACACTGGGTATCCATAGCACTGACACTTCTAATTTCCTTACCCTTGTTATACCACAGATCAAATGGAAGCCAGATTCTTAGGAACTCTGTAATTACTTGACAATAATCATTACCAGTAATACAGAAAAGTTAGCAAAGAACTAATTAGCGCACCACTCAGGACTAACAACACTCTGCACTTTTTTTTACTGTTGTTTTTAGCTAAAAGCAGGAAAGACGTAAATTGCTCTTTTATCAAATAGCATGAAAGACCTTAGATAAGTTAGATGCTTGCAGTTATCACTCTAGAAAGCTGGACTCTGACCTCCAGCTACATGGCATATATTAACCTGAAAGAAGACAACAGGAAGGCTGGAGACCTACCAGTGTTTGTTCCCTGCTGGTACCAGAGAGTGGATTTGTGGGGTACACATCGAGAGACATCAAAGCTACCAAAGAAAGCACAAGCCTCATACTTTCACGTCAATGCCTCTTGCTGGATAATAGGAGGGAATACAGAAAGATTGGCTCTGCAAATGTCAGTGAAATACAGACCCTGTCACTTTTTAACTTGCTGGATGAATTTCAACTATTTCTTAATCTTCTCGTAGTTGATGGGAAGTCAGTTGGACAGTTTCAGTTGCCATCTCATGAATGGAGTCCCTTTGCTCTGACTGCTGGAGAGCACATTCCCACTTGTCTGAATCATTAAGTGCCTGGCTGTGGGCAAAGATGGTTTGGTCTCTAGACAGTGCTAGCAGCTAGATATTTGGAAAGCAAATGACTAATCCTCTGCTCAGCTAAACTTCTGGTGGGAAATGAGACACATCACTTAACACTTACACTTCAGTTTGAAAAGAGAAAAATTATTCTTCCTTCCTTGAAGCAAAATTATGAGACTCCATATGTTAAAGTGTGTACTATGCTCAAAATATGCTCGAAGTCCACGAGGGCCACATAGTTAACTTGCATGAGGTGGTCTTCCTTCCTCTACAACTTCAACAAATAGTTACCCTCTCAAACTAGAGAGATTTTTTGGGTGCTACTAAGGATTTAGTCCAGGTCTTTGCTGATCTCTAAAATTACTTATTTTACAGCAGCATCTGCCCACAGACAAACACAAGACACTTGCCTTTCCAGCATATATTTCCCACTTGGAGTTAGAAGTTGTTTTAAGCCATGATCTGATTCTGGATCAATTAGAGAGCATTCACCAGGAGATCAATAAATGCAACTCCACACTACAGTTTAAGGTCAGTTTAGTCCAAGAGAGAGAGGCTAATGAAATAAAAATAAACAAATAAAGATCACGAGTTTTTATAAAAACCAAGAAGAGTGTTGAAGTACATACTTGAAATATTTGCTCTGAACTCTGCAGTGTGGCTGGCACAACACTGCTTTAACACTTGGTGCCTGTTCAACGTGTGCTACGTGGATGCATCAAGGTCTGCATACATGCACTTGCCAAGCAGAATGACAGAGGTAATATGACTATTTTTGAAAAACGAAGTGTTTATGGCTTGCTCGGTTTCAGAGTATGTTTCATAATCTTCAACAGTCACAATGTGTCACTCATGGGCTTGCAACATATTCCCTCTGAACAGAAGCTGCTTTGTGCTCACCACTGAAGAAGCATGTGCTGTGCGACTGCCATACTGTATTTTGGCAATAGCTGTTAGAAGTAAATTTACAGAGGATTAAGGAGATGGAAGGCAGCATGCCTCACACTGTAATGCTGCAAAGCATTAAAACACACTGTTTAAAGAAGAGATGAGAGATGGCTGCTGTTCCAAATCTTGAGGCCTGAGGTTCAGCTTGTTTTGACCAAATTTCCATTTGGTCTTTGAGAAGACTCTAAACAACAGCAGCTGCCCTTGCCCAGAAGGGGTGTGTGAGGACACCTCCCTCCTTTGGACGCCACCTCCAGTGCAAGGTGAGAGCTGTCTGCAGGAGCACAGGGCCACTCAAACCTGCTCCAGCGGGAAGCTCCTGCCAGCTGGTGTGCTGCCTCTGAAATCAGCTTGGGGCCCTTCTCCCTCTCCAGATGTGCTCCATGAAGAGCCAGATCCAGGGGCTACTCTGGCTTTATGTCCCCTCAAGGCCAGGAGAATGAAAGTATGCGCTGAGGACATGAGACAAGTTTGGCTGTCTGGAGCTAAAGTAATGGGATATGCAGATAAACAAAAAGATTGAAAATTGGTTGTGTATGCTTTGAAGGAAATGGCAAAGTACTTTATTTTCCAAGTATATTCTTTTTCTAGACTTGACCTTGGTCTGCACTTTGAAGAATCTGACATTTTTTGATGGTTTATTTCACTTTCAGATTTTGGCAGGGTCTAGCCTCAGATATGCCAGAAGTATGATGAGATAACTTATTCTCCAGACAGAAACAGAAGCAGAAAGCAGGCAGTTGCCTATAAAAGATGGTCTCTCCTACAGATTTCACCATAAAAGATGCCTGGCTCAGACTTTTTGAAAGGAGAAGCCTAAATCTGATAATGAGATCTCATCAAAACTGCAGTTAAAGATTTTAAATAACCACCTTACAGCCCACGTGTTTCTTTGAAACTGCTAGTTAAAACTAAAGACACAAAAAAGGTATTTTGATTTAGGAGATGAGCTATATTTTGCAGTGTTTTTTTACGCTGTAACCGTAGTTAGAAGCCCAGGGCCCACAGTATTCCGTGACCACTGCATTATGCTCTGAAAGCTTATTTACTACTAAGGAATCACATTGGTATACTGAAAATTACAGTTCCATATTTTCTGGTACAGCTTCATCTATAAGGACAAACAATAACACGAACAAATCATCTTGGACACCACTGCTTTACCTGCACTGGAGAATGTGCAGGGAAAGCAACACTGACAGAAAGTGAAAATTATAACTAGGATGCTCCATTGTCCGACTCTGATTTTGGGAATAGAGCTGGGGCTTTTGTTAATCTTACTGTAACTCCAAGCTAAAGCAAATCTGAGGCTGCTAAAAGTAGCCTCAAAACTGAGACTACAAAGCTATTGTTTGTTGAATGTATTTCAAAGCATTTCTTTAATTCATTGTTTACTGATCTGGCCTTTCTTCATAACGGGTAGAAAAACACAATGAATGCTTATGACCTGCAAGCTCAAATCCCCCTGGAAAGAAATTTTTCAGGAAAATGTTATTGCGGTGAGAACTTTCAGGGAGTGTTGGGGTTTTAAAGTTTCTCATGATGTTTTGCATTTTTCTTCTAAATGAACAGGAAAAAACTCATCTGGCTCTCATTTGAATTCTCAGTAGACTTTAGAGAGGAAATTCCACCCAGAACTGTATTCCTACACCTAAAATCTACATGGGAATGATGCTGCATGCTTGTCTTAAACCAACAACAGCCAAGGGAATCAGAGCTAAGGTGGGGTCATCAGCACACCTGCTTGTTCCACACAACAGTAAGGATCTCAGCAGAGGGCTGGTTTTACAAACCAGGCTTCAATAGAACATACCAGAGCTTAGCATTAAGCATGTGCTTAAATATCTAGCTGACTTGACTTCATAGCAGCCATTCTGTCATCCATGCAGAATATTTATTTACATAAAGGATGGTAATCACCTCACCTATTTGCAACTGCATTGGAACTATGAATCCCAGGTGTTACTGAAAGCTAGGGAGAAAAAGAGGTACTTCCATTAAAATGTTTATCTTATCTAAAAGTTAATGTCTAAAAGAGGTAGAATGGCTTGTGCTCAGAAACTGCTCATTCTTCTCTATGGACTCTACAGAGAATTTGGGAAGAGCAGGCATATAAAGCTAGAGCCATTTCCAGTGAGATTCTTCTTTGAGGCATCTCCTGTTACTGTATTGTGTGACTTAAGGTCCCTAATTTCACTTTTTTTGCACCTGATATTCTCCATTTGCAGTGATGGCATAATGATCTGTATCCATGTTTGCAAAGGGATTTGAGATTTATATAGCAACATTCCTATGTAGGTGCTCAATGTTTACCACAAAGAGCATGTATTTCCCACACAAAGCATGTCATTGAATTAGTTACTTGACCTCAAAATCCACTAATCTGAAACATAAACAATGAAGTAAGTACTTATGTTGTTCACCCCCTAATCACCACAGTGCCTTATTCATCAATTCACCAGCTGCTTTCCATAGGATACATGTATACCTCACCAGAATTAAGTTACACTTGTCAAAATTCCCCTCCACCCCAGCTGGTACTATACATTCTTGGTATTCAGGTTTTCTTAAGTGTTTTATAAGATGAAGTATCTCAAACTTATAAACAGTACTTCCAAGTTTTAGAATTTGCCAGATTTTTTTCCCCTAAAAATGTGTGCTGCTGCTGGGCAAAGATGCTACCTCAAAGTACAGAGCTGGTTCTAAGTTAAAGTCAGGTTGAGGGCAGGCCTTCCCAGATGGGTAGGCGTCTCCACTTTCCAGCTCCTTCGACATAAAAAGTGAATCGATTGCCCAGTGCACAGCAGAGATTACCATGCGAACCTGATCCTGGAAGGGCCTCACCAAAGGACTCTTGTAATTGATGTGAAGACAATAAAACTGATTTGTAGACACTACACTCGGCACCGTGCTTGCTGTACCAGTTTCCTAGAACTGTTGTTGATTGCCTTCTTCCCTAAGCTTTTCTTCTCTCTCGGTTTAGAAACTCTGGAAAGAAACTTGTAATACGAATTTGTTTGTGACAAATGCCTATTTGGCATGCTGTGCCGCACTCTTACACAAATAAACAGGGAACACAATGTAACACCACAGCAGCAGATTTAACTAAGATCCAATTGTATTTGATGCCATCTGAATGTGGGAAGAATGTTCCCTTAAATGAAAAATCTTCAACAGAAAAACAAGTTCACCCTTCACAAGTATGTACCACAACATAGGACAATACATCATCTTTGACTTATGACTTCATTGGTAAGAAATTGGCCTAGCATTCCTCCTCCAACAGGCAGCTGTGCTCTCTATTATATTGTTCCTTCTGCACAGCTCTGAATTTTGGGTGTCTTGATCTCTGAGGTCTCTTCCAACCCAGCTAATTCTATGATTCTATGATTCTATGAAGCCACTCTTCGCTAGGAAGTGGTAGCCTGTTAGAAATCGACTCTCTCAATGAACCACCAGGGCTAGGATGGGGGGACACTACTGGCTCTTGATTTAGATTATGAGATTGCAAGCAATTTGAACAAATAGTTTATATTTCAAGGTGTAATTCATGAGTTTAACTGTCTCGCTTCTCCTGAGTTCCTCACCCCAAAAACTCAGTGACAGCCTGAGTAAATGCTTTGACTTGTAACACAGTCACCTAAAAAATTAATGATGATTTCTTTTCCCAAAAGACTTAAGGACCAACACATTTCCAACATCAGGGCCTCTGAAAAGGAAATACCTCAGGGAGAATATTATTATTAGGTGACAGTGAGCAAATGCTTAAGCAGGAGTGATTGAAGCAGACTGAGTACCCAAAGGATTTAATGAGCAACTTGAAGGAGTTGATGACCTGAGGCACAGCCTCAGGTCATTAAACCTCAAATGGTTATTATTCCCTAGAAAATGCTTTCTGTCAAGGTCATTAGTGTTATTATACAGTGGAAATTGAGGATGTATTGAGAAATTTGCATATTGCATGTTTGTAGGAGAAATAATCTCAGTGAGCACGGGCAGGTCATTTCTACAGGATGCTGCAGTGTCCACAAGCCACACAGGTTGCCTGAACTTCCATGTCACTCTGCAACATTTCTAAGCAGAGCTGCACTTTTGCAGTTTGTTACTGCAGAAACTTTATCATGCACTGAGCACTTAAATTAGCAGTTTGGCATTAATTCCAAGGGATAACACCAGCTGAAGCCCCTCCCGCTTAGC
>JAWWLV010000001.1:49081717-49095223 GCA_035041135.1 Platyrinchus mystaceus
CATGCACTGAGCACTTAAATTAGCAGTTTGGCATTAATTCCAAGGGATAACACCAGCTGAAGCCCCTCCCGCTTAGCATACATTTTTATGTTCGAGTCCTGCCCTACTGTCGTCTCTTTTTAGAATAAATAGGTTCTAGAGTCAGAGAGTTATTTGTTTGGTGTGCTTTGTGTAGCTAAAGTCATGACTGGGTGTCAGATTTAGTGACTTTTTTTTTTCCAGGTTCTGATGATGGTTTGTGATGTGAATCAGGCAAATCAAATCCTGCAATTCTGTTGAATTATCTCTGTGGATCAGATTTTCCTACATTATAACCATATCTACCACAACAGTTACTTTGAATTTTGAATTAGTTTTATTTACAAGGGACCTGGAGGTCTTTGGGTTTGTAACTATTATAAGAATCAGTGCTTGACTTTTAAGGCAATGCAACAGATTGCAACTGCCTAAATCTGTTCCTTCTGCTCTAAACAAAGTAGGAAAACCAGAAAATTGTTACATAGTAGGATCATTTTGATTACATCCCTGAGGATGATTTAGCATCCCAATTATGCAGCTGTCCAAATTAAGAGGAGAAATCTTTCTTTATTAAAGACCCTGAGGCGATTTAGAAAGCAACAGTACATTATACTAAATAAAGAGAAAGAACAAAAGGACATTATGATCTATTTAATTCTTCTGACAATGTCTGCATTAAATGATCAATGCTTAGACATGCATTGATATTTACTGTTTCATTAAGTGTCCTCACATTCACTGGCATCAGCTAATGCATCTTTCACTAAATGGAATTTATGCAAATGTTATTTCAATTACATGCTTCTACATAGGTGTCAGGAACACACTCATCTGTGGGGAGCTGGAGGGTAAATTCACTGTTATATTTTTGTATGATTGGTTTCCTAAGAGATATTCATTGAATGAAACTGGTAAATTACTGGAGTACAGAAAAGTACTTCTATAATGACACTAAGAAAAAAACACCCTTGTAGATATGCCTACATGGTTTTTTGCATGTATTTGGGTCCTTGATTTTGTTAAGCATATCATAAATACGCTTGGGTACTGATGCTGTAAGAAATGAAATTACACTTTTAAAATGTAAAAAGTGAAGTTTCACTTTAAAAATAGAAATATATCTGAATATTTGTAGAAGGAAATTTTTACTTAATCTATATGTTAGACACCATTCCAAATACCCAAAACAGAACTGCATACATGTTGCAGTAAAGAAAATTTTATTTGGCAGTACTGGCTTAGACATGGCTTTGAAGCTATAAATCAGATTAAAATACGTATTTGAACATTAAATTATTTTTGGACTTGGAAAATTCCACTAAAGCTATATTATTACAGAAGTAGATCCCTGTAACCTAGATCACAATCAAGCAATATATGTAAAGTCATTTTCTTCTGATGAAAAGATGAATTTAAGCTCCTGCTGTAATGGGTCCAATGTGCAGTTACATGCTGTCTTGACTAAGGTTGTTTTCCTAATCAAGATTTTCAACATATTTTTGTCACGGAAATCACTGCACCTAAACATGTCTAACATTTATTTCCTTCCTTGCTTTGCTGGATTGTGCCATAAGGCATGCATTATACTATTTACACAGGAAGCAGATTTGAAAAAGAACTACACATCCTTTATCTCTCCTGTATTTTCAACAAAATAGAAAATTTCTTACTGCTGGGCTCCTTTTCCCTCTTATTTTCACAATCCTCTCCAGTTGTGTTTTCTATTGTCTTGGTTGCCTATTCCCCTAATGCTCAGTATACTTTAGTGAGTCTCTGTGAAATTTCATTCCTCCATGTGCTCTGTCACTGAATTTAGGAAAATGCTGAGCTCCACTGCCTGTGAAAGCAATCACATTTTCTTCAGTGGATCTTATGCAAACACAGAGTAAAGAATAACTTCATAGTACCACCATCTGACTCATGTACTGGGACTGATAATAAGTGTAGCTACATCCTGTAAAATGACCACTTTAAAAAAAAAAAAAAATTAAATAAATTGACTGGGCTTTTTCTCCTCCCAAGAATGACCATGCTCATTTTTATCTTAAAAGGACTTAATCTACAAAGTTGAAATAAAACAAAGACAATAAGGCCTAAGGGGAGAGTGAAGGTTCATCTAATCCACTCTCTGCAAAACCTGCAGGACTAATATTTACTCTCCCTTAGAGGAATCCTAGATTCAGGCAACTTCTGAGATACACCTGACTAAACAGGTTGCTTTCATCTCAAACCAGCTAAGTGACAAATTTACTTTGCTGAAGTAGATGTTTTGATGATACAGTTCCAGCTCTGTTCTCAGGCGGAGACATTAACTCTAGCAGTGTGAGGCTGGAATGCAGCTTTCTTTTTCAGCCCTTGCATTTAACTACCTCTGGTTTGCCACACCTGTAGCTATTCAGCAGAAAACCAGTAAACTTCTCTCCTTTTCCTGCAAACAGTATCTTACACTCCTGCCATGCTGGCATCTCAGCATTATTTACATCCCTGCTTAAAGAAATGGTACTATTTCATGCAATGCTGCTTTCCATGGTATGTAAGGGGTGCTGGATGGTAACAGCTGCAGTGCCCAGATTAGTTAACCCTCACTTCTTCTGAATACAAAAGAGCAGATCCCTCCAAACTATCACAGATTTATTTGGATCAGAGGTCTGCAGAACTATGAGTTTCAGAGGGCAGAAGAGTGGATTCCAGGAAAGCAAAACCACCAGTAAATGAAAAGCTAAGAATACATTTGGGTGAAGCATGAAAGAGGAATTGTCAATTCCTCAAATAACATCGTTTAACAGTATCCTATTGGGGGGAACTATGTAACTGCAGTGACTATGAGTAACTGTGCCTACTTAGGTCATGAGAATGTGATGGATTATTGAGACAGTCTACTCTGGAGAGAAATATTTGTGTCAGGCAAATACTGACCTTCTAAATAGCCCACGGTTATCCTGGAAAGGGCACAATGAACAAAAAGTGTGTCTGACCAGCCAAGAGTGTGTTTTTTCAAATAAAGAAAACCCCTCAATTATAATCTTGGTGATAAGTACCTCTCCAAAACAATATTTCACAAAATATGAACATTTACATCAAACACCAGACACTTTCACTACTAATAAATAATGTAAAGAGTACATTCCTATTGAGTAGGAGTAAAAATATCAGAATTTAGCTCTAAACGCTTTTGTATACAAAGCCTTGTGAACATATCACAGATAATGATGACTGTTCTCTGCTACTGTGAAGAAAAATGTTCAGTCAAATATATACTTATTTATAACTGTTCGAGAAGATTGACAGGATTTGAAGAACAAAATCTCTCTATGTTTAACAAAGTCTCTACACCTAGCTGGTGTCTCTGCAATGTTCATCACACATAAAGTAGAAAAGAAGCATTAATTAGTATTACCTTGCTGTAAAATTATTTTCTTCAATCTCAGAGCCTATGCACTAACACTCCCTGATGACCTCCTAAAGCATCATTGAAGTATTCACACGCCTCCTCAATGCCTGCTCTTTTTTATTTCCTTTCCTTTAGAATATTATAAGGCTGAGGTAATAGCACACAGAAAAGATGATATTTAGTCTCTCTTCCAATGCAGACAGGTTTTGAAGCAGTGCAGTCTAGGCCTATCCCCCCAAAAATATTTTTTTGGAAAATATTTCAACTTGCACACATTGAGTGTGAGCATTACCAAAGGCACCTCCTGTATCCCTAAAGAGAGGCAGATCTGCTTCCTCACTTAATATCTGTTGACTCAGTTTTATGCTTCAGTTTACAGGCTGTCTCAGTAGCTCATCCTATGTGCGATGAACAGAATCCAACTAGATTTTGCAGGGCGTTGCATGAAAAAATTCCCAAATGTCTTCTACTATTATTTTCCAGTTTTAATGATGAGGATGATGCCACTGTGGTCAGAGAGGAGAAAAATACAGATGCAAAAAAACCCATTTAGAAGAGCAGCCCTAGGAAAAGCTGTTGCTTGAGTGTCTGTCAGGGGGATCAGGTACAATTGCTCTGCTTCATCAATTTTTAATCACATATGGCAACTGGCCTCAAAAGTCTCCAAGACATTATGATGCCTTGAAATGAAAAGGGCAAAATGCTCTCCTCTGTCATTTTGGAATACATCAGGGCATTAGCATCTGTGGGAAGTGTAAAAACCCTTCCAAAGCAGCCTTTAAGAGCTGTACGCTAAGGGAGCTGCTTGTGAGACCAGTAGCACCAGCTCATTTTTACCAAGATGACACCACACTCCTAAGGCAAATAATGCTTTCAGGAGATGGAAAAATGAGAAAGGACAGCATCACAAATGAAACCTCAGGAATGTTAAGACGGAAGATTATCCTTAACTGAAATATAATACACAGCACTACTGTGGGGTTTTACCTTTATTTATTTAACATTTATTTAAGAATTGTTTCATTCATAATTATAAAAAAATTTGTAGGATATTTAGATCCAATCTGCCAGACACCTCCTCAAGTAATTTTCTACTGAAAATACCTGCAATGGCCACCAAGCAATAACAATACACAGTACTGCACATCTACCTTGACTCCAAGCTGTGATCTATATAGCTTGTTGTGCACCACAGAGGTGCATCCTTTCACAATACTCATAGGGACTTCTAGTTAGCGACAAATTCCTTTGATAAAAAGCCCAACTGGGTATACTCAGAAACAATTTTAGTTTCTAACCCCTTATGGTAATTTAAAAAAATTTACAGCAAACCTAAAAATGTATTCCTTTTATGTCTGCCTCCACAACACAACTCCCAGAGCTTTACCTACTGATTTCCTCATAATGCTTTTAATTTATGCATGCATTACAGTATATTTGTACTTTTGCTTACTAAAGAAATATTCATATTAATTGTCTCTCTTGTGGCACCTTCCTGCACCCCAGTATAGTGTCAGAATCTATTGGCCAGTTTCAGTCAAATCTGACAGGTGGAGCCAGATCTCAAAGATACCACATTTTAGAAAAGCTGGTGTTGAGTAAAGCAGACCAGTCAGCATTCCAGTAAGGGAAAGGTATTTGTGGGGTGACCCACTATCCATGCTGAGAAGCAGCAGACAGTTGGCTAAAGACTACACCGCAGTCTGCATCGGCATCACTGTATGTACCACTTCCCTTACAAATGTTTAAGGGATGGGAGAGAGATCTGAAGAGTGACATGGCAGAGGGAAAGTAACGACTGGGTTTCAGTGAGGTGGGGGAAAGGAATCCAAATCCTTAGGAAACTAGGCTGCACTGCTGACAGTGCTCAGAAGGCAATTAATTTAGTTCAATTTTAGAGTAATCTCTAAGATGGAAATAAAGGTCAACCACTACTCATCACTGGGCATGGGCTGCTCCAACTTTTGGCAGCTCCAGAATGACTCATGCAAGGAAAACATCACTGCTGCATTCTTCGCCAGTGTCGCAGGAGTGACCACATAAATGTCCTCACACTGTACTCATAAAACACTCACAGCATAATGTCCTCACACTGTACTCAGCCCAGTCCCTCCCTCTGCTTTCTTCTTTAGAAACTCCAAGAGAAAAAGATACTGTGGGGATGTGGCAATGAGCAGGAGGTCTGCAGCCTACCCCTGCCCTGAGCTACGTAATTGTCTAGGTCCAAAAAATCTCCTAAAAGAGTAATTTGCAAGAAAGGACCCCTGAGCATCATATTTCCAAGTGCTACAGATCTACTATGCTCCAGCACTAATGTCTTTTGAAGATACAACCAAAAACGAGGACATAATCATGCCCATATCAAACCATCAAACAACCAGCCATTCCCTAAATACACATCAATTCCAACATCACTGCACACCCATCCTCTGTTCCACAAACCATGTCACAATGAAAGGCTGTACAGAGCCCAACTTCTATCAATACCAGCCAAAAATACATAATGCATTTATAAGAAAAAAGCTTTTACTCAGCATTTTTTGTGGTGTGAAGAAAGAAATTTGCACAACTGTTACCATTATTTATATTTCATTACAAATCTCAGCCAAAATCAGAAACTTGTAGCAGCCAGTGCTAATGACAAACTGGCTGGTGCCTTACAGAGCTTACAGTCCTCACAGACAGGCAGAAAAGGAAAGGGTAAGAAACAAAAGCGTGGAGACTTACGGATGGTCATCCTATGAAGGGATGAATTTAGCTCCTCCAAGTTAAATGTAGGAGATTTGAGCTCAACCCACTCAGATCAAGTAGAGGCCAGGACTGCCTCTCTCTGGGGGGAGTGCTCTAATTCTTGGGTTATTATGCAAGAGGAAGATAAGTCACATGCATCTTCAAATGAGTAAAACCTAACTGCATGGAGCTGCCAGCATTTATTTCCTATTGTTCCTCTATAATCCCAGTGAAAGAGGTATTTACTTGAATGAGGTGGACTGAATCATCCTCTGGTGGGTGGATGGATGGATGGAGAGGGGGGAACAGACCTCCCTCCTCAGATCTACAGTAAGAACTGCTGCTCTCCTTAGACTGTATAAGGAATTTAAGCAGCTGTGACAAATTGACCATACCATCTGCTTAACCCCAGGTACCTAAAAGCTTCAATTAAATGGAATGGGTTCACCACAAAACACATGGCCTCTCTAGCAAATGCCAATGTTTCTTGATTTTTCAGACAAATACCATGGTATTGATAATTATAGTGGGCCTGACTTTCATCTGGAATAAATGAGTGTTGTTGCTGCCGAAGACTGGCCCAGAGAATCCATGTAAGATTGCAGGATCCTTGGAAGAAAATGAAGCCCTGTGTTAGGTGGAGCCTGGTTGCTAGGGAGGTCTGTTGTTAAATGATTTAATCCAAAAGATTAAAAGCATTATTTCACATTACGGTCTCTGACTTAGCACAGTAAATAGCCTTCAAAACCACAAGCTAGTAACAGTGCCTTTGTCCCTGCTTGCCATCAATGGCAGACTCTTCTCTCTGTCTTTTTTTCAAAATTATCCACTAAAATAAAACAGGATAAACCCAGGAACTAAGCATTTTTTCAAAGGTAGAACATAATTTACTCTTTCAGACAGAGAACAGAAGAGCGTGGGTTTTCTCTGACTGTGGACTTCTAGTAATTTCACTTAAGATAAATATTTAGATAACAACCAATGGGATATTTAATTGTCAGGAACTATTATATTTAAAGAAAGTGCTAGAGATGTTCAGACTTGTTTTCCTATGTGTGTTGACAACCCATTCCCATCATTTACACTCTGTATGACATATAAATAAAATCACTGCTATAATTTGTAAATTGTTAATATTAGGACTGTAGGGATGGCTATGCTTTCAGTTCTATATTAAAAAAAGACAGCTTTTACATCAACATCTGTCTGAACTTCTTCACTTTCCCATCCATTATTTGTACTTCTCCTCCTTCTCCTTGGCCTCTCTGTTTTTTTCTTGTTGCTGCTCTGACTGATTTCATCCGGGAAGCTGCACACCCTGACTGCTCTTCGCTCCTGTGATACTCATAAACCATGAAACCAACACAGGGGGAAAGGACAAAACCAAAGCAGTAGGATATTTCGTAAACCTAACTATGTGGATATCTCCAGCTGTGCACATAATCAGGCAATGGCACCACCTGACCTGAGACACCGCATCCCGCTGCATTGGGTCTGGCTGAGATGGTGTTCAATTGCCCACACAGCCCTCACAGTGCTGTGCTTTGCATTGGTAGCTAGAAGGGTGTTGATAACACACCGGTGTTTTGGCTACTCCTGAGCGCAGCATCAGCACTGTAACATTCCTTCCTCAATCAAGGGCAAGATCCTGGGAGGGGACCCAAGTAGGCCAGCTGACCCAAACTGACCAAGGGGATATTCCATACCACATGAAGTCAGCTCAGATATAAAAGCTAAGGCAAGGAGCAGGAAGGGGGGCATTCATTGTCTCCAATGGCTGCCTGCTGAGGAACAATTATGTGTGCTGAAGCCCTGCTTCTCAGAGGTGGCCAACCATTGCTGCTGATGGGAAGTAGAGAATAAACCATGTTACCTTTCACTTCACTTTTGTGCCTGCAAGCTTTTGCTTTGCTTCTGCTTTAATAAACTGCCGTATCCCAACCCAAGAGTTGTTTTCCATCTTACTCTCTCCCTTGTCTGGCCGGGAAAGGGAATGGCTGGGTGGGCACCTGGTGTCCAGCCAAGGTCAACCCACCACACCTGCCTATACTGTCCATCCCCTCTCCTGCTCAGTTTGTGTGAAAATGAAAGGTCTTCAGGTCAGGACCACATATTCCATAAACCTGACCAGAACTCAGAGATATGGGACTGGCAATGGGACAATTGGTTTCCTAAATGATACTGTCCTCTGTTAGAAACTAACCCATAGCTCTGACAAACCCACAATGGGTAGAATGAAAGAGTCGAGTTTCAACAGCTATTCTCAGTACTGCTTACTCTCATTTGAGGGAAGTTTTTCACAACACAGCTTATCTAAATATAAAATAAATTCTATGATAATATTTAGTTCAAAGATATCCCAAGAAGTATTAGTATTTGAAATTTCGTGTCTCTGGAGGAAAAGCACCATGAAGCTATATAATCACTGGTACCCAACTGGAGACTCTGTCCATGCAGTTCCAGTTAAGTTAGAGATAAGATACTATGTTACCATATACAGCAAAATAACTTGAATAAGAAATGCATGTATCAGTAGATGAAGTATTTAATGACTTTGTCAGCATGCATTTGCCACACTTTGTAGGATTTTGTGTACAGCCACAGAAACACCCCCTAAAGGATCAAAAGAATGTTATTCCTTGTATCAGAAAAATAATTTCATTCAGAGAATAAGAAAATGAAACCACTTCCCACAAAGAAAAATGAACTTGTAAGATGATGCAGCTCTGAAACAAATTACATATATTCTACTAATCAATAAAATACAGTTACCAAGGCAACACTGACATCAGAAAGTGAAATATAGAGGTCTGTCTTACATAAACACATACACATACCAATATGTTCTGTGAACTTTTGCAATCTAGCAGTGACTTCAAGGAAAAATATGTTTTTACAAAAGAACACATATTTTCCCAGGCTTGATAGATTCTTATGTAAGACCTTTTATGAGATTTTAGACAAGTTGTATTTTGTTTGGTAGTCTTTGTTCTTGCTCTTTTTTTTTAACTGAAAACAAAGAAATGTTGGCCAAAAAATGCTTTCAATGAAAATTTATTCTCGCTATTAAAACAGTGACAACTGGATGGGAGAAAAAACTCTACTTGAACATAGCTTAGGCTAAAAAAATTGGAGTTGTAGATCCTATTTGCATTATATTACGCAGATTTCAAAGGACAAATTTTGAGTACAAAGACCGTAAATAAAAAAGGATTTTTTTCCCACAGGTCTTACAATTCTCATTGTTTGTGCCTTTTACCTGAAAGCTCAGTTCTGCTGCCTTATTCAACAACTATTACCATCTCACTGAGCTGAGTGGAATGAACCAAAGAGCAGGATGTCACTGACTAGAGGTGATATCAGCTAGTCTCCTCTAATCTCTGATTTTGTATTTCCTTTGAAAAGTTCATTACGTTATTTCATAGCTCGCTATTGAACCTCTTAGTACATATGTAGGCTGCTGGTACAGGCTGTTTCTGTCACTATAGCTAAATAAAGCCCATGTTTTGAGGTTATGTTCACAGCATCTTGCCCCTTCCTGCAAAAACAATGGACAATACCCACTGGTCACAAGAGACCACAATACCTGCTGGTCACAAGAGACCACCTCATGGCTCCCTAAATTACTGCTCATGTTTCACCCATCTGTGTGCTAAGATACCTGGAGCTCGCAGATATTTTCATAATCTGGATGCCATAGCAACCAGGGCTGAGGAATCAAGGCACAACTATAGCTGTCTATTGAATTTGCTCTGGAAGTTTGTGTGGGCAATATCAATGTAATATAAATAAATAATAGGAAGTTTGAGGATGTGTTTGACTTCTGCCTGAAAGGTCTGCCAGCATGCTCATTATAAGTACCAGGCTTTCAAGACTGTTTTCTGAAAGACGATTTTCAAACATTTTTTTTAAATGAATTGGTTTAGCTCATTCAGCATCTAAGTACACTGAAAAGCTCCAATGGAGATATCCCACTGAGATCTGGGTCAGCCTCCTAATTTTCAGTTCAGTTAAAAAACGAAGCTAACTCACTATGCAGCTGTCTGAAATGTTCTTGTAATGACAAATTCACGGTGTTTTTACAAAGAACTGAGAATATGGGATGGTATTTTCAGGTATGTATAAGCAATTTCAGTCCAAACAAAATAGTGTCTTCATTCCTCATTGGGTTAAGTAATGAAAAGACTGACTGTTATGTGTGATTACCTCTATTATTTTGGATGTATAAATTAGACACGTTCCTACAAGCCTATGATGATGGAGATTAAATGCACTATGTAAGTGTTAAATATTAACATAAATCTACATTTTTAATTCAGTGGCTCAGAAGCACAAGAGAGGTGCACATCATTGTGCCTGTATCTACTACATTCACTCCTGGTCATCTGTGTGCATATTCTTGCAAATCATATTAATACAACAGAGCTGCTCAAGCAGGTTATTAGGTGGAGGGGATGTGACAAATTAACATCTCCTGAACAAATCTAAATCTTCTGCCTAGAGAAGTTGTGGGTGCTGCATCCCTGGAAGTGTTCGAGGCCACGTAGGATGGAGCTTTGAATAACCTGGTCCAGTGGAAGGTGTCTCTGCCCATGGCAGGAGTTTGGCCCTAGATGGTAAGGTCCCTTCCAACCCAAACCTTTCTATGCTTCTATGATTCAACTGAATCCCTCTTCTTTGACAAGTGAGAACTATCCCCTGCTCTAGGGGTAACAGATGGGATGCACAGAAACAGGAGAGACACAGAGAGAAGGAGTAATGCCGCAACGCTATGCTCTGCAGTGCTGAAAAGGAAGACGCAGAGGGTTTTTTTGGAACTGGAGTTTCAGTGCAGACATGGGGGCCCCAAGTACATGAGAAGCAGAGAGTAGTTGCAAGCTCCAAATATTTCCCTGTAACTAAGTCGCTTGAGACCATGTTGTGACTTTTCAAAGCTCATGGCTGGCAAAGGACTGCCATTTGTGGTTTTCATCCCTGTTCAAAGGGATGTGTAACAACGTTAAAGCAAACAGTACTCCTATTCCTCCCAAAGTCACCCCCAAATGGAAGGGCCATTTCATGCAGAATGGGTAAGTTCAGCCATCACTCTTCCCAGCAACACTCCACAAAGGCACTCCAGCCACCAACCTCTTCTGCAGGACCACTGGTTCCCATTCACTTTCTGTCCACATTGTTAGCTGCGCTGGCAGATTTCAAGAACTGAGACAGCCCTAATCCATGATTTCACAAGACCTTCAATTCATTTGCATTCAGTAACTCAACTCCATCTTTGAAAGATATCTACCACTGGTTTTGTCTGTAGGTGAAAGACCATCTCCAGAAGTTTCATCCATCAGTCCTTTCCTAATGTCCACAAATTTAACATCTTACGTGACACAGAATGATTACATTTTACTGGGTCTACTTGTCTTCAAAAGCATCAATAAATCAACAAATCAAGGTAATGAAGGAACAAAAACAATGCTAAGCACTTGATTTAAATACAAAAACCCCAGAACATTCAGGACTCAACCTCAGCCCATCCTATCTGTCCCTTTGCAAAAAGATTCTTCAAACACCAAGAGAGCTCAGCTTGTCTAGATGTGTTTGCTGAATGGAAACTGAGTTTAATATAGATCCCCTTTCTTTTATCTGCTTAAATCAGAATCTTGTTATTATTTTAACTTTACAGTGTCTTAATTAAAGTAATGTCCTAGCCAAAAAAAAAATTGCCTGAGTGGCCTGAATATTATACCTCCATATTTTTTTATGAGGTGACCTTTCTGCTGAGTTCAAGAAACCATGCTTGATCACTGGTTTTGGGTGGGATTTTTGCTTGTATTATGAATACATTACAAGCAAGCCTACTTGATTTATGCATAATTTTTCACTGAAGGTACAAAATAAGTAGCCATCAACTAAATGCCACTTAATGCTGAAGGCTTTAAAGAGTCACATAAAGTCATCCTTTTTATGAAACAGCAAATATTCATGATTCCAGGTTAGGGTTATAAATTAATAGGTAAATCACTTATGCATTGCATTCAGTTGGCCCCCACTCTGAACTCATTTAGTACATAACAGCTTTGCTATTGCCGTACGTCTTGCGCAGACATTCAGTGGGAGGTTTCATAATGTTCCACAGCCTACAGAGTTCCCTTCTTTTTTTTTTTTTAATCTAATTTACTGTTTTTAACAATATCTGATAAAAAAAGAGGCAGCTGTAGTTCTACCACCCGCCCTATGCCTGTCATGTGTGATACTACAAAGTATGAATGGACAATATTTATTAAGAAATGGGATAATATGCAATGTGTGTAAAATATGTTCTGAGATATTTTATCTGTAGGAATTAGCACACTCAGGAAGGCACCTTTGTGGTGGCCACATGAAGAACGATCCTAGTAATGAAGAGATTTAAGAGCTGACTAAGTGGGCAATAGACTAAATGGCTGAAACCTGAGCACACCATCCTACAAATCCTTATAGAAGATGAAGGATCAGGGGCTAGAAGTCCCCAAATGTACTCCAAATTACCAGGAGAAGGCAGTCCCACTGGATGAAAAAATGAGCTCGCACCAGTTTAGACCATTCTTTTCCCCTACTGCTCAAATTCAAGATTAAAGGAAGACACTGGACTTACACTGGATCTATTTTCCAGCACTTTCTCTCTCAAGGAAGACAGACCTTGTTAAGGACCCCATGATAAAGACAGATCTTCTAAAAATGTAACTGGGGCACTAGATTTGTTCTGTGTTTTAGAGCAGCTCAATGGCATACCTGAAACCCATGGCACTACCCACTGTTCTCCTCAGTTAAATCTACCAAGAAGCAGGAAAGGCTCAAACTCAATTAATGAAGAGCAAAGCCAGCTATGTCTCTGGGAGGGTCCCAACAAGGAAATGTTGTGTGGGAGGATAACCAAAACATGTAGTGGCTGAAAAGGAAGCTAAGAAAACTAAGAAAGTAGAAAAGGTTACAGTTAATCTAAATTCCTGTGAACATGAAAATCCAAATCAGAGGTCAACACAAGTAACAAAGAAACGTCTGATAGCCACAAGCATATCCTCAACACACAGAGACAAAATGAGTGCACATCAAGATGGCATAATGAGCAGTGAGATCAAAGAACCTGTGTGGCCTGAATGATACTGCAGGCAATAGTACAGGATGCTATTAAGAAGAGAGGTGATGCTGGGTTTATCCTTGGGGTATTGTTTAAGCACAGTGCTTAAGAGGTCCTACTGATCTGATAAAAATAACTGATAAATACATGAAGCTTCCTCAGCAGTTAGGGTGAAGTAGAAGATCTTTCTTCTTTTCTTTTCTTTTCTTTTCTTTTCTTTTCTTTTCTTTTCTTTTCTTTTCTTTTCTTTTCTTTTCTTTTC
>JAWWLV010000001.1:49095240-49105747 GCA_035041135.1 Platyrinchus mystaceus
TTTTCTTTTCTTTTCTTTTCTTTTCTTTTCTTTTCTTTTCTTTTCTTTTCTTTTCTTTTCTTTTCTTTCTTTTCTTCCTTCCTTCCTCTCTTTCTCTCTTTTCTCTCTTTCTCTCTCTTTCTTTCTCTCTCTGTCTCTTTCTTTCTCTCTCTCTCTGTCAATGAAGAACGTCTTGACTCTACTAAGTGATCATGTGTGGGAAACTGGATGTGACAGGAGACACAATAATTTTCCCTTTCTCCAAGTTTGTTACGTGATCCTGCATTGGACTTGGCATTGTAACCATTAATAGAGGACCCTGTGAAGAGCTTGAAGGGTATAAAATGAAGTAGTATTGTCAACTTAAAAATACATTTTCCTCTCTATTTTTGTAAAACAACAGAGTAGCAGTGTACTTACTGACTAGGAAACATATATCCCCCTCTTGTTTCATCTTATGAAAATCTTGGCACTGATTCCCTGCAACATGAAAGCAAATGTCTATATATATGCCTGGTGACTGTAATGCTGTGATGTGAGCCTAACTGATTTGAAGGCAAACACCTTGACACACAGGCAGGCAGAGCACACATAAAAATAACAGAAAGGTAAATGAACAACACTGATGTACAGCATATCCCTGTTGTTGCTAATGTGCTGGCAAGATTTTTATTCTTTACAAATAAAGAAATGCCAGGAATTGTGGCTACTTTAGCAACAAATGTCAGAGGAAAACAGTATCATCATCCTAGCATATAAATCTCACGTGCCAAAGTGGGCTGAGCTATTTCTGCAAGCCCCACACACGGAAAATTGACTTTCCCCACAGAGCTTTCACAAAGTCTTTCCTCCCTCTTCAGTAACAGCACCCACCGTCAGCCAAGCTACGGCAGGCTAGAGAGACCTCTACCCATTTCTTTCCATTCCCCTTCAGATCTCTGCAAATCATAATTTCCAAAATGTGCCCGGCGCTAGCACAGACACAACCTGCAACTCTGAGCTCACTGAGACCCAGAAAGAAGCAGCAAACCTCTGGCCGTGTATAGTAGCAAATGCAGTGGCAAGACATGCCCAGCATGGTGTGGTCCCCTCAAGAGGTGCCAACAACCCCAACCAGAACAGGATGTCAGGATAATGCAAAGAATCCACTTTTTTTTTTTCCCCTGTTGTCCCCGTCATCAGTCATGGTGACCCCTCCTCCTAAGTAAATGAAATCAATCAGCGGGGATTTCTGTAAAATACATAAAACAGTCATCTTCCAGACTCTACCAGAAGATAAATGGTTCCAGACATTGGACTGCAGCCATTTTCCCACACATGCTACAGTGTTTTGTCATCCATATTGGGCCATAATAGTGAGTGGGTTTTACTTTGTTGTTTTTTTTTTCTCAGTCAGCAGCCAATGCTTCTGCTTCTAACTTGTACACTAAAACCACAGCAACAAGAGTAATTTTTCTGTACAATTTGTAACAGAACAGTTTCATTCCCAGTAAGACAGTCTGGGGTCTCATACAGAACTTTGACACTTTTCTGCTACAGCTAATATTGCCTTATCAGTCCCCGCTGGAGCTTCACAAGCCTTTTTGAGATGAAAGCATATCACCCCAAATACAAGCCACTGAACTGAAGAAAGAATGAAACTATAAGCAGTGGAAACCTTATCTAAGAACCCGCTAAAAAGAAATAATAGGATTGCTTACAATATCTCATGCTGGCTTTTGTGCTAATTTCAAAGGAGGATACAAATATATGACAAAAGATGCATCACAGTGTGAGTTTACAATTAATTTTAACATATTTTCAAGCAAATCCTTAATAATCTGTTGACATAAAATGCACTTTTGAAAGAAACATGGGACTTTTTCATTATTAAGAAATGTGCAACCAAATTCTATCCTTAATTAAATCAGGAGTAATTTTATTAACTGCAGTAGACTCAAACCTAACTTACATCAGTGTAACTGAGGGTAGGATTTAGCCCCGGGCTGTTTATACACTGTAGTTCCAGTTAGTTTAGATCTATTTGGGTGGGAACTCCTTTCTCCTTTCCAGAAAAAATATTCTTGCCTACCCTTTTTCACCTCACAACTGGGGCCAAAGCAGTCTTTCCTTCTAAGATATTTTTCTGAAAGGTTATGAACAAATTTTATCCTCAATAGAACATGACCTTATTAAACAAAAACCACCCTCTGAAGTGATGGACACCACCAATTTTAAAGCTTGTTTACAAGTTTTTAAACAAGCCACCTCAAACAGATAAGCTGACTTACATCTTACAAATAAATAAAAACTTTAAGTAAAAGCTATTTCATACAGGAGCTACTTATGTCTGTTTTCAAAGCTGAAAAGCCCTTTCAAACAGTAATAGCTGCTGTATTAAACTTCCCTGTTACAGTATAGAAACTTACTGTCCACAGATATCCTTGGGCTTCACTGTACCTTTGAACCAAAATCACTTTCTTCTTTACTTCATTTTCTGCTCTCCTGAAATCGGATTCCCAGTTCCTGACAGATGGCTCCTCTGTCACCGAGCTCTGCTTCCGCCTCCTTATCGCTGCCAGCTAATACTTCCACGATGCTTAGCTGTTGTCTGCGGAGCTGAGCTCTACATCATTTCTACTCTGATCAATGCTCCGCTTGGTTTTAGGTTGGTTTCTAGTCCCGCCTCCTGCTCTTGAAGAAACAAAAACTCACAGCTGGATTTTCTATAAATCATCCCTTTTAACAGTGGCTCAGCAAGTACAGCAAATATTACAGCTAAGACCTGCTGCTCTATTTGAAACTTCAAAAACAATTCCTCATCCTAATGATGCACACATGAAAGTTAATCATGTACTAAAATCACTAATACTGAAAAATAGTGGCCAGATAATTGTGACCTTCAGGGCTTAGATGGTGATTAATGTAACACAAAACTCCTCTCTGTTCCGGGGGGGAGGGGGGTGTGGGCGAAATATGGCAAAACATACTGCCTTGGTGAACTGCTTTATATAGTGTTCTGCTTGTCATTCTTACAAAAATAAATTTACATTTGCAATACAGAGCTTTTTGACAGACCAGTCCAATGTACATACTGTTTAGGCTAGCAGCCCTAAGCTTGAAAAAGCCTTTAACATTGCAGCAGCTCTTTTGAAGTGTGGGGAGGAAATACTTTTGTTTTCTGCACAGCGCTAAGTGCACTACACAGCGCTGAACTCATGATCATGTTTAGCAAAGAGTGGAGTATAAAAGCTAGGTGGTACCATAAAATTAGCACTACAGGCTTTGTTCCCATGAACACAGCAAAACAGAGCTGAGTTTCTGTGAACTGTAAATTGTTCTAATCCTCCACCCTCCAGATCTTTATAAGAAACTGTGTGGTGGAAATGAAAAATGACTGGGCAGATCTGGACACAGTCTGAATGGGCTGCAAAATCCTGGTGTTCTCTCCGGGGTTTTTCTAGGGTGAGAGCCGCACCCCAGCTAAAAGTGTTGAGAGGGCTAAAACCAATTCCTTCCTCACTAACAGCTCATTGTGCCCTGGTCACACACGAGTTCCCCTGACCTGCTGCCCACACTGAAGAGCAGCTGAGCTGCTGCTGTATGCTCGATGAAGAACTCCTCAGATTTCAGCTCAGGGAAGTGTGCAAGAGCAGCCTTGGCTGACAGCAGCTCTTTCCCACATGTGCCGCTTAACTCCCAGCAAGCTGGGACCCACGACCTTCCCCAGCCAGCTGCTGGAGTTGGACTACTGCATCACTAGTCTTCTTCGAGTGGAACTCATCCCTTTTTTGAGTCTCTTCCACCCAACCCTACTGTGTTCCAAAAACACAGTGGAAAAACACCAAAAAAAGCACTTCTGTCTACTTACTCCAACTCTCTAACCACTTCATTACATGCCCCACAGTTCTCTCAAGCTCATTTTTTCCACATGATAGATGACTTCATAGGCTTCTGTCAGATCCCATTTGAACTCTATTTTTTCTCTAAGCTGAAGAATCTCCTCAGTTTCATGCTGAGGCTGGTCAGCCTTGCTGCCCGTCCCTAATGTACTATTGCTCCCATAAGCACTGCAGTTAGCCCTTTGGTTCACACGACAGAAGTTGATGTCACAGCACCAGAGCTCAAGCCTTGCTCCTAGTCCATGACTGATATTGTTGAAGTGAGAAGACATTCTCATTTTCTTTGCTCGTAGTTCTGCAGACTGTAAGTGAGAACAGTCTGTTGTCACCCTGTAATTTGACAGCTCTCCACAACCACGGCATGAGTGGTCTGCACACAAGAATTTCAGAACAACTACACCAGACTAATTTCCAAATGGTTACTAGCCCGGCAGCCTAGGAGAAAACAGTATGGATTAAGTAGACAGGAATGCTTTGAGCCAAGGACAACACCACTCCAATGCAGCTACTACTCTCTTAACTAGCAGCCATAAGAACAGGTCCTGGGCCTGTGTTCAAGCTGTGACACAGATCTGAAGTGCTGCAACGACAGTGCTCTCCTGTGGATGCACTGGTTAATCAGTTCCAGTAACTTGATGATGGAGAATGAAATGAGCGTGGGCAAAGCACTGTTCCTGCACCCAATCCAAATATGTAACGATAAATATAGTAAATCTGCTTTCCAGGTGCTGCCGTACATTCAATACTTAGCAGCTGTCAAAAAATCTTCACATGACTGATTAAAATTACTTGTTTGACCTTTAAAGTGTACTTGAAAATCCATAAATGAGATCTGTCAGTAGTACATACTCGAATAATAGCAGAATTTTGAATCTCTAGTAAAGGTTGCAAGAGGAGACAGTGTGACATGCACTATATGGATGGAGATCTTCACAGGACTTCTATAGAGAATTTTAATGTCTCGGGTAATGTTATGGTATACAGGACAAGATTTGCTCTTTCTTTGGTTGGCCATCACCTGAATAACAAGAAAATTAACTTGTTGCAGGTGAGAAGAAATATAAATACTCTACATCATCCTCCATGTGCTTTAGTTCCAGACAGGGCACTGAGTTCCTTGGGGATGAAAAGAAAGATCTGCTGCTACCACTAGTGAGTGTTCAGTTCACAGGCTCAAACCAGAGTAAATCCACAAGAAAGCAGCAAAATCTGCTAGCATAGATGTTGGTTTATCAGGATTGTTTCTCTCTGCAAATCTTCTATTGGGCCACACTATTTACTAATTGTGAACACAGCCCTACAGTAGCCCGGTATGGCTGAAAAAAAGGTGGCCATGGAATCTGGGGGATAGATTCCTGCACTGCTGATTCCTACTTTGGACCACTTCTACCAACTTCTTCCTAAGCAGTGTGTGAACATGAGTCAGTCTATGTTCCTGGCTGTTGGATCCCTGACCTTTTCTTGTTTGGTGTTTTCCCAAGAATGAGGGACAGCAGGCAAGTTCCTCCTGTCCTGTAGTGCATGTAGTGCAGCCCTCACTTTCCCTTCTCCTGGAGACACTTGTGAGATTTGCTGAGACTGGAAGTCATAAGAAAATCAAAAGCTTCTTCCTAAACTATGGTTCCAAAGGTCAGATTGCTAATTAGTTCCGCTAACATTTAAAAAGAGATTAGAAAATGCCCTACAAACTGAGACTCGAAGACCTACAGATTTATTCACTTGGTAGGATGATCACTAAGAAGAATGAATCCCAGAAATTCAACAAGCAAAAACACTTTGCTGGGGATGAGTTCAGGGTATGACACAAATTTTCATGTGGGCCTTCTGACCATTCTGTAGCATCTTCCTCTGCTGACACTTGGGGCATCAACAGAAGAAACACGAGCAAATATTTTGGTGGGTGAACTTCTCTCAGAGAAATGCCTTTCACCTTGATGTAAAGAGCTGCTTTGCAAGGTGCTAGGACTCCATCCAAGGATTTTCAGTGCTTACAGACCCTGTGACGAAAGTATAGCAGAGGTAGCAACTGCAGAGCTCCACATGAAACTCTGGTGAAAGTCTGTCTTGCCTTTTTCTTAAAAAGGCTGGATCATAAAAACTCAGAGTCCTGGGGTAATTAATGCTGGAAAAAAAACTTAGGAAGCCTCAAGTCCAACAACTCCTTTGGTTTTCTGACCTTACTGAAACACCAAGTTCACAAATAGTTTCAGCTCCCTATTACCACACTGGGTGGGAAAGGAGGAGGAATAAATGAGTTGACATTTGCCTCCAGTGAATTGTCATTAGAAGGGCTCAGACTTCTCCATGCAACCAGGATAGCTTTGCCTGCTTGGCCCTGGTCTCTTTTTGGGAGTTGAGTATATTTAATATGTCAAGCCTTCTACCATGAAGCTGTCCAAGGAAAAGTTTTAATAGTTTAAAGCACTCTGACTGCAGTGTATTTGCTTAAAATGTGGTAAATGGAATTATTACAAACCTTGCATTTTGCATCTTAAAACCTTAGGACACTCAAGAACATATTACTTCTCCTTAATGTCAGATTTTGTTTTGCTAAGACAAAATGCATGAGACACTAGATAGATTTGGAAATGCCTCAAGCTCCTTGAGAAAAAACAGGTATAAGGACACTGATGGAAAGATGAGCACAATGAAGATGCTTATCTATGAAGATGAGCATTCATGTTTGCCTTCCCACTACTATTCTGCAGCCTTCCTCCTCTGATAGTTGTGACATCCATTTTCAGCTGAAACTTCGCCACAGATGAGCTACACAATCCTTCAGCTCAAAAGCTTTTTTTGCCTTATTGGTTTTCACTAACCCGTTGAAGGCAATGAGATCAGCCTGGAGATCTTGGGATCCTGGAAACTTCAGTCTTTAGCACAGCCCTATTTCAGTCTTCTTTGATAAAACAAACCATTTCCCCTCTAACAGCTTTTCTGAATCCACTGACACCAGCTGAACTGGGGCTGGATTATGGGGAATGACAACTGAGTGCAGCATTGCTGATGCCCCTGCCCCGGGCCATGTACACACCTCTCCTGTGAAAATACATTGCCAGATGGAGCCCATCGTCTGGATGCATTGCCAGGTCACATTTTGGGAGCAATTTTTCTCCAGTCTGCAAACCCATTCAAGTCTTTGATCTCCTCTGTCGCTCCCAACTGCCAATCTCCCGGACTATGCCAGCATTTCCTGCTGCTGTCCCCTAATCATGCCACCATGTCACCAATAACCACTGTACAACCGCAGACTGAGCTGCCTGCAGAGGAAGGGTACACGGAGCCAGTGCCCTACCACTTGCCCCTTTCCCTTCATCCCACTTTATTATTGCATGTCCTGTGCTAACCCTCGCAGATTCTGGAAGAGAACTCGAAGCAAAAGTTCTATTTTGTGCTACCAGGAACAGAACCAATACCTGGTTTCAGGTTTCCCCTACAAACACACTCACATTTTCTCCTAAAGATTACGGAATTTGAGAAGCTACAGAGACGAGAGAATATAAAGTGCTGCATCACTTTCAGCAATAAGAAAAGGGGAAAGGAAAAATAATACTGGGTTATTACTATTTGAAATTCTGCATCAAAATGGATATTTCAAGGCAAAATCAAAATAAAAAAGCAATTTGAAAACTTCCCATCTAAAGCAGAAAATTGGAATGATAATATGTTGAGTGATATCTTTTCTCCTGGACAGTTTTCATGCAGTAGATGCTCTTACCTCTGACTGCCATTTCCCAAATGGATACTGAACTATTTGTCATTAATTTACTATTGCGGTTGTTACATAAAGTAGGACAGTTGTACTGTCTCCACCTGATGAGAAAGCCATATACTTTCGTATTTTAATATGAAACACATTCTTTGAAGGACTAAAATATGTATTACCTAACTTATTTTTCAGAAAAACCTCTCTCAATTATACTTGGTACTCATTTAGTCTTTCTCCTGCCGGAAAATCTCTGGAGTTTACATGGCATATCTCTGTGTCACATGTGTTCCCTATAATAGCCAAAATAAATGTTTTTCAACTGCAAACTCTACGGCTTGAGTCTCACTTATGAAAGTCAAGCAGTGCCTCTCTGCTTTATTCATCATGCGACTGAATGACTGCTGATCTATCTGCTTGCCTCGCTGCAAAGCAGGGGCTCCCAGAGCCCAGCCCAGAGCAGTTCCCTTTGGCTTGATCAAACTGGGTTAATAAATTCCATCCCGATTCCCATCACTCTTCAGCAAGCTCTGTTCCCCGCTATTTTTCCCGTTCCAGGGACCAGCAGTGCCAAGTTCGATTCATGATTCTATGATTCCTCCTCACCCTCTGCTCCTGCAGGCTGGGACATGAGAAAGCAAGGCCGTGCACTCTCCCCAAGGGGATGCTGTGTGATAAGGCATCTCAAGGGCCCTGAAAATGGCACTTGCTGCACTTCAGTGACAGGAGCCCCGTTAACACAAGGTTCAGTTTGTGCATGACAGAGGCATGGTATTTCATTTCATTGTTCAAATGCTTGAAAGAGCTCAGAAATAAAAATTCTTGGAATTGCTGCATGAGTCAAACTTTTTAAAAAGTTTATATGAAAGTATGAATCACTGGCTTGCTTCGGGGGAGGAAAAAAAATCTTGTTTTCAGCAAAAAGTTAATTGGGTGTCCTGAAAATCAGTAATTAAAAACACCATTAACAGATAATAATCATCTGGGGTGCTAGTTTCCTTCTGTACATAAAAGGCTTTAAAAGGAGAGAGTAAGAGAGAAAAGTTCAGCATCAGCATTTGCCTCAAGATCCAATGCACCTGGGGGCTGGCCCAGCATCCCTTCTGCAGGGAAACGAGAGTTAGAAAAGATATTTTTGTTGCTGTGAATAAAAGTTGGATTTTTTAAGCTACATGCCTGCACCGTTTAAAATTAACATGGTCACAGACAAACCTGAAATGTCATTCTGAGGGACACCACCACCATCCCTATCATTCCCCATGGATGTGTCAGAGGGAAGTGCCACTACCCTGCACAGCAAATGCAGCTACTCTTTGGTATGTAACAACACAAGACTGGAAGCAAAGAATATGGTTTCCAAATTAAACAGCAGGAGTAATTTCTGCCGACAGGATGTAATTACTCCTCTTGTAAAAAAGCTGTGGAACACTTAATGGTTTTGAACACTACTACATATGGAAACAGTGTTACACAAACACCCAGCCAGGTGCTAGAGTACCACTGGCTTGGGGAGCAGTAAAACACCAAGAACACATCCTGTACTGCCTAAAACTTCAAGGGCATCCTTCCAAATACTACTCTAGCTGGACTGCTGAAGTTTCTAAAATCAGGTATGATCACAGCCCAGGGTGACATTTCTTCTGTCTCTCACAGCAGCTGTAGTTAAGGCACCAACTGTGCCACAGCCCTAAGTATAGATTTTTAACCATCATATCTCAATGCTAGGTCTGTGACTATTTTAGGTAATTTATCTGACAAAACTGCTGTATTCTCAAACACCTTGTTTATGAGCAAGCAGGATCTCAGACTATGTCAAATATATCCAGGTAATTCAGTAGGATATAAGGCATCTCAAAGCTGACATGCTACCAATACTAATTTTCTTAAGGTCTGACCAAAATAAATTTCTGGATCAGAAATAAAGAGCATGTTTTCTTTTAATTATGGGCAGAACATTTACAGCATCTGAAAGCCTCTTCATAGAAAGTGTGTTGAGTGAAGTAAGTCAGGCCTTATATACCCTATGGCAACCCAACTCTTACATTTACATGCAAAAATTCATAGCCATACTCATGAAAACAGACAAGCAGAGTTCTCCACAAAGCAGCTATCCTGGTACAAGTTTTTTACTAGCTATACTACTACAGACTGGAGCTTGGGAAGTAATGAATGTCCCAGCACCTCCTCTTTCACTTTTAGTGAAAACATGAAGTTTTCACAACACACCCATATACATAAGACCTCCAGCCTTCTGCAGCAAAACCAACTCCAAACACGGCTAGAAGTCTTGCTTCACTTTTTGCAGAGTATCCTGCATTTCCCAGAGATTTCAAGGTGGGATTTATTAAAATAAAGAACAGTGTTTCTTATCACAGAAGAGAAAGACAAAGTTTTTCTGCACAGCTCTGCCTCAAACATCAGCAGAAAAAAATGCTTACATGCTGACAACTCATCTGAGGAACTGCTCTGGAGTTTAACAAGCTGTAATCAAGATATCAGAGGTTTACTTTGAACAAGCACTTAGGGGAATGGGCATGAATTCTCTCTGTTAGTGGTGCCCGTCAGCGTGTGATTCTCCCATCCTCGCACTGGCTAAAGAGAAAGCAAACAAGACTGGCTTGTGACTATTTCAGGATACAAAATTTAATTTTTAAACATGTAAAGATTCTTTCTGAGCAAAACTCAGCATGATTGAGTAATGAAACATTGTTTCCCTGACCTTTCAGAAATCCAAAGCACTAGCTTTTTTTTTTTTAAGTTTGGTAAGTTGTGCTATTGACAAATTAGTTTCTTTCAACACACACATGCACAAAAATCTCTACTAATCATATTTCTATTACCGTTGTCCTCCAGATCTTTTATCATGATTTACAAAGGGAGGAAAAAAATGAAAGAAAAGCAAAAACTGGCAGTACATTAGGCAGCTTTGGGCAAAGAAAAT
>JAWWLV010000001.1:49105847-49139170 GCA_035041135.1 Platyrinchus mystaceus
TGATTTACAAAGGGAGGAAAAAAATGAAAGAAAAGCAAAAACTGGCAGTACATTAGGCAGCTTTGGGCAAAGAAAATGATGGATTCTCCCAAAGTAATTTCCTGCAAAATGAGATTTGATTAAGGATCTAGATTATGTATGTCAGTGCTGGGAAGGTACCCAGACACGTGAAACTATTGTTTACAACCAATGCAGCCAAGGCAGAGGCCACTACTGGGTTTTAGAATTGAAAAGCCTTAGTAGAAGGGAACAGAGGGAAAGGATTTTTCAGAAAAGTCAGAGACATCAATATTTGAATTAATTTACAACACTCAACTACTACCTAAGAAGGTCCCAATTAGACATATTTCTGTGTACCACAGCTATATGATGCCACACTTGGCCTTGTCCTCCTCTAGCTCTCTTGGCAAAAGCAAGAAAGACTTCCTAGCACAAAAAAAGGCCACACTGTGGTTTTGTTTTTAAAAGTCACTTCTAGGAAAAAAGAGAGGGAAAAAAAACCCCCTCTGTGAGATATTCTATATCCAAGGACAAAGCTGAATGGTTCCATGCAAGTAATTTTCAGTCTTTGCAGGCTTGGCATTTGTGGTATGAACTCAGAAAAGTCACTACAAGTAATTTTGTCATTTCAAGTGTTTCTAACACATGAGAAATGAGTGCTTCTAAAATGAAAAGTCAGACACTAACTACTCCAGGTACACTTACAGATCATCTTCCTACAGCTTCAACCTACAACTGTTTCACTATGTTTAAAAAATAATTTCGGATGCTATAAGTAAACCAAGGCATTCAATATCTGACTTGAGAAAGACGTTGTCAAACAAAAATGAGATGTTACAAGAAGTGAGATGTGGTGAAGGAGACAATACATCCATTTTGTTCACTTGAAGGACTGCCGGTTTTGTTGGATTAATCTAAAGTGAGCATTCAGTCCAGTCATATCTTTTCTCCTGTCTTTAATATAGCCAAGGAAAAACAAGGAGAAGAAAAGGTGCAACCATTTTGCAGAAAAGTTTTTCATCATTTTAAGTGATCTAAATTAATTCCTTTGTTCTTACTGACATATGGGAACTGCTTCTCTGAACTCTGAAGAAGAATCTGTCTATGAGCTTCATTTTTATTTGCTACATTTTAATGACTGCTGTTGTAAGCCAGTCTGAATAGTGAAGCTAAAACCAGAAAGAAAATACAATATTTGGGTCTTTCAAGCACCAGTTACGTTTATAAGTGACAAAGCAGGCAGTGTGCTGTGATGGTATGGGCAGTATCAGGAACCAGAAGAGTCTCCCCTCTCCTTTCCCAACAGGACTATCTGACAGTGCCAAGGAAGAGATGTGTTTATAAAGTCTACCATAACCAAATTATCAAACAAAATTAAGGGTCAGGACTTCTATGAGCACATGAACAAGCATGATTCACAAGGGATTTCAAAGCAGCTTTTTCCATACAAGAAATCTCTCTCCGATGCCATTATTTTTGGTGTCTTGTGCTGTGTGAAGTTGTACAGCAATAGTCTTGCTGTTAGAAATCGATGTAAAAGTTTCTCCTTGATGCAGGCACACCTATTGACACAAATGCTAGAGATTGTGAAAATCTCTGCACATCTGTCAAATCAACCTGAAATCAGGCTCCAGAGTCGCCAAGGCTGTTGAGACAGTACACACAGAATGTTTGCATAAGCCTTGTTTTCACAGGAAACCAGGGTAGATATATTCTGATTTTTAAAAAATTAAGTTTTCCACGGATTTAGGTAGTGGCTGGAAAGTCCTGCAACTCTGGCCGCTGCCCACTAGAGGCCGTGAAGCCCTTACGCCTGCCCTGGCCCCTGCTGTCGGAATCCAGTTAAGAGGAGATGAGGAATGGGAAGCACCAGAAATTAGACATTTTTTCTTCTGACATTAAAATCTTAATAGTTCCTTCGTACAGTGAGGCACCCCAGCCCTGGCAAGTCAGTGGGAGCAGTAGGATGTGCTGTGGGTAGCCAGCTCTGCTCACCTACTCTGGAAACTCAAGGAAGAGATGGAGGAGGAAGATAATGAGGAAGATGAGAAAGAAGAGCACACAATACAGCTGGCTGGAGGGAAGATACTCCTCCCTGACAAGCCAAAGGTAAACAATGAGTAGCCAAACACAATGGGCCACTTTTAAAATCAATTAGTCCTTTTGAACATCACTCATTGGAGCCTGGCAAGCTGCACTAGTCAACAGAAAGGATGTCAAGTGTGAGGGTGATTTAATGAGCAGAGTTCACTGGAGAGCTGCAGCAACAAACATGCGCACAGAAACACCACTGGTGTGTGGGGAAGAAACCTGAGGGTGTTTCTTAGTGTGCTGAGAAGCCCATAGGGATAGCATAACCAAAAGAAGCAATATGCAGTTCCTCCAGTTTGACTCCAAACCGGGGTTCTCTGGTTATTCAGAGATTATATCACACCCCTCCATGAGAGACACAGGGAAGCAGACAAAAATTAGTAGACACGACCTGCACAGAGCTGTGCTCTAGGGGAGGACATTAAACTCAAGACTTCCACAGGAGGTGCAGAACATGGCTGCTACAGAGCCTAGGGCTGGAAATCACATCTAAATGTCTTCTTGCAAGCTTAATTTGTGCCAGGTTATCTAGAAAACTACAAAGGGTCTGTGTAGATTAGATTATTCTTTGCAGTTATCGACTGCCCTGCTTTCTGCAATATTGAATTTCATCTGCCACTGTGTTGTCCATATACCTAGCTTAATTATATCCCGTTTAAATTCCTTTATGTTCTGCCATCTGGATTAGTTAAATACTTTTGTGTCTTCTGCAACCTCTGTCATGTTCCATACTTGTGCCACAGATCATTAAACAGCATAAATGTCACACAATTCCTAATATAAAATTTCAGGGCAGCCCAATAAAAACCAATGACCTTAGTGAAAACGTGTATTTATTCCTCTCTCTTGTACTGCTCTCAAGTACTTGGCAACCTTGTGGTGAAACATTCTATTAAGACTGGGGTTTGTGAGTTTAAGTACCTTCTGGTTGGAGGTCAGATACCTCAAAAGAATTAAGGTATTATGCAAAATATGAGTGCCACTTTCACCTTTGATGGCTGTTTTACAAGAAACTAGTGATCAGGTAGTTAGTGTCCAAATGTACAGCTGGGCAGCTCAGTTTGGAAGAGGATTTTGGCTTCTGCATTTTATAAGGATGTTTAGTGGCAGTTGTTGATAAGTACCTCAGTGCAGGAGACAGTGTTTTGGTTGATGCCCTGGTCGGCTGAGGCAGCCCGCCCTCCCAGCACAGGCTGACGGGGACCCTCAAGCTGTGGCACTTGGCTCGTCCCCATGCAGCGCGCAGGGATGCCCACTCCATGCTCATGCTGTGGCTGCAGCTCCAGAGTGGGAGAACAGCACACAGTTTGTGCAGGGCGCAGCACACCCTGCGCACCAAACCAGTGTGCTGGGAAGCAGTGTGCTAAGCAGCGTCGAGCTCTTACTGGGACTGGTCCTTTATCAAAGGAAGGCAAATAAACTTAAGACAGATTTGGCTGCATTCACAAAAACAACATTTTTTTGTTATGAAAACAATTCTGTTGGTTTGTTAGCAAATGAAAAACGTGGGAAGTGGAGTGAGCAGTTGTTTTCCACCTTAAGAAGGTGACTGGGAGGGAGTGGAGTGTCTGAAGATGGGGAAGCACATCCCCACCTCACACTTCCAGCTCCACTACGCATTATGTAGTCCCTCTGGCCAAAGCTCTATGAAAAGCCGGGTCCTTATCTCAAACATGTTCCAGTTAGGCAGCCCTGAGAACAACCCCAGGTGGTCACACACTCTCTAATCCCATTAGGGCTCTTTTAAAGCAAGTATTTTTTTTTTTTCTGGTGTCACAGAAGTTACACTTAATGGGTTTGCAGTTATTAGGCAGTTACAAAAGTTATTTGCACTTTGCGGTTTCCTGCCAGAAGTGTAGCAAGAGACAAGCACCGAAGTCCTTGTGAATCCCACAGCTGCTGTGATTTTTCCATGTGAGGAAGGAACAGTTGCTTGAGGCATTTTAGAGAAATGCAAGAACACAGGAACAGTTCATTAATACTGGAAGAGAATTTGCAATTACCAAGAGCAGATGGTCAGCTCACACAGTGACTGAACCTTAAACCATCTAGACTTACAAGGCTACTGCAAACATTGAAACAGTACCAAATTCACAAAAAAAAAATAAAATCCTATGTGCTCACTGTCAGAAGTCAGCTCAGATTTGGATCCTATATCCAGTGGCTTAAGTTCAGATAAAGCTGTCAATATTAAACTGATTCAGTGGCTTTACCACAGAGTTAATGTCCCTTCTTTTTACTTGCATAAAAAACTCTCAAAGAAGTCAAAGATAAGCAAAAATAATAAGAACCTTAATAAAATAACTGTATCAGCATCATTAATAAACCTAGCTAATCCTTCCTTGTACCAATACAATTCAGCTGTATCAGAGATGTGGTAGTAGCATTAATAAGAATAGAAATCAAAGCTGAAGTTATATGTTTTTTTCATTACTTTATAGTCCATCAACAAAAAAAATGCTGTACACACATTGCTTTAACAAATGTATCTGTGATGCGCTCCAGAGCTTTTGAATTCTTTCCATACACATGCTCCTTGTAAAAAACTCTGCAAAGGAGCTTAAGAGAGATGCATATCTTGAAAGCACTCCTCAGTGCAGTTCATGGACAAATTAGAATTATTATCGCTATAGATATGTAACAGTATATATGCGCAAAGGGAAAAACCTGTCTAGCACTACGTGCCCTTCAGTCTCCATTTCAGCCTGTCAGCTCTTCATTTGGCTAAGCAAATAGGACTATAATTGCCGGGGCGAAGAGAGAGGCTATTAGCAAAGAGCTCTGTGCATGGCTCTTTCTGCATGTGTCCAGGGAGTGAACTACAATGGCTCGACCAGCCCTGAGAGGGGCATGTAGTTATCCTTCAAAATCTTTTTCCCTGGGACATCAAGTTTCAGCAGCCCAGCTGTGTACCTCTGGACAGCAAACAGTGAAGGCTCCTTAAGGTTAACATGACCTGCCGTTTACAGGCCTTTGCAAGTGGATAAACAAGTGCTTGAATGTTGTGTGGCAGTCAAAGGCAACTGGCAGGGAGAGTCAACACGTGTCAGGTTTGCCAATGCCTTGAGCAAGAAGAGAACCTTGAGTGGACTGAAGAAGGGCCCTGAAGACCAGTGGAAAGGTTGCAACAGCAACAAATGACACAGGCAAGACATATGTGATTGAAAAAATCATGGTAATTGGATTTTCAGAAGAGGAAGGTATAGGGGCTTGGTGGCACTCGTGATCTTGCTGACCAAAGAATGGTGATAACTTAAGACAGATCCCTCCAGTCAAGATTGACTGCTAACAGCATCTAAAAATTTTTCCTTGGTTTCCCTCAGAGAGTTGAAGGTGCATGAACTTTCACTCACAAGCAGGACAGAATTTAAATTTTTGGAATAGTCTTATGGCAAAAAAGCTCAGGTTTACTTGGCACAACCAACTCCATTCTCCTATTAAGCCAGAAAGCTGCATAGCAGGTCAGTTTGTTTACAGATTGTGATATAATTTGGCAATTTCCTTGTCTGACTTCATGGCACAATGTACAAAAATATGTCAATACATGTGATGAGATTATTCTGGCAAATGAATATTCCTAGACCTGCAGCAATAGAAAGTGTGAAGTGTTGTAGCCATTTTCAGATTCCTTTCCTTTACACTTCCTGTTCTAACGCTAAAGGTAGAAATCAAAGGATACTTGAAGAATTCTGCAGTGCTAGATATGACACTGTTAAGACATTGGTATGTTGACTCACTACTTCAGAACTGCTTTAAAATTTTCCAAAACCTTAAGAAAACAAAGTTTATACCAGAAGTTATTTTGACAGAATGTGATTTACATATGCATCTAGTTAACATATTAAAACTTAATATTAAAAACATGTTGATTATAGAAGACTATTTCTAGTAATATCTTAATAATCCTGGTTATTCTTGGAAAAATTTTGCATTTCCCTGAAATGATGTGATCCCACAACCATTTTAGGAGCCTATGCTATTGCATATGCCATGGTGATTCCACTTAGCCTTTGGGTCCAATTCTGCAGCTGGCCATTAAAACTTCAGTTGAAATCTTTTTTCCCCCAGCATGTATTCATCCCATGGTAGATTGATTAAATATATGGTAGCACTTGTAAACTGTTGTGATGACACAATACTTGGACCTCTCTCCATTAGCAAAGACAGATCTGGAGCAGATGCTGACTTATATACGCAAGGATTTCAGATTTCCAGACACATTTCTAATTTTGTATAAACAATTTTTTTTCTTTCTAAATCTGACATTGCTCTTCATTAAGGGCTGGGATTTGGAAAAAAAAAAAGCAGAAAATCCCATGGGATTGAAAACAACAGATGTTGTCTGTTTTAAGCTTCCTTTATTCCAAATCACTGAATTTCATGCTTTTAAGATTTTCCTGCCTCTGTTTTTAGAGGCCCATGATTTGCTCTTCAAATGGATTTTCAAGAGGCTGACTCTGACTGGAATGTATGTGAAATAGATTTTCAATTTAAAATGTACCATCTTTTTCCATGGAAGTTAGTAGAAACATACTAAAAATATGATAGAAACAGTATCAGAGCAGTATCCCTGTGAGCAATAAACCCAACACGTTACCATCCCAGCAAATAGGAGGCTCATGCTATTCGCTTCCCACCCAAACGCCCTTGTGCTTCCTGCTCCTCTATTTCAACACTGCTGAGCTGCCAATCTCAAAAGCCAGAATACTGTCCCATGACAATCACAAAGGGATTTTCAAGCTTTCCTTAGAATTCATTCCTCCCCCCCCATAATCGGCAACTTCTCCACACTTTCTCACTTGCTCTTCATCACTGCAGACAGCCAAAGTGCCCCTGCCCTTAGGAAGTAAAGCTCATTCCTTCTTCAGGTGAGTGACTGCATCCTTTGAAAAGATGCTGTGATCATGAAGAAATAGCTATGCAAATATAACTGTGTAATTTGATCTCTAGGGATATGTCAGGGAAATAATAAACAGGGAAGGATGCTAGGGACAGCTTTGACATCCTTTTTAAAAAAAATGAAGGGTTTCAAAAAACAGCTACAGGAACTGCTTAAGTATTGGATAAAGTAAGAGCATAGTGAACAGCAGTAATTTCACCTATCTAAAAAAAAAAAGTTTTATAAATAGTTTTATCAGAGTGCAGTTGTACCTGACAGTGAAGATTTCTTCATTCCAGAAAGGGAACATAGAAAGAATGTCTGGAATGTGAGGACAGACAAATTCAAAGTAAAAGTTAAGTGTATGGTTTTAATACATTATATTTTTTTTAAATTTTTGTCTCCTAGGTAGTATAGGGTGGGTTTCAAGGAAGGAATTGAAGCCAAACAACCAAATTCTGTTCTTAACACCAGGCATTAGATGGACAGGAGGCCAGGCTAAATGAACTAATGGGTTTAAGCTTTATGAGGTCAAATCTTTCTATTAGGTGTCAGAAACTCTATGTTTACAGTGATTATAGCTGTGGTCATTAATAAAAATAATTGGAAGTGACTACCCCTTTGATTTAATCAGATTTGCATCAGTACATGTTCATTGAAATGCAGATGGAAGAAATATTAAACCTCATCTCTTCACAGATGGCAAGATTTTAACAATGCCTTCATAAAGCCTTAATTCATATTTTATGCCTTGACTTCCTCTTGTATTCCATTTTTTCACAACAGCACATGCACTACAGAAGCCAATACAAGTTAAGCTCTAATACATTTATGTTCGCCAAGCTTGAGGGGATGTGCACATCCATCCTGTGGGAATAAGTGTGTCATTCATGTTAGTTTATAAATAAGAATCTATTTTCAAGTTAGAAAATAGAAAAAAAAGATGGATTTTCCGGTCTTCAGTAAGGCCACCTCTGCTTCCACGTTCTGTAAGCTTTTGTTACTTCCAAGGCTCATGAACACTGTGATTATTTTTCACGTTCTTCTATTTGCTCTGGGGTTGTTGAGCAGCTGGGAAGGTATGTGCTGACACTACTTGCCACATGCAGCAGATGTAGAAATTCAGTTTTTCTGCAGGACTGAAAGTGATTTTTCTAAATATTCTTCCAAATGAAATTCTAACATATTCATCACTCAGAAATATCAGGAAAAGAGTGCTTGGCTCTCGCCTTTGCCAATGCTTCTAGATTTTATATCTGAAGGACAAGGATGCAATGACTCATTCTTTGATATGAAATCAAGACCCAAGTCATTGACAACAGCAACATCAGCCAGCATCTGTCATGAGCTCCAAGCTTGGCAGTTCTGAGGTGTTTTGAGGTCACCTATCTTGAGTTCATGAACTCAGAAGAGTCTCACATAAACAGAATTTCCCCGAGCTGCACATATGAAAGCCTTTACCATGATTTCCATGATCCCGAATAGCACACAGCGAATCTGGAAATTTGACCCTGTACCAGCTCAAGGGACCTTAGAAGCTCTGGCTCACCAGCTGAGCTATTAAAAGATACCTTGGTTCACCAGAATATTGAGAAATCTGGGATGCTTTTACTAAATATTTCAAGACCATCACATCACCAAAAAAGGCATGAGAAAGTTTAAGTTTCAGTGACTAGAATACCAGAATGCCCAGCAATACTCTGTGTGTTTGGACCTAGCTTGGGTAGCTGAGATGGCTGAGGCACTGAGTAGCAAAGCAGAGGGCAAAAAGACTTCAAACTTTTGTTTGAAGCATGTGTAGCTATATTGGACAGGAAGGAGAAATGCACATCCAGAGATACGGTAACACAGTACTGGCAATGGAACTGCAGCAGCTGGGGGTCAGGAGAGAAGGGTGCACAAAATTACCCGGAATAGCTACTGATAAGGGACTCAGCTAACACACACATTTCTGATTTTCACTAATGACTGAGGGAACCCTTAAATACATAGCAGTTCAGCCAGTGGCTGCTATCTCATTACTCAAAAATTGCCTATTAAAAGTGGGGTACACCAGGTAAACTGAAATTTGGAAAATTGTACAAAATCAAAAATATTGAAATTGAGCACTTGTTAACAAGTTCACTTCTGATGATCCTTCAGAAAAGATGTGTGAGCTTGACATGTTTCTTCTTTTCAGCATTTTTTTCTCATCTATATAATTTATTGTCACAGCTCTGCAAATAATTATTGACAGCTCTGACCTGTGACCTGCAGACCTGCTGCAGTTCTGAACTTCATGGTTCATCTCTTGGTCTGGACTGTTTTTTCCCTGTGGAATATGGGACAGTTTTGGAAACAGAGCATGTGCTGATGGTGATTCTGATTCTCTGACACCATCTCCCCAGAAAACTTAGTGGAAACCGTATTTTTTTCTAACAATTCACGTGGACAAAGCATGTCCTATAAATTTCTGTAATTTAGCTTTATGAAAAGTAGGCAAAGGTTTCTTAAACAGTAATGGGAAAGCGTAGTTGTAAAGAATCAGAATAAAAAAATACATCCATCAGCTTTAACACATTCATCTGGTACTGTGAGGAGAGACATAAAGGTAACATGTTTTCAAGAAGCAGCAGCAAGCTGTATTCTTCCAGCATGTTCTTGGGAAAACCCTGATGAGTGCAAAGAGAACAACTGTGAAACACTAAACATGCTGCTAATGTGAGAAGCCCTATGTTCCGGGGAGAGAAGAGCATTCAGAAATAATTGAATCATCCAGGGCTGTGCTCAGTGGATACCCTAAGGTGATTATGTTCAGAATAGGAACTTTCAGAATGTCATTTAGTAAATGAAAACAGAGTTGGATACCAGTAATAAACCAGTGCCCTCAAGCTACTCATTTTTTATAGTGACTTAATTGAAACATACAAATCAATGAACGCCAGATGCCTAGGAAAGGGGGCAGCACTGAGACCAAAACCATAGACACTGAAATCAAGCAACAGAGTGGGATTTTGCCTCCAGTAAAACAGGGATACAATTTTCTTCCTCTTGTATTCTGAGTGCTCAGCTGTACTCCCAGGATAGGTACAGAGCTGGGTACCAACTTGTTTTCGACTTTCTAATTGCTGATGAACGCAGCAAAATGAAACCAAGCATAAAGTTTCTCTTTCTTATTGTAACAAGAAATCTGTTTTAAACTGTATTAACTCCTTAATCACATGATTTCTATTACCTAATTTTCAAGAACCAGAACTCTATTATCTTTAAAAAGCAAGCACACATTTAATTCCTACTATTGTCATTTAAATGACATATAACTGTTACATTTGGGATTTCTGCCTTCTTATATACATTTAGTACTTTTTTATCATAAAAATCAAATAAAACTTAAACAAGATTTATTACAAATTTTTCAAATTAGTTCTTCTTGCGGAGAGATGTCCCTAACATGGCTGTTCTATTAAACTGCACACCCCAAGAAATAAATAAATTGGCTTTGAAAATGTAGCATTATAATTTTCCAAAGCTGAAGCTCAAGAAGAAAAAGCATTTATTTGGATGTAATAAATCATCAGTGACAAGTAAAATATGAAGGAAGCATCTCTCCTCTTGAAAGCAGAGGACACTCCCTTTCTTTCTAATAACCAACTACAAGACAAAACCCCCAGCCTGTCATTTTACACGCTAACAGTTCATCAGAGTGGTTGAGAATTATTTGGATTTGAGTCTAAACATGAATTTGGGCACTGACATTGCTTGCTCAAACCTGAATTAAATCATCCTGGGAGAGGCAAAGGCATCAGAGAACACCCTTAGCCTCTCAAGGCAAAGAACTTCCCCCAGCCTGTCTGTGCAGCCCTTCCTACCAGGTGTTGCTTCACTCAGTAGTTCTGGCTGCAAGACTTCTACAAAGCCTGAGTGTCCAACCAGTTCCCCACACTCTTGTCCTGCCTATTCTCAGTCCCTTTTTTTCATTGCTGAAGACTGCACATATCTCACAACTGCAGTTACTGGAGGATTTTGCAGCCTGCCTCTCCCATGCAAGAGAATTTCATCATTTTGTGCAGAAGATTATTTGCTTTGAAGATAATTGCTCAAGAACAAATTCAGTTTTTAACCCTCATTTACATTTCCTAGAAGTTGTGTCAAGGTAGTGCCTTTGGGGCTGATGCTTTCTGAGCTTAATCTCAGTCCAAAGGTGATTTTCATGCATGTAAATGTAAACTCAAACACTTTACTTGTTCTCAAACCAGACACACGTATGACATGACTTTTCCTGGGTCCTCCATCCAAAAAGCTCCATAATTGTACTAGAAAAATATTTCCCAGCTCTCATTGAGCTCTAAAGAATATTACAAGTTAGAACAAAATCCTATTTCAGAAATATGAATAAATGAAAGAAGAAATAAAACTAATGCAGAATGGTATTGAGATGCCTGATTTTCTCACTGGGGTCAGTGTGGGAAACTACAGTGACAACAGAGTACCCAAAGCAAGCAACTAATTTAAAGTCTGAGACACTTAGTTTAGTCCCCAGCCTCTCTGGCAGAGCTGTGATTGCCTCTGGCTTAGCTCAGGATCCACTGAGTACTTGCATCTGTCCCAGTGTGTGGATGGCCCGGGCAGCATCTGGATCCTGGGGACACCAAGCTCCATAAAGATGCTCTATCACCACACAGTGTTGGAAAATACTAATTATCCAGGTTTTCAACAATTTAGATCCCATCCTGACAGACAGACAGACAGACAGACAGATAGATAGATAGATAGATAGATAGATAGATAGATAGATAGATAGATAGATAGATAGATAGATAGATAGATAGATAAACTTTTTACTTTCTCTAAAAGGTGAGAGCTGCGGTGAAAAATCTGGGTATATTGTGTATGAAACCCCTGCCTGTGTGGTGTACTATCATTTGTTCACATTCAGGAGAGAGAGCCTTAACTTAATTGTGGCAACTGGTGTGGGGAAATTAATGATCACTGAACACTACAAAATAGAAATCAATACTTTTGTATCCTTCCCAAATGGTCTATTGCTAGATAGATATTCATGGCTATAATTCTCTCATCCTGTGAATATTAATAAGGTAGCAAAGAATGTATATATATATATCTATATATATATATATATCAAAGCCTTGGAAACAAGGCTATTGCTAATGCAGGTCCTCCACAGTAACATATTACAGCTACCAACTGACTGCTTTGTGGGATGCTAAGTAATAGCTCCGGTATAATACAATCCTTCATTTTCTATTCTAATACTTGTTTACTTCTGTCACCATTTATTAAAATACTGTCCTCCTATAGTTAAAAAGGACAGGATAATAACCTTTAATACCTTCTTGCAGGGATAAGCGAGATGCCTAAACAAGAGCTTAGACACTTGACAGGCAAGTACAAATGGGGCTAAAGTCACTTTGATGAGCTGTGTGATAGCTTCTTCCACAAATAAGACACAACAGAGAGGCAGGTCATTAGAAATTATCCTTCAGTGGGATGACTGGCATGTACAGCTTTTGCAATCTTATTAAGCTGTTGCCACCAAATGAAAGCACCTGCTCACTGTGGGTGTACGGAAGAGATATTGTTTACACCTGATGTGGTGGGTTACCTGTGTCTGAGACACCGTGCTTGGGTAAATACGTCCAATACCTCTGGCCTGATTCACCCTGGGTGATACAGATCTTAGATGGATTTTCAGGCATTGAACTAATCCAAAATGGAGTTAATGCTGAAAGCCTGTATCACTGTACCTGTTCCACTATATTGTATCATAACTTAGTAAATCAGAAAGTGTAGAGGTAACAAATGGGTAAGCAGCCCAAAGGGTTAAAAATGTACATTGAGGTGCCACCTAATGCATGGGCCCTTAAGGTCCTGACATAGAATCCCAGTGGGAAACAAAGCCCTAACTTGCTTCAATCTCTGACCAAGATATCTGATCCACATACAGGGTATTTGCTATGGTAGCCACATCCCATATGACAAGCATACACAATGAAACTTCAAATACTTTGCAGAACCAGGCTGTTTTTCAGATGCCTAAGAGCACCAATGGTGCTACTGGGTGACCTGTTTGTGTGGGATCATCAGGCATTCCTAGTCAGCCCTGGGTGTGGGCTTTCCATATGGTCATGAAGACTACCCTGCTGCAGTACAGTAACAAATGAAGCAACCACACAGTTATGACTAAAGTCCATTGCTATTTATGCGTTAAGAATATTTTTGTCCCTACTACAGGGAAAGCAGAGACAAATGTTATATGTTAGTCTCATTTTACCATCTAATGAAGTTATGTATGACTTTTTAACACGAGAAACCTAAATTTCTCACCAGATAATGTTTTAATTTTTTTAATTATGGAGTGTAGAAGAAACACTGTGTATGTACACACATAAGCCATATGTACATATCATTTGCCTCTGGCCTCGCTGTGTTTTCAATTGCTGATAGTTATATCTTTCTTTGCATGTGCTCCTCCCGTCTGTCGTAACCAAATGTTGTTCCCAAGCCTGTGCTCAATTTGGATCCTACAATGACTCACCCAGTTGCTCAACATAACCTCCTTTTTTTGGGTGGAACTACACACAGTGCATAAAGATAAGGGTTAGAGTCACTACTATAAGCTTTCTAAAGCAGTAAGTTTATTCTGTCAAGTGACTACTGAAAGCCTGAAGCTATGGTACTGTGGCTGCAACGCAAATAGCACTGTTCCCTGAGCTGACATAGGCTGATTTAAGAGACTTAATCAGTGTGAGCAGATTTGAACTCTGAAGGTAATGCCAGAGCTCCTGGACAGATATGACACCCTTGTAAAAGAAGTCTGTGAACTGGCAAATCAGATGCCCGTATCCATTAGGTGCAGGTTTTCAAGCAGATCCCACTTTGACAGCTGGATGTTTCTTCTAACTGTGTAAGCGCTTCTTGAACAAATACCACTGCTGTGTTTCAGGCCTTGCCATGGGCTTTGTCTCATGCTGCATTTGAAAAATAGGGGAAGGTATCCATTTATGAGCTGAAATTTTCTTCTACCAATTATTATAATCCAATTTCTAATTCAAAACTTGGAGAAATTTATATGAAAGAGATATGAAGACATTTTGTAAGATTTTTTTTGTGCAATGTATATTTAGACTGATTTCCTATGAAATGCCACTGACATGACCAGACTTTGCATTTTGGTATGTCTCTCTGCCTATCTGTGTCAGGCTCCTTAACGCCTCCCCCAATAACTTTTGAATGAATTGGCTGATTTGAAAGAGAGACAGATGGCTCAAAGGTATTAAACTCTTACAGTAAGTTTTGTGAAAATAATCAGCAGGGTAATGGAAAGAGAGCCTCTTAGTGGCTCACTAAAGAAAAGGCTACAGCACAAATTCAATCCTTATTAAGCCAAAGAAAATCTGCACAAAGCTCAGCCCTGATGTGCAAACTCACCACAAACAAGCCTTTGCTGGGTCTGGTGTCCACAAATTAGTTCATGTTATCTATTGCAAAGCAAGCATCATCTTGTTTACTGTAGAAATAGCAAGTTAAATTTTTAATATGGACACTGCTGAGGCAGTTAATATGCAATGCAATGATACTCGTTAGTAAGATACTGTAAGCCACAAGCTTCATCGTACTTATATGCTGCCTAACTTTGACATTGCATTTGAGAAAACTGTTATAGTATTTAGGGCTCAGATTAAGATATTTGACATTGGCACATATATCTAACCTCACTCAGGAGGTTTGACATTAAACAAATAGCACTTGGCACTTGTTGAACAGGCCCCTGACGTACACACGTTGTCCTACAAAGAGCCTAGATGAGCCTAGACCTTTGTCCTACAAAGAGAAGGTCTGCACTTAAATCTGACAAGAAGCTTTGAACAGGCAAATTAGGACAGGCTTTTATGCAGAGTTCCTGGCTCTGAAGACAGTGTGTTTGATGGCAGCCTCCCTGTTGGAGACTCCTCTTCCATTATCACTCACTGCATGATGCTCATCTTAGAAAGGACACTGCACTTCCCAATTTTCTTGCCTATTCTGCACCACTTAACAAGAACACTTGAAATCTTGGTATTTTAATGCTTACTCACTTTTTAATTAAATGCTATGACCCAGAACTACACCAGTCTCTGAAAGCTTAGTTAATAAAGAAGGGACCCAAACCTGTGTCTAGAGCTTTGGTCATATTTCAGTCTTATACAGTGTCAAACAATGGCAACATCACATAGCACTGCACCCCTTGCTATATTGGTACTGAGGAACTACAGTGATGAAAACTGCACTTTCTGGGTGCAATTGAAGACACAGCCATCTAGACTTCAGTCAGACAAATGTGCTCTCCACTAAACAAAATCGTGATAGGATGGGATAATGTTCAAAACCTGCATCTGCATGGTTGCCTCTAGCTAACCTCAAGAGCCTTATGCAAAACTACATGAGGCATTCCTGGTTGTCTTAATCTCCATGACCATGTAATCCCCTCACTGGTGTACTCCCTCCATGCCAGACATTCCTGTCTGCGTGCAGCTGTGCCACAGGGATTGCAACAGGCAACAGCTGCCGTCCCAGGGGTCCAGTCAGTATTCAGTGCTCATGATCTCACCACTCCTGTCTCGGGTCAAAAGCCATTTCGTAATGCCCCCCAAATACCTCCTATACTGTCTCTACACTATGTTGCAAGGATGGCACAACCCACTGCAGAACAATCTATCTGTACGCACTGGCTCTGCACATGGCCATACCTACAACAGCCATTAAGGAGAAGTGTGCACAGCCAAAGGTCTTTCAATTATCATGTTACCCAAAAGCCTAATGAGGACAGCCACAGTGCCCCACAATAAACTGCCACACAATTGACTGAAGGGTCAAGCTGACAAGGTGCTAAGAGTTCGCTGTGATGCACTGCCTAGGGTGCTGTCTTTGGGTGTCCACAGGGCAGAGCTGGATCTCCTGCACGGGTCTGAGCTGGGACATTTACAGGTGGAACTGACAATAAACCTTGGAGGAGAGAGGAAGAAACAGAAGACTGACTGGCGGATGCCTTGTTGCTGGAGTGCTTCTAAAATTCTCATGGGTGATGTCAATAGTACAAATTTTCTTCCGTAGATGTGTTTCATCTTCTCTGTGACACCTGACAGAGTTATTTAGGGCATATTGAGCATACATGCTGTGTTTGTGTAGCTGAATCATGCCTTATTGCAAGTGTCTTAGAACATATACGGGGTAGACTAGAATCCTTAATTCAGTCTACCTTCTGTGAGCTTTAATTCTACATGAATGTCACATTCCCTGAATATCTAACATTATGGGAGGATGCACTCCAATGTAAGACATGGCAGTGTGGGGTTCACAAGCAGCCACGCTCCTACAGGTATGGCCACTTCTTGTACTGCTTCAGGGTGAGGACATGTGACCAAGCTATGGACAAGAAACCACACCTGTCTAAAGGAAAAAGAACCGAGAACACCTTGAATGAAATAAATCATCCTCACACTAGAAAACAAGGAAATTTCCCTGATGTCAGTCTGATAGTGTCCCTGTAGGGTCAGGCTGTTGCTCAGAACAGCACATGTCCACACAAAGGGACTTCTAGAGGCCAACCTTGAGTTCCCCTCTATCAGGGAAGCTCTATCAGTGCTGCCTTGCACTCTGTCCTGCTTTTCCAGCTGCCATGGAATTTGTACTACAGCCTCCCCAAACGACATCACTTGGGAACATGCTAGTTTTGCTCATGACTGTGTCTGCACGAGTGTTCATCTCTCTGATTTGTAAATGTGCAACAAAGTAGGCTCCCAAATATACAACTGCGTATTTTTAACTACAGTGGATATGTAATGAAAACATTCTAAATCTGTGATTTTTTTAAAAATGATCAGCTTATGGGCACATTTCCATTTCATTTTGTTTACAGACTAGGGAGGCAGAAGGAGAAGAAAAAAGGGTAAAAGGGGCAACTATGCAAGCAGACTCTGTGCAACCAAATTAAAATTTGCTTAAACACTGACATAAAATGTACATAAACTAAAAAAAAAAAAAAAAAAAAGGAAGGTTTTGTTTAGACAGCTTCTTTTTAATGATCAGTGATCTTATGCACGCTATAGTTCTATCAAACATGTAAAGGCACATTGTTAGCATACTTTCTTAGCAGATTTGGAGGAGGTAGCATGTGTGTAGTGTGATAAGGAAGTGGAAAATACCAAAATGAAAATAGCAGTTATGGAAAGTTATCTCTGTAGGCAGATGCAAAACGTAGGCCCAAAATCTGTGCTATTATTTCTTATGGTAGAGAGTGATAAGGAAAGAAAGTAAAGCAAACAGAGAAGAAAAATCAAACTAATAGATAGATAAACAATTAAATCAAGAGCTTAGACCTGTTCTGAATCTCTGCATTTCCCAAACATGCTCAAGAGTACTATGATATTACTGGCACATTGCCACCTACTACCTGCTGATTCACACGAGGTCCCAATATTTTTCTTTATGAATAATGCCAGAAGAATCTGGCTTTCCTTTGCCTGAGCACTGTGTGCTTTGCTTGCATTGATCTCTCTTGAAATGTCAACTTTACATTTCCAATATCTGCAAAGAAATTCATAATAAAAAGATATGATCTGCATTTCAGAATGAGACCTTTAAATCCTTTAGCCCTTCCAGTTTCTAGGGGACTTGTGTTAAGAATGAAAGACCCTGTTTAATAACTGTTTTCCAATAGTAATCAAGAGAGTTGCCAACATCAGTGTGCCACAGATAATAAAGGCAGTACAATTCAGGCAAGGGAAAAAGGGATTTTATCCAGGACACTTGTAAACCAATGTGAACAACAATTTAAAATATGTTCTGGGCACAAACTTGCCATGTTTTAATTAGATTTCCAACTAAGATACGCTGAAATGTCTGTTTAAAGTAATTCTGCTAAGTTATGAAATAAGAACACATTAGAAATGTGCAAACAAATCCAATACACCCAGCTGCTTTTTTGTCTCTGTCTAAAATTGCTTGTGTAGCTACACGCTTACTTTGCTTTTAATTCAGTAACACTGCTGATTGACATTAAATTGAGCTGTGCCATTCGTCACTACACATTCTTACCACCTACCTTGTAATAAAACCATACAAGCACAATCTTTTGGGCAAATAGCTTGATACAAGTCGTCCTGTAGTTGCACTGTTACCAGACTCGATCCAAGAGAGGGAAGTGGCCAGGAACAAAACCAGGCCTTTTGGCAAGAACATGCATTTCAGCTTGTTTACATGTCCAGTGACACTGCCCAGAGCAGGGGGCTGAGCAGTAAGCTGCTCACTTCTCCAGACCAGCACCCAGATTATAGACAGTGCCACAGAAACAAGCCCCAGCCCTTGCCCCAGTTGTTCCAAGACTCAAACTCATTACTAATACTGCCGTCAGTACAAGAAATTTGATTCAGCTCTTCAATGAAGATAATTTTGACTATAGTTTTAGTTCAGTTATAAGAGATGTTACAAGCTGTAGTCAGGGATAGCCCCCAGAGAGCTCCACGCCAGCTACCGGCCCCGACTGATACCATCTTACTGACACACTGAGATGTTATGCCCTTGCCAGCTGCCACATCTGCCACCTTACTACTGCCATGCCGGTATCTTTGCCAATTCCTTTTGAAAGAGCTGTAGGTGAAAGGTCTCATGGAATAAATAGTATTATTTTATTGCTAGTATGCCTTTTGTATGTTCTTCTATTCTGGAAAGGCAGTGGGATCTAGTGTACTTGAGCACAGTGTTGGCACTCTGGAACTGTAACTCTGGTTTCGCTGCTCTGCTGACATCTATCTTCCATCAAAATCTCTGAGCTTTGCTGTGTCCATCTTCTTCAAAATGCAGTAACAGCTACACATCCCATGTTACAAAGCTGCTACCAGAGTTTTCAAAGGGTGCTGAACACCTGTTGCTTTTGCTTACCTCAAGGGTTTCAAATGGTCTGGGGAGGAAAGTCAGAGAGGTTCAAAAAACATGTCTTTAAGGTCATGCTTTACTTAGGAAGCACACAGCACCACTTATAATAAATGGTAAGCTTAATTACTTCTGATAGCCAGTGGGAACTGTTTCTAGTTTTTGATGTGGTACAAAACACACCAATTAAGAGAAGACTCTAGTAAAATCAGTTAATCTAGTTACTCAGGCATTGGAATGGGCTGCCCAGGGAGCTGGTGGATTCTCAGTCCCTGGAAGTATTTAAGAAGAGACTGGATGTGGCACTTAGTGCCATAGTCTAGTAACTGTGGTGGTAGTGGATCAAGGGTTGGACTTGATGATCTCAGAGGTCCTTTCCAACCCATCTGATTCTACGATTCTATGAAAAGTTTTCTAGGTTTTCTAGATGCAGAATCACTGTGGACTCCCTATAATCTAAAGTCCTTCAGGTTTTTTAAGTCAAAATACTCTAAGGCAGCACTTCAAAGGTGCACTTTTTTTTTTTTTAACTGAGCAGTTTACTTAATTATTAAAGCCAGTAAAACTATTCAACTGGCTAAGCTAATGCCTGCAGTCTGGTTACCCTGATCATAAAAAAAGAAATCTGTGATGGCCTTTGGCCTTTTAAACGTTTCTTAGAAAGAGTAAGCAATTTTTTATATGTTTGTTATCTGGGATTTTTATTTTTCCTGTACTGATAGGAATTGGGACAGAGGATATAAATAAAAGTAGATAACAATAACTACATGCCTATTTTTAGCTCCAAACTCTTCTGTTTTCATAGGAATAAAAAAAGCTGTGTAGATTCATTTTCATATGTGTACATCCCTGCAGTAGACCTGCATGTACTTGCCCTCATTTACCTGAGTCATATTTATAAACCTGGATAGATAATGGCAGTTTAAATACAGCTATCTGTTGCCGCGGGCAGGAATAAGACTCAGAAGCCAGACTGAAAAACAACTTCTGATTCAGCATCCCTAGATATTTTTAGTGGACTCATCTCCTTTATCTCCTGCAGTAGTGACAACAGTGACCTCCCTTGTCTGTCTCCTTACCCCTCCTTTGCCTTATATTTAATTTCAGATGTGGCTTGTTCAGCTGCTCTGCCGGCATGGCCTCACCTCATGGGAAACAAAGATACTGGGAGGGGTGGAATAGACCTGCCGCTCCCCTCTTATCTCACGCTATATCTCTCCTTTGCTCCATATTTTCTTAGACTAATCTGCAGCTCCTCAGGCTGGGATAAAACAATTTAATTCACATGGCATCAACTCATTGAACTTGAATGCATACACATTATCAGCTTACCAAGACAAATCACAACTAAACAAAGCTGCAGAGTCAGTTTATTTGTCTATGCTTTCATCCTATTTTCCTTTTTGAAGACTGCAGAAGAATCACAGGTTAGTTTCATTCAATGAATTATGAACGCAGTACTGCATATACTACAGAACTGGAAGGTTTACCAAATTTGACTTTGCAGCATATTGCTTATGGCACAGATCAGCGACACTGGAGGTTCTAGTTCAATTATCTCTGCTGATGTATAGTTATTAATTTATATAAAAATGAAGAAGACAGGAGTTACAAGTGAGGAAAGTTTACTGTCGATTGTGCCATAGAATTGTGGACAAAATCTTGAACTTCTGTTATTTATAAACACACCTTAAGCAATGGGCTATTCTCTGGTGGTTGTCAGGGAAGGAACAGAATACGAAGGCTTGTCTTTAACTTGGTCTCCCGTAGTGTCCTTATAGCCCAACCAGGTAAGCGAAAAATAGATAACATGGATGACAAATGACTGGACCACTAATCTCACAGTTTGTGATCAGAAGTACAAAGTCCAGCTGATGGCTTGTTAGTAGCAGCATCCCTCAAGGCATTGATTCTGGGCTGATACTGTTTAATGTCTTTTTATTAACAACCTGAAGATGAAATAAAGTACACTCTCAGCAAATTTGTGGATGATACCAAACTGGGGGGAAGTGGTTGACATGCTGAAGAGCTGCTCTTCAAAGTGGCCTTGATATGCTGGAGGAAATGGCTGACAGGAGTCTCATACCATTACATATAAGCAAATGTGAAGTCCTGCAGCTGGGATAACCCTCTGCAACAAGGCAGGTTTAGGCCAACTGGACAGGGATGGCCCTTGCAGGGAAAAGACTCCAGGGTCCTGTTGACAACAAATCAAACATGAGTGTGCCCTTGTGGCCAAGGAGACCATCCTCACACCAGGCTTATGCATTAGGAAGAATGTAGTCAGCAGATCAAGGTACGTGATTGCTTCTCTCTAATCCACACTTGTGGGACTACAGAGTACTCTGTTCATTTTGGGGCTCCCCAGCACAGGAACGTCATTGGCATACCACAACAAGCCCTGCAGAGGGCTCTAGCACTTGACATAGAAGGAAAGACTGGCAGAAGTAGGATTGTTAACCTTAAGAAGAAGCAGCTAAGGCTAGAAGAGCTTATTCATGACTTCATCTACTTAATAGAAAAGCAGAGCGAGGATCTTTTTAGAGGTATACAACTGTAGGATGAAAAACAACAGAAACGAGGTTGCAGAATTTTAAATCCAGTTAGACATAAGAGAAAAGAAAAGAAAACTCACCATGAAGGTGGTCAATATTGGCACAAGTTGCCCAGAGCAGTTGTGGAAGTTGTATATCGGTCCTTGGAGATACTCAGAACTAAACATGAGAAGGTCCCAAGCAACCTGGTCTAGCTGTCCCTCCTCTGAGCAAGAGCTGGACTGGATGAACATCAATGTCTCTTCCAACTTAATTTATTCTGTGAGTCTGTAAAGTCTTTGGTCTTGATGCCTGGGTGGTTCTTGTTCATTAAAGTTTTGGAGGGTTTCATAAGATTCAGTGAATCAGACTTATCCAACAAGTAGTCATGGTTTCTGAACATGGGACTACGACCAGGAGTATTTCTTGCACTTTGTGGTGCTACTGTGATGCTCCTGCACATATTATTTGTATTCAAACTAGAGCTATTTTGTTTCAGCACAGTGTTTTTCTTTTCTGTACAGCTGGTGTGAAGACATGGTGCAACCATGTGGATACAGCCTAAGTAAATGTCAGCTGAGTCCTACTTAAAACTAGAATTTGAACTACATTTCAGTAGACTATGGTTTGATTAAAACCAGATTGGGTGAAAACTCAAGTCCAAAAGTCAATAATCTTTTCAGTAAAATAGAATTATTTCGAGTCTCATGCATATCTTCAATCCATATTGAAGAACTTCTTAAAATGTCATGAGTACAGTCTGCTGAACGTAACACTTCCCTCCAGGTTAAGATTCACCATAGAAACCATTAAATCTCTGTCAATCACTCATGTGAGCAAGAAATGGTCTAAAATTGCCTTGGTGTCAACAAAACATTTTACAGATTGCCTAACACCTTTTGTACTTACTTTGACATTGGAAAATTAAAGACATCACAGAGAATATAAGGTAACATAAAATCTCATTAATCACAAATTTTCCGTTTTGGAGAAGATGCAGGCTCGAGGTACATTGGAAAAGAATCTACTCTAGATCTTTGTCTTTCTAAACATTTCTTAAGCATAAATGTTGCATGTATCACTTGGTGTCTCAGATTCTGAAGAGCACATTAATGTCATCAAAAAACCAAACTCTTCTAAATTATGAAATAATTTGTCTGATTTGACAACAGCCACTGTCATAATGATCTCCACTTCTGCTAATAGGATAAGATTTTTGTTTAAATTAGCAAATTAATTTGCAACCTTTTCATTGCAATAAAGTTGTAGTAATTGTTATTCAAAGGCAGAAAGTAAAATTTTACACATACAAATGCTAAAACCATGATAACAGGGAATTTGATTATTTTTAATGCATTGTTAAAAAGTCATCACAGTTCAGTATTTTGAACTCCTGGTGCAAGCTATTTGTACCTCTTACACGAAATATTAATAATGGTTTTAAATAATTTTACTGTAGCTTATACAAAGAAGTGAACCTAAATTCAGTATGAATTACATCAGTAGTTAAGTATCTAACAAGAAATTATCATCACTATAAATCTATTTTATATTTTACAATGATTATTTAAGACAGCTGAGCCTCATACATGCTGAAAGAGTATGTCAGCATACAGCAGCTGCTGATAATAACCAGCATGTGTTGGCAAGAGCTTTTTGTTTTCTGAAGATAATTAAAACTTGCTATAGTTTTCCAGCTGCTACATAGTCAATAAGGAATACTTTAAAAAAATGGGTGGCATATTTGATCCACTTTATATGGATTGTGGCCACCTTTACTGATTATTCACTAAAGGCAATTATTCTACAATTTTGATTTTTTTTTTGTTTGTTTTCTAAAAAAACAAACTATCTGGCAATAGTTTAGACCAGAAAATTTTTGTCACCTTCAGGTGCTCAGGAGGAAGAATGCATTCTACTAAAAGAAATGTTTTGCTGAACATGAAAAGATACACACACAGGTACTTGCATCCTTATCCTTAAAACTCTGTGTACTCTGTATTCAGACTGTATTTTAAAAGATCTCTTTATTGGGATCAGCATGTTTTGGTAAAACTTTCTGTTCTCAGAAACATTCGGCAGGCACCATGTAGCTCTAAACAGCCCTGCCAGTTTGGGGAGTCAAATAGGCTCTGCAGTACTACATAGAAAATGCCAATAGCTTTATACTGATCCTCATTAAAGGCTTAAGATGGGGAATTTCTAGGACTTTAGACTACAGTCTTCCTCTAGTTCTCAAGTAACATTATACTTGGTGGCTGGTGAAGACTGTCTTCCTGACTGTACAAAAACTTTTAGGCCCCATACTCAACGAGAGTCCAACAGTAACACAGGATGTTCCTTAAACAAAATCTTCCACAGAAGTGTTCCAAAACACAACTTTCTAGAACAATGCAACTTCAAAGTTCTGAGACTTTCTGGAGACCAGATCCCCCGATGCCATAGAAGTGCAGACAGGAGTCCTATCAGAATAAGGCACAGCAGGATGGTGACATTATATTCCATGGGGAAAATCTATTGATTTCTGCACTTTCTGAGATCTTAATTTCTATAGAAATCAGTTTCATGACTACAGAATTGTATTTGTTTCACAACTCTAGGAGTTGACAGGATATTCTGCAGAAAAACAAGGGCAGATTATGGGGTTTGGTACTGTGCAGTCTGGGTGGATGAGAAAATTCTAGGTCATTGTGATTTCCAGCAACAGTGAACTATTGAAATCTTTGTACTTACAGTGCCTAGTGCTCTCATAAATCTAAGTTTTAGGCTTATGCAATTATATAAATATATATATACAAATATCCATATAGAATGAATCATAGAATCCTAGAATGGTTTGGGTTGGAAAGGACCTTAAAGATCATCTAGTTCCAACCCTCCCAACATGGTTAGGGACACCTTCCACTAGAGCAACTTGCTCATAGCCCCATCCAACCTGGCCTAGGACAGTTCCAGGGATGGGGGCATCCACAACTTCTCCGAGCAACCAGTGTTCCAGTGCCTCACCACCCTGACTGTAAAGAATTTCTGCCTAACATCTAATCTATACCTCCCTTCTTTTAGTTTAACACCTGTTTGTCCTACCACTATCTGCTCATGTAAGAAGTTTCTTTTCTTTTTTTTTTTATAAGCCCCCTTTAAGTACTGGCAGGTTGCAATGAGGTCTCCCTATAGCCTTCTCCTGTCCAGGCTGAACAATCTCATATCTGTATATAAGTATCTATAAAGAGACAGACAGACAGATAAAACCAGGGAAATTCTGCTTCTATACCACAGCGCAATCAGCCAACATGATCTGACTCTGCTCTCATATGCGTCCACCTGACATCTCATGTCATGCACTCGAGCTCCATCCCGCCATAAGCCTGGCTGCCAGGAGTTCCAGAGCCATAGCAGTACGTCATGGCTGGGTTTTGGTGCATGTGTTGGGGTCTAGGCTACCCTCTGTGCATCTGGAGTAACACCTGGACTAGCAACCATGGGAGGCAGCAGAGTACAACAAGGCTAAAGGGAATGTAAGTGACCCCTCCTTGCAGCTCTCATTGCTTTGGCTTTCCAAGAGCACCTGAGGTGCAAACTCTGACTACAAAGATAATCCAAATAAAGGAAAAGGAAATAAATTTCCCTCAAAAACAGCCCAGTTCTCTCACCCAGCTTAACCACTCAGCTGTGGATGTCAGAGGCCAGACTGCAGCCTTGAAACATGAATCATCTGCTTTGTCAGTCTTAAAATAGATTTCAGAACCCGATATTAGAGAAAATAAGTATTACTGAAAAAAAAAATGTAATTTATCTTTTTTAGCAACTGCAATTGTTTCCTTTTAAACTTCAGAGGCCAGAACTAATGAATTGATCTTCAGATAAGAGGCTACTTGAAATAATACAACTTTCAGCAAAAAACACAGCCATTATGCACCAGGGAGCTGAAACGCTTATTATGCAGTTCAGTGAAAACTCAAAAGACACAAAGCATTTGATATGACTGGCAGCAGCCCCATCTAAAAATAGCTCTGCATAAAAGAGAATTAAAATGTCACCGGAAATTTTTTCCTGCCTTCAGAAGCTGCTAGTAAACAGATCCTTCTTAGTCTGAATGGACAATTGCCCCATGTGCAAGTGCAAGGGCACCCCATTGCCTCTTGCTGGCACCTATGGTCCTTCAATGAGGACATCAGGGCTGTCAGCTGGGGAGGAATGGTCTGAAGTATCTCAGAGGTGAACTGCAGCCACATATTTTTTAGCAGTACTACTGACTCAATGTCTGATAAGCCATCAGTGGGATAAAGACAGCTTTGCCTTTTGGCATGAAGCATTGGATGAAGATATAGCAATCCTGGACACGAATCAGTGCCTGTATTATTTGATCTAGGCTACAGCACTCAGGCAACGGTAAGAAATGCAGCTTTTGCTGCTATGGCTCAGGTTTTGGCAAGGCTATCTAGTTTTAATGCAGAATCAGCAGTTTGAATGATAAAACAGTTTTGGAAAAAGTATCCTGAATATCTCAGTCTGTTAATTTGGAAGAAGCTTTTAAAACAGATATAGACTGATGCTTGCTGAATTTAAGAGACAAGATACTCCTTTTAACTCTGGATAAGACCTAGGCAGACTGCCACACTTTTAACGAAGTGAAGCTGAAAGAATGGCAGTTTTAAAATGTCCTTAGAAATATATACAAATATAGCTGTAAAAATGAAAAGAAAAAGGAAAAAAATTAAAAGCCAAGACCTTACTGTGTCACCATCTGTGTCAAGCATTAACTTTTGGATTTTACATTATCGCCCTCAGATAAATGTTTGCAGGAAGAGAAAGTCATTACTTCTGAAGTTACAAAATGATTAGATATTCAGCTGCCGCCATCAGATGCAATTAAAGACACAAAACTTAGATTCATCCCACAGAACATTAAAGTTTGCCAAATATATTATAGAAAAGCCACATTGTGTGGCTCTGAGAGTCTTGTCCTGTCCAGACTCCCACTCCCGTATCAGTTGGAGACCAAGGAAAACTAAACATTCTGCTGCTTCCTGAAGCTAAAATGATGGAAAAGGACTGTGCATTTCACACAAGTCCTACATTTATACCATTCAAGTGTTGACAAAGATACTGCTTCCTTTTCAAATCTAGTGCTCAATCTTGCTGCAGTTATTGGGACAAGCAATATGATCTAATTATTTGGAGTGGTCTTTGCAAGTTCTGATCTTACACAGATTTGGGATATTGATTTCAAAAGTAGAAGGATGGGGTTGTGGTTAGCTAGTATGAACTGTCTGCTACACAGTATGAAATAATGAAAAATACTTAAGCAGTTGGCAGAATTTACTTCTGCAGTTTTGCAGGAATGGCAATTTGCAGGAATTTGGCAGCTTATGATAGGATACATTTACTTTTGCGTATATCCATCAGAAACTTCAAGCATTAAAAACTGTATTACCTTTTTCGGGGGTAATACTACAGAAACTTTAGTATTAGATCTTTAGACCTTGTGAGCAAGGTTTCTGCTCTTTTTGCACCTTCAGTGGCAGTGGCAAGAGGGGTTACAATTACACTGCTAAATGAAACACAGAGTGATTCTCATTTTTTGGCCAAGTGGCATCACTCAGCTCATGTCCTCACTACCTGTAACTAGTCTTCTCTCCCATAAATTTTGTCTGGGCTGAGCCAGCTAGAGAAGCCCAGAACAGAGCCAGGGAGTCATCTGCTCAGCAGATCATGGTACTTCAAGTTCATCTCCCATTCCTTTTATTTAGCAGTACAGACATGCCCACTCAGACGGACATTTTACTGCTGTACCAATACAGAAACATAAAGTGTTAACACTGAACATCTGCAAGCAGGAGCTTCTGGATAATAATGTTGATAATGCACACTGGCTCAAATGGCTGAAAGGATGCGTGCGGTAAGGAAGGGAAAAGAACTGTTAGAGATCTAGGGAAAAATGACAATGGTTTAGCATGTGCTGGGGGATTTGGAAAAGGAGCAGCTCCTTGCAGAGAAGCGTTACAGAGGAGTAAAAGCTGTACCATCATCCTCACTTCTGGACTCATTCATCTGTAAAGGCTGTACTGCCTTTCCTTAATGCTGACATTGTAATTTTTCCTGCAAATGTGATTTCAAGAAGGAAGCTGAGAAATCTTGCAGAAAATGGCAGATCTGGTAAGTGGAGGATGCCAGTGGGTGTGAGTTTGTGACTAAAGAGAATGAAAGCTAGAATGAAATTAGAGATTCCAATTTGAATTTACTGCTCTTATTCATACTTCTAAATCACTCAAGTGATGGAGAATTAGAAACAAGCATAGCACAATCAATAAAATAAACAAACCATGAAAGACACTAGTGACACATTAAGGGGGAAAAAGGTCAGATACCCTTTAGGCCATTAGGACTAAATGGCAGAGATGACAATAAATAAATACGTACTTTGGTTCCAAATCCTGAAAACTTTGCTCACACAAACAGACCCTCTTCCAACCACAATCTGATTAAAAGAGAGAACAACTACTGCCGAAGGCCTGTGATATCTGGCTCATTAAAACAATGCCAGTTGACATTATTAGGATGTATTATTCTGCTCTTTTAGTACAAGGGAAGATTCATCTGAGTAAGTTGCAAGGCTGAGTCCTTCTTTGGCAAAGGACTTTGAATGGAAAGAAAAACGTCTGGTATGTTCCAGCATGTTATTTACTTAAGACATACTGCACAGCCCATGTTTTAAACTTCTCCACTTTCACCTAACTTATCACAAGGACAGAAACTTTTGCTCATTCGTGCAACTATGTTAGTCAAAATCCCATGTATTCTGAGCTGCTAAGGAGTGATTGTTTTCTCACAGCAGAACTAAACTCCTCAGTCCTGCAATAGACGAGAGATTAAAACCCAAAAGATGTTTTCAAACTGAGTCACTCACATCCTTTTCAGCTAAACCATAAGACTTCCAAGTTCTCTGAATCATACTGTCTACTTTTCAACAGCTTCTAAATAGTCCACCTCAAGGTGTTCAAGCCCTCCTCTCTTCGACTATATTACGGTGTGCAGTTAGCGTTACGATAATTTGCTCTAGTGAGGTCAGCTGACCCACTGAACTGAACCTGAAAGGGAAAACTCAACAGAGTTTTAAGCAAAAAGTGCAACATGAAGCATGAAGATGAGGGTTTACTGACTTGCTCACATTTAAATACCTGTAAAATGAGTATAAATAAGAAATTACACAACTAGTACATACTGGATCAAGTTCACAGGCCATGTAATTCATCATTTTGACCTCAAAAGCAACTATTACAAGGTGTAACAGACTCTGCTATGGACAATTGTTTAGTAACTTAGCTACAAGAGTTCTCTTTGCTCAGTCCCTGAGGCACTTACACACTAATCAAAATATATGTGATGCTCTATATGAAACAGCTCATATGTTTAAGTGCAATTAGAAGTCTGAAACTATCATATGAAATGATAGTATAAGGTAAAACCAATAACTATGGCTAAGATACTATCAATGACTTAATCAAAATAAAATATACACAACTATCTGTTGCCTAGAAAGAAAAATATCTGGCTGAAACCTAAAACTGCACATTTTTTAATTAACATTTATATGCTCATGGTACAAATACTGCACCCTATTTTCAGTGATTTCTGTATAAAAACAGACATAAGAAACTGAGTAACAAAAATGCTAGGTACTTATTCTCTTTATTTTTGTAAGTTGTTTCTATTTTACTTCTGTTATGTAGCATTTTATACACTGCAGTGACTTATCACTTCTTCTAAAGTTAAACTAAAAAAAATATTATTACTCCAATGATTCATTTATTGAGCATATATCTTGCATTTATTGCCTTAAATGTCTTTTAATATTACTGCCTCTAATTACACAATAGGATTAATGTGAAATTCAGTATCCTCAGTGATCAATACCGAAGATATATAGCACAAGTACGGCTGTTCATTTCACCACAAACAATTTCAAAACAAGAAAGTCTCAAGTTAAGATTTTACCTTGGCTCAAACCCTGCTCTAAGCAAAATTGAGAGCAAAAGTCCCCTAACTTAAAGGAAGAGCCAAGATTTACTTCTTGTAATGCAGGTGTCCAACCTGCATGTGTCAGCTGAAGTGTCACTAACACTTTGTGGCTGTGAAACTATATGGCCAGAAGTAGCCACTACTATCATTGAATTCAATCTCCAATACCACACAGGCCACTTCTCGATACATATCACACAGGTATTTGTTCATAACTTCAGCTTTTGAACCTCTTTGCCAGGTAGTGGCTCCAGTGATGGTTTCTCCATTTCAAACATCCTGTTATTTATGAACCACAACTTTTTAAAACTTTAATTAGCTGAACTGCACTCTTTTACTCTTTTTTTTTTTTTTTTAAATATAAACACACCTCAGGGCACTTTGAGTTTCAAAATACCCCCCAGGGTGTTCACATCAATTGAAAAACTCTAGTTTGTCCAAGTCCAGGGCAAAGGACTTGAGGAAAGAGTGTGTAAGGAAGAAAGGATGATGGTGAAGAAGCTTCATGTGACACAGGTCTCAGTTTCTACACCGTATAACACAACCAACCCAAAGATCCCTCTGCTGTAAGCACATGTCTGCCCTACACGTATCTGACAGAGGAGAGGGTGATGGACCATGTCCCAGCTGAGGTCTGCAACGCAACTCTGCAGCTAAGGATGTTCCTCCTGGTACTCTGGGCCATGCCAGCCCCAGCCTTGTCCTCTCCTGTACACCTGGGCTGGAGCGCAGACACGGAGCCACTGCAGACACAAGCAGAGGCACCAGGGGCTGAAAAGGAACTACAAACTGCTGCTGCCTTGACTTACAAGCTTACAAGCTCAAGAGGCAGTAGATCACTGGTACTGGTCAAAAATTACCTAATTGGGGGTGTTTGTATCATTACCACCAAGGCTGAATCTTGTTGGTTAATCTTTTACTTTCCTGGGTTCAGACAATGGGGTTTAAATATGTGTAGGTAAAGTGGACAGAACATGAGAAATGCTATGTTTCAGATTGTCTGTACAACCGTATTTTGTCCTCTTTGTGTATCTGACCAAAACGAGCGTCTTTAATTTTATAATTGTATCCCATTTCCTATTCTGTAATCCATACCTGTATGCATATGAATAATTTGACCTGGGCTTTTTTAATGCAGCCTATGACTCCAACATTTTCACTTACATGACTTCCTTGTTCTCGTTTTGAATATGGGAGTATATGACAACTTATGGTACAACAACAGTTAAAATTTAAGTCACCTAAATTGCATAATTTTTTTCCAAGTCACTTGCAGACCTCTCTAACACTTTCCCCAAACAGTACTCATGCTTAGAAAAAGAGAAGAATTAAACTTCAAATGGAAGACTATAAGACAGAAAAGTGAATTTGTTTGCACCTCTAGCACTCGCTCAAACCAGACAAATCCAGGTGACACAAAGATAATAGTACACATAAAAGATCAAAACTGAACTTGCAACACATAAGAGTATAAAACATCTGCTCACTGTTGGACAGTTTGCCTTGAAAAGGTAAAGTCTGATTTGAGATCGCTCCATCGAACAATTTTTCTCAACTGCTCTTGCCTGTGGACATAAACTGAGACAAATCACAGAGCATTACGCACTGTGGGCAGGAATTTACTCACTGAGAATAGGAATTTGTCTTATTTTCATTTGTTTCTTCACATTATTTTCTTACCTGACGTGCAGACTAAGAATCAAATTCTACTGCAAATGAAAGGGAACATTTCTTTACAAGTGACACATAGCTATGCTAAGGCAGATGTGGCTTCATTCACCTTGACTTACACTCTACTTCTACTGCACAGATTTCAATTTAAAGTTTTCAGAGCATGGCCTTAATTCTTCATTACTTTTTACCTTCAGCTACTTTTTGTATTTTCTGTTCTGCACTGAATTTAGCCATGTACTGTGAAAGAACTAACAACTTTGTGACTCATGTAATATAAATTCTTGAAAGTCACCACCTTATTTATTTAAAGAAAACATGAGTAATCGCTAATGAATTCTCATACAGTTACTGCATACACAGTTTGAACAAATACCTCAGACCAAGCATGCTACACCCTGTTCCTTTATGCTGAGGCATGTGTCCCCTTTAGTGTGGAAACTAATGGGCTTATGGGGCAAAGGGAATCCTCAAAAAGATTACATTTTGAAAATACCAGTTTAATATCAGGCAGATAATTACTACTCACATTAACAGGCCACCTCATAATTCTGCCTCAAGGAGTCAGAACCAAACATTTGGGACTTTCAAAGTATGATCTGATTGAAATAACAGTCTGGTTCCTGTCATTTCCCTTGTGGTGATTTTCTTTTTAGAACTGATAAAATAGTATAATTCTTCTAATGAATCATTTAGTTTATTTTTAACTAACACTAAAGGAAAATACAAAGGAAGGCTTTTTCAGCAAATGTTTTTTTAAAGGAGGAAGAAATGCTGTATTGCATGATAGGATGGAGTAATTTAGCATAGTTTAGGATAGTACATGCAGCTAATGACTGAAAGCAGTATATGCAACACTTTGTATTGCACTGTGTTACTGAACCAGGAATGGAAGCTCTGACTGCTTTACATATTGTAAATCAGATAAGTCGTGATTCGGTAAATCATTCCTTTCACTAAGAAAAAAATATCCCTGATGTAAAATTTTCAGAGTTTCCTACTGTGAGTGCCTCCAGTCTGAAAACCAGCAACTGAAAAATGTCTTGGTAAGAAGTAGAGAGGAGGTATTCAAACAAGCCCCAAGGCAGCTTATCACTTAAACATGTGGCAGATCTGTTTTCAGCAAAGCAATTAACCAGGCAGGATTCACCATTCCAGAGATATTAAAAGGTAGGCTGGATGTTTTTCTAAACACATGCTAGAATTCAAATTATTAGACTGAGGAGGTGCTAACACAAGAACTGGGGTAGCTATGTTCAACTACTTTGTCTTAATGGCCTTAGAATGTATGATTCAAATATATAAATTCAAGCAACTAAATAATGATTTACATGCTTTAGTCAACTGGATGACTGAAAGGAAGTTTTGGTTCTCATCTTGCATCTCCTGATTTACTTTTCAATATACCATTGATAAATTCCTCTGTGGAATCCTCATTAGTTATGAATACCATTTGTCCATGGGGTGAAACTCATTTGCCTCTAAAGGAGGATATCTCCACCCATATTACAGAACTCTTCCAGTACCCTTTGGGACAGGGACTGAGACTGATTCAGTGCTCTCACACTGCTTATAGTCTGAACAAGGCAACCATAAAGGGTGACATGCTGACCCAGCAAAATGTGGTGGAAGTCTTGTGACTGATGGGTCTACGTTTTTTGTCCAAAGTGTAAACTGGAGGTTTCAGATTGAGTTACACTAGCTAGACTTAGATTTTCTGGTATTACTAACACAGCTATTTGTATCAAAATTATGAGTCATTACTTGGGGCACTGTAGAAAAAAATGTGTGCCTTGGCTATGGTTTTGCACAAGATGTGTGTCTCCCTACATGTCGACTTGCAGGCAGACATCAGCATCTATCTGCACACATAATTTCCTTATTGCTAATGAACTGACACGTAACCAACAGTGGATCCTGTCTGCAGTTTAACATCAATAAAAGAAATCCAAATACACAAATATTTCATCTACTGAACTGTAATGTACATCATCAAGTTGCTACACAAATATAATTTCCACAGATCTGTGCAGAACAGGTTGGAAAGCTGTAAAAGAGGAGCAGAGGTCATTCAGCACAGACTGGCCACCCATGCAACAAGCTGCAGGAAGGAAAGCTACAACTTTGAAACTCCTCACTGTCCCACCACGCAGCCTCTCCAAAGTCTTTGCACCTCTGGAAGGCTTTGGCAGCCCTGGCTGTCCCAGACAGGTTATGGGTTA
>JAWWLV010000001.1:49139270-49170058 GCA_035041135.1 Platyrinchus mystaceus
GTTAAACAGCACCATGATAGGTAGAAGAGGTGTGTTAATCCACCATATCCTCAGTTGATGCTGCTTGAACACTAAGTTGGAACTAGCACTGCACTAAAATAATTTTCAAATAAACCTGTAGAGAAATAAATTACCCTTTCTTTCCATTCAATTCAGGCTGTACACTGGGTACACAGAATGACATAATATCCTTCCTGAAATCAGAGCTGCAGTGAGGACCAGTATCCTTCAAACACGACCAGTTCCTGAGCTTGCCTTGCAAATAACCATGTTTTCCTAATTGCCACAGAAATTATCTTTTTCATCTTTCTAAACCTGGCCCAAGAATTATACATTGCTTTCTTTATAAATGCAATAAAAATTCAGCACTTTATCCCTGTACTTCTGCCAGAGCTTGACAGCTACAGTTACAAGGAATCTTACTGGAAAGCAACACACAGAAATAACCACGCCATTTAACTGCTGCAGGTCTGAAGCTCACACCAATTTCTGTGATATTTGCCAGGCATGACAGTAAATGATGTTAACTCTACTGCCCAACCCCAGTTAGAAGAATCAAATACCTTTTTGCAAGCTGTCAAGAAAGTGACTGCTATCCTCAGGATTTTTTTTTTTACATGACATTTTTTCTGCGTGTAGGCCTACATCCACTTTGGAAACTGGTATTCTTGGAAACAGGATGCCATAAGACTATGATCAATGCAAAACTATGTATTAATTTGCTTTTTAATGTGGAAAAATCTGTACAGTTAGGGTTTTTATCTTTGCATTAGCCATTCTGAAGATGATTTTAAATTGCATGCACAGGCCAAAGGATTCGTTCTGAGGCCAATCTGCATTTAGCTTTAGTGCCACAGATATATATTCAGAAAAAACAAATCAATATATTTGTAATGACTGCCTAGATAACTGCTTAAGCAGCTGCAAAAAGCCATATCAGCAATTATTTTTAAGGACATGTGACAAGTTTTCTAACCCCCTGACAGTTTGCAAAGGGTGTTATCCCAGTTGCCTTCTTCAAGTCCTACTGGACTTCTGCTTCTTTTTTAATTGGATGACCATCTATAACCATGGGCAGGTTATACCTGTAGCAATCGGAACAGATGTACTGGTGTCAGTAGCTGCTCAGACAGCCAGAAAAGACGAACTTCAGCACTTAAGCTACCACAGTAGTTTATGATTAAAAGGTAATTTAGTTAAATAGCTAATCATGCACTAGTGTTTGTCTCTTGGCTGTCAGTGTATGTGTGCATGTGTAGAAAGAGAAAAGTATGAATGACTATTTCAAACTCTGATTCTAGCCCGATTAGTTTGGAATAGCAACAGGAAAAGAGCCTGACATACGAGGCATTAAAACCTTCTCTCTTACGAAAGAGGAGACCTGTAGACTTTGCGCCAACCCCAGGCAAAGGAGCGCTCCAGCTAGTAACTCACCTTGCTGAATTTTCGTCACTAGCTGGTGACGGGCGAGAATCCTGCTGGTCCTGTAGGGAGGGCGCCGGGCTGGCTGATCGCAGCGCCAATACAGCTCCTGGCCCTCGGGAGACACCGCGTTCAGGTAATAGCAGCCCGTGCCCGCGGCCCGGGGCACCTGCTTTAACATCTCTGCTCCCTGAATCCCGCCGTCCCCGCTGCGGATACTCCAGATTGTAATCAGGGTAATGAGAGGAGGGGAGGCAACAAGCCCGGGGAGCTGCAAAGAGCGAGCGCTTTAAACGAAAAAGGAGTGCCAAGAGCTACTTCAACTCGGGATTCCGGCTTCTCCCACATGATCCGTGTGAGCCAATCGCTCCCGGTGCAGCCTGTGGAAGTGAGCCTGTGAAGCGGGACAGCCAGCCTTCCCCAGCCCCGCACACATAGACTGCCCTAGCCCTGGCAGCAGCCCGGCCGGCCGGAGTTTACCCAGCGCGGAGGGGCTGCACTGGGCCACTTCAGAAAGCCAAGAAAAAGCTGAAGACGCTCGGGAATGCGTGTTTTAGAGTATGCAGGGCTGCTGAAAACCTTTTCCTCCTCTTCTCTGTGCTGCCCAGCTGTTGACTCATCTCTGGAGATGATGCCCTCACTATTTTTCTAAAAATCATACCCTTGTTTCCCAAGAAAAAGTCTGCTTATGGAAGGGCTGTCTGAATCTCCAAAACAGCACGGTATAATGAGCAGCGGAATAAGTGAAGCCCTTGGGATGAAAAAAATCAACACCACCTAACAGCAGTCACTCAGCAGTAAACAAAATCCAAGAGTCCCTAATATTAATGCTACCAAGAACTGGTCACAGCCTGGAAGAGGGAAAGGAGATGGAGAGATTCTCTGTTCTTCAGGTTCCCTGCCATCACATCCTCTTTTTGTTTGTTTTTGTTCATTTGTTTTGGGGGGCGGTGTTGTTTGTTGTTTTTTAACAGAGGGCCATCTGTTTTCATTCAGTCCGTACGTATCAACCACTGAGTTTGCAGAACATGCCATTTCTTTAGTTAATCATATGGAAACAGAACCCTGCCATTTTTATCAGCAAGTGGGCAGCAAATCTGAGTACATATATATCAAAAATGCCCTCCTAGGCAAATCATTTTTCATTGTATTTTAAAATACCAACATTTTGGTTTAATACACCCCTAGTATGAGCTGTTTTCTAAGAACTACGGGAAGTAATTTCACAGCCCGGGGGATCAGCTGCACAGTATCACAAAACCGGAAATGACAGCGACTCAGAAGGTTCTTCCACCCACATGGCTGAACAGGCTCCTGCCAAAACCCCCTTGCAGGCAGCAGAAGGCAGAGATGAGGCAGCAGGTTGGCCAGCTAGCATGGGTCCTGCATGGCTCAGGAACCATGCTGCCACCTCCATGCCCCTGCCTATGAGGCCAGAGTCAGGCTGGGGGACTGGGACCTGACAGCACTGTTGGAGAGGCTGCAACACCCAGGCAGAAGGGGCTGAACCCCCATCCCAACCCATGGGGGATCTTGACCTCCCCAAACTTCACTATGACATCTACCTGCAGTGACATTGTTGTCTGTATCCTGTTCTCCAGCCCTGAGGCCAACAATGTGTCACAATGTGCCTTGGTACAATGGACCTCTCCTCTTACTCCCAGCCTCATGGCTGCCCACCAGGGCAGGGCCATGAGGTGGCAGTGCCCGGGACCTGCCTCCTCACAAAGGACAGGGTCAGGCTAGCTTGCAAGATCAGATATAGCCACCTAAACATGAGAGGGGAGAGGACAATTCTCAGTCATGATTATTTATTAAGATTTTGCTCCATGAAAACCCCTTAGGGCAGGGTTTTACTGCAATGCAGTCTATTCTCATTACACCTTATGAATTTTATTCCTCATCAACGTGGAACTTTTGCAGTGCCATAAAATGGAGAAGTATAATTCTGGGTACTAGAAATTTAAAATGAATTCTCTAGACTGAAAGCCTCCATTACCTGTTTTTACCATTAACAGCACCTGCAAGTCCTATACATGCTGTTTGTTGCTCCAGGTGTGGCTGCACTGTCTTCTCTGAAATTCTAAGCAGAGACTTCAAACTCAAGACAAAAGATACAGCATCACTACCACCTGTATTCCCAAACAGAGCTGGTCACTGGCAGCCAGGGAGTAGGAAAAACTGGTCTCCTCTCTGCCTTGCTCTGCAGAGAGGCAGATTGCTTCACAGGTGTGAGCAGAGAGAGCCTGAACAGAGGGGAAGGGATTGTTTCCGCTCCTACCCCAGCTTGCCAAGCCAGTGTGTCAGTCACTCTGCTGTTGCTGTCTTTTCAAGAATAATTATCCCAGAGACTTCCAAGTGTCAATGACGGGCACAGTGTTTATCCAAAGAGACATTACCTCCATGCAGGAAAATTCTTATTTGATTAATCTACAGTTCTTTGATGTAATTCTACTTAATGCTACTGCTAGTGAAAAGCAAGTACTACCATTTCATACCATTCTGCTTAGATTTTCATAGGTATTTCTTTTTCTGTTGGAGAATGCATTGACTTTTTCAGCTAAGGGGAGTCTGCATTCTTCCTTGCAATATTTCCAAAGACTAGAAAGAAGTTTAATAGAAATGTAATGCTTCAAAAACCAGTCCAAAGAAACAAAAACCAAAGCAAGAGCCTGAGTAAGGTACTGACTAGCGAACAAGTCCATTAAGGGCTCAAGCCCAGTTAAATGCTTATAACAGAAAGCAAAGCACCAGCCTCAGTGCCCCTGTTGCTGTCTGTCCTTCCCCACCAGAGGGTAAGACAACAGGGCAGAGCTGCCCTCCCAGCTTCCTCAGCAGCTCATCTGAGTGGCCACAAAGGGCAGAATGAGAAGCCTCTGTTTCAGGGCGATGACTTTCCCTTCCTCCCAAACACGAGGGTCCAAACAGAATTTCAGAGCTGGAGGGCTGCTCCAGTCTCGGTGCTGCTGAGTGCTGCCTGTGCTGAGGCTGAATTCTTTGGCTTCAGTCCAGTGCTTGCATAGTAGTCAAATAAAACAAGAAACAACAGGAGTTAGCTGGTCTTGCGGTACACGTTTGAAAGCTCCTGTGCTTGAAGTTGTGCATGGTGGAGGAAAGAATTAGTCCTCATTGCATACTTTTGAAATTACTGTCTCCTTGTCTGGTGACTGCCTTGACACTCACTGTTTATTTTCAAAATGTGTCATTCAAACGAGGAAACCCCTCTGGCCATCAGCCTCTCAGACAAGAAGTACTACAGAAGCCCAAGTTGTTATATAAAAGCACTAATTAATATTTCAGTCTCAGTCTACAGACTGTTTCTAGAATAGTTAATAGAGCAACATGGAACTTCATGCTAATGCATCTCATAAAAGCACTTCAAAATAAAAGCTTCCTTGTGCATTTTGCAAAGGCTACAGGGGAGCTCCAGCACACACCTGAAATTCCTGCCTGTCACGACAGAGGCACAGCCCACAATACGACAACCCAACCCCATGGTCCCATGTTGCGACTGATCCATCCAGGAACTCATAAAACCATTATGCTGGAATTAGTGGCTTTTTAAATCTGAACCAGAAACGTCCACACTTATATCTGTAGTGTAAAACCCACATGTCACACCTAACATGAAAATCAGTGACTTGATGGATACTGAAATATTCCGGACGATCAGGAATCTTTAGATAAAAGCTCATTCATACAGCACAGCACTACTGACAACTGCGGGGTATAACTGACAGTCAGCTGAAGGAGTCATACTCCTCTCTGTATGCATTCATAGACAGAACTGCAACACTTAATTTTCTGTGCATTGATTTTTATGTCTCTCTGCCACCTTTTCTTCCTGAAATTGCATTTGGTGTGAAAAAGAAAGAGCAAGCTATTGGCAGGAAAAACCACCCCAGGGCTACCATATACACTGAAGTATCACAGGCAGTACTTGAGATCTGCTTCCATTTCACTGAGAGCAGGGTGATGTCATCAGCTGGATAACACAGTGTAGTGTACTCCAGAAATGCTAAAATGTATTCGATATCAAACTATGTACTTGTGACAGGCTTTTCTGAGCGAATCAATAGTGTTAGTTTCTGCACTCCTCCTTGGCCTTAAGAGTGTTACTCATGAAGGCACGAGGTAATGCTACAGACAGTGGGGTAGTTGAGGGTAAATTGAGATGAACAGCACTTTCCCACTTGTATTCCTATAACAGAACTGCTTTCTTACATCTTAGAATGCACCCATTCCAGTGAACTGTGAGATAGATCCATGATGTTGTACCTGGCGTGGAGTTCTTTGGGCTTGGATTGAACCTGCTGTCCTCAAACAGTAATCAGCCATTTGATCTTCCCGCAGTGACCCATTTCCCTTTTATTGTTAGTTGCACTTATCTTGTTTTGTCACATCTAAAATTAAATGCCAACTTGATGGCTTCTCTTCATTTGAAAGCACTGGTTCTATGAGAACAAAACAGCTTCCTATCCACCAGAGAAGCACAGTTGTTATTGACATTAGTGAGATGTAATTAGAAGAAGCAGGAAACTCTTGTTTTCAAGTCACAGAAGAAAAAAATCACACGCGTCTGCTTTTAACTTGCTGATCTCTGGATTCCCTTCTATAATTCTGCAGGTAGAAGAATACTTCAGTTTGCTGGATATGGAATAACTCCAATATCCTATATATGCAATATATCCTGCATTGGATATTGAAGTCCTATCCACATATCTCTATCCTATATTTCTTACCTGTATCTGCCTTTACAGATGCCTGCAAAGCAGCTCATGTGTTAAGAGCAGGCAATTTCTCCTTTCTGAAATTTAGGAAGAGGAAAAATTCACATGCAGGGAATCCAAAACTGTGTTTAAGATGAGGCTTTCACTTACTTCATATGTTTTGAATCCTGTCTCTGGGACCGGGACGTTTAAAAGAAGAAGTTCATTGCTTGTTGTTTAGGAAAAATGTTTTATGTTTGAACACAGACATTTGTTTGAGAGTTGTTTGTAGGGACTACTACAGTCTGCAAACTCATTTATACAGGGCATGGAACAGCAGTGTCTCTAGAGCAGCCAGAAATGCTTCCCTCTGACTCAGCGACACTTTGACTGTCTTCCTGAGGCCATGCTGGGACACTGAGGCTCTGCAGCTCATCTAGTGCTGCCAGGAATCAGACTAGGGCAAAAGGAAAATAGTTTATGCGAGATTTCTACATCGCCAGGAAGTGAGATGGAGACGTAATAGCCGCACAGTGTTACAACAGAGGATTGTTTCACTGGAAAGCCGATACTGATGTGTTCTGGAGGCAAGTCAGCTGCTATGTCAACTGTCTGATAGTGAGTTTTAAAAATGAATACTGCTACCCAGGGCTGCTTCTTATATATGAGAGACAGGCTTACACGCACCCTTGAAGATAAACTTCAAATCAGGAGACGGGGCTTCTGAACAGAACATTATATCCTTTTCCTCTGTTCTAGTGTCCCTGTTCCAGCATCAGAGGACCACCCATTTGCATTTTAAGACCCAGATGTTCAATGGATAGCATTGCTACAAAAAACCCCCTCCTGATTACAAAAAGCATCAGTGACCTGGCCAAACCACAAAAGGCAGCTCTAGCACAGGCAGAGGATTAGAAATTACATGCAGGCTCAGTACAAGAGTAGTATGTTTTAGGGCACAAAGGATGGCAGGGAGGTGACTGACCCACCAGCCACCCAGGCAAACTCAGAAAACTAAGGATACATTTAAGAAGCCAAGACGATGAGAGTCATAGCAAGAAAGCTGAAGTGATTCCTCTCATCAGTTCTCCTGTGGAAAAGCTCAGGGATGTTCAATAAGCAAAATGAATAGGAACTGATTTGAAAAAGGCTCCTCCAAGATCCTCTACCAAGCAATCGTAATGAAGCTCAGCTTACCACCAAGGAAAAGGCCGCTTGTGGTTTAATGGCAGCAGAAACCTGTTTTGTCCACTATGCATACATGACTTTTATAAAGGGACTGAGTAGTGACTTGGCAAAATATAATGATGATACCAAACAGTCAAAACAGAAATTGGTTGTAAACATTGAATTCTTATAATATTGATTGAGAAGGCATTAAAACTGTAGCTTTTGAGTGCTGCTGATAAATGTACTGGATAAAAACCACCCTATAGGTACACAGTGCCCAGTGATGAGATTTAACGAAGCCGTTATCACTGAGGAAACAAATCTTGGACAGGTTTATGAAAATCCAATACAAGTGCTCAGTAGAAACAAAAAAGAGCTAAGAGGATTTTAAAACCTTTTAGAAAAGTAATAGAGCTCAAACCAACAAACATCATTACGTTATTACAAAGGTCTGCCCACCACTTGGTGTGCTGGGGTCTTTTCTTGCAGTGGATAAAGTTGGGGTATGTTCAAAATGATTGAACATCAGTATTTCTTTACAGAGTTCAAAAAAGGGTTAAATTCCTGGAAGAAAAATTCAGCATTAAGCATAAAATTACAGCTCATGGCTTAGGACCTCCTTGAACCATGTAACTGCAAGTAGGATGTTTAACATGTACAGGATCACTATATGTCTGTCCCAGCGATGTATTTTTCCCAGAATAGTTGCATCTGCCCACTGGCTAACACATGACACAGGCTGGTCTGACCAGGAGCGGCCAGTCTATATTCATACCTGAGCTAAACAGACTGCACCCACCCCATGGACTATGTAAATGTGGGATCCTAAGAGCACTGCTAGTGTATAAATACATCAAAATAACCGCTCCTGTGGTCTGTGGCTGGAGCCTGCAGAATGACAGTATTTCCCTGGGCACAGCCTTTCTGTGCCCTCCTGTCACATTTGCTGGTGAAGTGTAAGCTGGTCTGTTGGCCACAATTTCAGCTCAGAGGATGTGACCTTTCTGTCCCTCCTGCTCTCCCTGGGGCTTAAAAGGGACCAAGAGCTCCTGGCTGGTGGATAAAGTCGTTGGAAGGGGTCAGTTGTTTAATCCAGTTCTTGACTGCTAATTTAGGCATTATGGTCTCACTCCTGTTCAGTTTTAAACATCATATTTTTTCTCAGTCAAACCACACCACCATATGAATAGAGACTCCACTGGTCTTAGCTGAACTCTTCACAAGCCAAGAATAGCCAGCATCCCACACTGTGTAAGTCCCTAAAGATGGTGGTTCTCAACAGTAAATTAAAAAGAACACAAACAGTTGGGTAATAGAGTTCAAAACAGATGTCAAAAGAGAGGAAGATGTTTCAGGTGGCAGACCTCTGCTAAAATATTTGGAGACTATTATGACAGGAATGAGCTAAAAGTAGTTTCCACACTCTTAGTGCAACTCCATCTGCTAAATCTATACCCATGTTACTAAAACTAATCCCACAGGAACTGTGTAAATATCTTTAAGTAGTGGTGAGCTTAACACACATCCTAATCTCACAGTCTCACTAACAAAGTGTTTGGATAACACACTGATAACATAAGAAAGTGTTTAGATAAACTTAGTTTCTTACAGTTATCCAAATATATTGTAAATCCCTACACAGACCTACTGCTGGTGTCACTCTGAACCACAGGCGAACATTCCTATCTCAGCTGAAGGTTCATGCCTTCACAGACTTCATGTGAGAGCTTTGCTATTTATTTTGTTTTCAACAGGACTTCAGTGCCATGGTGATGAAAGAGGCAAGAGAGGAAATATTCAGGTTTTGATTTGGTTTTAAGAGAAGGTTTTTTCATCTCTCTCTGCTAGAAAGACAATGCCAAAGTTAACATCTTGTAAAAATTTTTAAAAAGCAAGAAGACAGAACACAAAAGCTCTTGGAAACACTGTTTCAAACACAGCAGCATGGGGTTGGTGCATACGAATGTGAAATTTTCCAGGCTCCTTGAAATCAACTAATATTTATCTCTGGCCCAGTGAGGCAGATGGACATGATGGTTAGGGTGCAGGACTAGCTGACAGTGACTTGCTGGACGACTTCATGGAAGTTGTATAACCTCTATCTGTATCAGTTTCCCGACTGATAACAATAATCTTTGCCTTTCTTAACTATTTGGGCACCTATATTAAAAAAAAAAAAAGGAAGTACAGTTTTGTAAGCAGATTTCCTTATAAGCAGTATCAGTCCACTGGAGGCAGGCTAAAGTCTATTGTGACTGCATGAACTAAGGAGGAAATAAATATCCTTTAGAATGGTCCTACACCTGCAGTGGATTCCTTCAGATGAGACATTTATTGCCTAAACTTGCAGAATGCCACAGATTTCCCAATATGTTTTTAAATGCATGTTATTGGATCTTATAAATACTGCGTAACAAGGATGTAGTGTTCATACATGTGGCTTTGCAGAGCAATATGCACTAACTGATAAGCTGAGTCTTGACTCTAGGGCTGGACTGCAGACTAGCATACAAGGAAGTACTCTGTGGGGTACATATAAAGCATTTTGCTCACTGACAGTTAAAATTTCTCTTTTTTTATTCTACAATCCCCAAGCCATCACCACCAAGGCAGCCACTAGGTACCCTTTGCTAGTTGCTCTTCCTGAGACCCAGGAAAGCTGGGGTTTTGGCTGATGCATGGTGGAAGTTTAGGTTATGGTGGAGTGGCGAGTGTTCCTGAGAGGGATGTCCTCTGCTGAAGCTGGTGACCCGTTCTGCCTCCACCTCTCCCATTTCCCTACTGAAGTAAACTGAATTAAGCCTTGTGGCAGCCAGTGTCCCTGGTGCAGTGCAGGACCACCTGGCCTGACGTGTCATTTCTATGTTGTTGTTGCAAGGCTGAGTGGGGGCACTGAATATACAGCATAGAGCTAAGGTCCTCCCCCACGTGCTTGCCCATGCCTTGCAGAACAGGGTGCATGTGACATTTTCTTCTCTCCCCCAGATCATCAGCTTGGCCATCCCAGAACCAGAAAAAAGGTCCATCACAGAAAATAGTATGGATGAGGAGTGAACCTTTGCTGTGAGGTTGCAGATTTTTTTTCCAAAGGATGAAGGTCTCCAACACACTAGTGTCTCAAATCAAGTAGCATGAAAATGTACAGTAACATGAAAATGAAAATCGGGAAAACAACTTTAAGGCTGACCCACCATCTCACAGCAAGTGTGACCAACACACATGCACACTTAGCTGGCTGCATAATTTCAGCCATCCTGGTGCCTGATTAGCAACCTCACAAATTAAGAAGCCAGGGGGCATATGGGACATGCATGCACCACTTATCCCTCACCCAAAGCTAGAATTCAGCATAATCTACATCAAGTGTTCTGTACACTGCATTAGTTGCCCTGTATGTCTGAGAGAGAATGCATGATGCCTATCCCTTTTTTTAATCCCAAATTATTTCTTTTTTCATATCAGAAAATTCAGGAGTATCAGTTACACATATATATACACATATATATAATTTCTTTTCTTATTACAAAAAATATCCTCCCCCAAAAAAACCCACAATAACCCCTGGCAGACCTTTCACAATAAACTAGCAGTGGGACAGTTTACAATATAGATACTTATGAACTGGACAAGTTCCTAGCCAGGATTTTCTGTCTCCCAGCAATCAACTGCTCTGTGAATAATTTAAACTTTCAGTTTCTAGAGTCCATATTTCTTGCATTCTTCTTTTTATTTTTTTTTTCACTCACAGTTTCCACTGCACTATATACACATCACAGTGCTGATATGTCTCACTGGATAAAGTAATTTTGGCCGATAAGCTTCAGGTGGCTTGTTTTTTTTTTTACAGAGTGGAAGCCTGCCAATTAGCAGGAGTGACACAGAGGAAAGGGCTTCCCATAGCTCCCTTGGCAGACACTACACTGCTTCTCCTGAGAAAGGACAGGCAGTTTGCTCCTCTCCTTCCCCACAGTCTGCCCTCCAGTGTGCAGGAAGGGCCAGAGATAGCCTAGAACTTGCATCAATGCAGGCAAGGTGAATTATTTTCCAGCAGACATTCCCTCCTTCTCCTCCAGTCCCCCCAGTGGCTCTACTTGACCTCTCTCCTGTCTAGCCCACACACTCGTTTGCTCATCCTCCTCCAGCAGCCACTTACCAAGATGTCTCCTCTGTTGATTCCCCCTCTGCTCGAAGTAGGCAGACCAAGAGAGTTGGTTGATAAGGTCCATACCAGCTGTGAATTTCTTTTCACTCTCTCAATTCCAGTGTGATGAAAACATTGCTGTCTACCCTCGACTTTATCCTTGCACCCTGTCACGTCCCTCTCACAGGCTTCCTCCCTTTCCCAATTTCTGAATACACAGCTCTGTTTCAAATCAACCCCACAGTTTTCCTCATTTGTTGTTGTCTGCTTAAGGTGTTGCTCCATGTTTATGGAATGTAGTTTTACTGGAAAAATTCCTTGGCCAAAACCTTCAAAAGGAACTACTCATCTTGAGTCTGTTTTCCATGACACTTGCAAAGCTCTGACTTTTGGGAATGTTGGTTTCCTCAGTCTGAACATAAGACCTCTTTGAAGTATCTCAAGTTGGGCAACTAAAGATTGCAGAACTGAAATTGCACCTGACCTGTAAAGAGGGTTGGTCCTGTTTATGTTTACCAGTTTTCTTTTCCTCTTATTCAATCAGATTTTGACAGGCGAGTGGGGTTCTGAGCTATGAGGACATGCAATTAAGACAAAACTGGGTCCTGAAAGAAGTTTTCAGACAATGCTGCTGTGGAGGTCTTTTACTCCAAACCAGAATTCATGTATATACTGTAAGCGCTTAGGATTTGCACTTATGTAGCTGAGATCAGAACTGACTTTAAAATACTCTGTACGTACTCTGTTCTTGGATTGCAAAATAATGAAACAGAGATTCATGTATTTCAGTCCTTATTTCTCCTCCTTTTTTGTCCCAAGGAATTTATGACAAATAATATACTCACTGGTTCCTAATATGTTACCAAACATAATAGGTTGGATGATGAATTAAAACCAAATGGAGTTCTGAATGTTTTGCTTTCAAACCACTAGTAAGCCTGCATGCTTTAAAAGTAAACTTTGTTCCCCCTTTGCTCAGATTACTGACAATTCATGTGACAGGGAGGCAACTCTGGCCGTGACACCTGTGAATGATGTGAAAATAACTTTTTAAAATAGCAATTGTGATGTGGGGCTTTACACGTCTCCAGAACATTTCAAACGGGAAACGCTCTCTGTGTCTCACCAGCTTAGGTGTAGCTCAGCTAGGAAGTGCACAGTCACATCGTAAACCTCCCTCTTTGTTCCTAATTGGCAGCCTTGTTAACAACATCAGCAGAGAACTATTTACTGAAACCTGGAAGCTAAAAGGTCATACTATAAACTTGTCATGTTGTTACACTCTTTCCTAGGCATCCACTAGCAGCTGTTGTGAAAAACAGGATACCTGAGGCTGATGGACTTCTGCGCTGACTGAGGACAAAGTGCAATAAATATTCACACGTTAGATAACTAAATAGTACTTTAAAAAGTAAACCTCAAATGCACTTTAAAACATGCATTAAGAATTCTGTATGGCTGCTGCCCTTGTTGCTTAGCTAAACCTGTCAGGGTTCACAAGTAAAATCACACAGGTTTTATTACAATGAATTCAGCATGTCTTCTAAAGACATGCAATTCACAACCTGCCTCCCCAGAGTAAGCTGAAAATGAAGAAATACATTTATGCAAGGTTCAGGCACACTATCTGGTTACTGTTGGAACATGTAACTTTAAATGCATGTTCAAATGCCATCGAAGTCACAGGTGCCTTGTCAGCTCCATCTCTTGCTTTGCTTACTTGAGCAGGTACTTTAAAATTAAGCCAGAGATACTATAAGCAGCAATCTCTAAAATTAAACTTCTGCAATGCTAGCGGCTCACTGATTTCCATATCAAAGGCACTCAGGTGGCAGCTGAAGAGATGGCTTTTCCCCGTTTGTCACTTATGCGAGCAGGTCTTTGGTGCTGTCACTTGGCTAGGATTATGGAAAGAAATAAGCACCACTGGAGGGCAATTCAACCCCCTTGTCTCACACACCTATTTCGGGATGACAGGACTTGCTTTCAGAGGTACCTATTTCTGTCTTGACTGCAAAGGACCTGGTGTGACTAGCTCAATCCTTTTAGAAGGCATTCCCACTAGACTTACTCCTTTCAAGTCAGAGCAGATGTTTTTCACCCTGTATGCTATATATAACATGAATCAAGATTGCGTGGATAGAGCATAATATAATGCCTGCATTCTGAAGACTAAAAGAAACTTATTTGGAAAAGGAATGAATATTTCATTTTTCAAGTATTTCTGCTAGAGCTTAGCTGACTTGGCTGCTACATTCCCATTTTGGAATCCGACCTTAATCTGGAGTTCAGGTTGAAACTGTGCTTTAGCAGGGCTGACAGGTACATCAGTGGCTGTGTTGCATACCTTGGGAAGATAGGGAAATGCCAACATGAATTGCATTCACAACTTTATTGGCAAGCCAAGTCTAAGGATGCCATCTTGGGATGGGTTTCTTTGGCTCTACCATTTCACTAGCAGCGTTTGCATAGAGAAAGGCTGAAACTGTTATGTGCTAAGAAATCCAGGGAAGAATTAAATGTTAACTTCTTCCTACTGATTATTTCCTACTTATCATGTTATTGCTGAGTGATTCATCCCATGCAATTGTGTGAACATGTATGTTTTAGTCAGGCATCTACTGGCAAAATTGAGAGACAAGACTTCCGATGCAAAACAATGCCCTCTATATTAAAGAAATTAGTCATTAAATAAGGGCATCTATAAATGGAATGGGTTGTAAAAACAAATAGGAGAAAGCATCTGGCTTGCAACATCTTTGCACAATTTGCAGTAGCTAAATCTGGACTCAATTAGTGACCTGTTTATTTTCCAAAATTTCAGTAAAATGCCTGGGCAAAAACTTAAACTGTCTCTGGAGAACATCTTACTTCCTTCCATATGTTGCCCGATCTGTCACGGCAATAAACTTTTTCCCAGTTTCAAAATCCCTAACGATTGCACCAACTTATGCTTTCCATACAGGAAGAGACAACGGTTTCAGCCCTCTACAAGTCATGATTCTCCCTTAAGAGAAAGCAACACAAAGGAGTGCAAGAGGCAGCGAGTGCCCTGTGTTAAAGCCTCTATTGTGACCTAGAATCCAGAGATTTAAAACAGTTCCTACCTACAATTCATCCCAGCTGTTTTATAATCCCTCTGAATTTGATAGTTTCTCTAAAATGCTGCCATGCCACGATTAATATATATGCCTTGGCTTTGTAAACACTTGTCCTGCTGTCCTTGTTGTTTAGAGTGCCTTCAAAAGGAACAGCTTAGGCCGTTTAGTAATTACACATGTTTATGGTTTTGTATAAAACAAAACAGATGTTTCAGAGTCAATTTTATTTGGTGGTGTCCTGTCTAACCCAGATTCTGAAATGTATTTGATCTCTATTTGAATCAGATTAGGTATAGTATCTTTTGTTTTATTATATGTTGGAAATACGGATGTTCTGGTACCTTCCTGTTTCTGAAGAGCTCACTCATCCAACCACAATGACTTAATAGACAATCTTTTTAAAAAGAATATACTGTTGGTTTAGAGGCTAAATGTAAATAAACAGACTAGTCCACATGAGTCAAACACTTAACCATATAAATTTATACAGCATTTAGGTGCTCTGTTGAATTAAGACCATAATCAAATAATCAGTTTTGTTCTGAAACAAAAGCACTTGGAGCTGTCAGGGATATACAGAGAGCTCAAATGTTATCACCAAAATACTAATTTGCCAAGCTGATATAAAACTACATGCTTCTGATTCTCTATGAACTTATGTTTCTTTATGTTCAGAAGTGCTGAAGTGATTATAAAAGCCATCCTTACATCAGAATCCAGAGTGTTTCTGCTGATTTTAGGGAAGCGCTTTATTTTTTAAAAGTAAATATCAGGAAAAAAAATGGTCCAAATCTTTAGCTGATAAAAAAGCTGTAAGAGTTTCTTCCCAGGAAAGACACTGGGCAACTTCCAAACACCTCACCATGTGGCAGAAATTCAGGTAGAGGTTCAACGTACATATGTTTGGTTATGCATGTTAATGGCAATTCCTGACATTTGGAAAGCTGACTGTGTCTTTTTGGTTATATAATTTCCCAGTTGGTTCAAAGGAAGCTGATGGGCTCAATGCTGTCATGGAGCTTGAAAAACCTCAACTGAGAAAAGTAAGACAAGATGCAGTAAAAGTGAATGAAGTAATAAATAATGCAGAAAAGAGGAATCAATTGTCATTTTTACCTTTCTATGATATCAAAAATACAGTGATAAAATTTTAAATGTACAAACTAAAGTTTAAAAATTGAAGAGAAACAATGTGTGCTATACATTGGTTTTACTTGAAAGCAAATGATCTGAGTCACTAGTTATACTATTACACAGCAGTTCTTCTCCTATCAACTTTCCTAAAACTATCAACTTCTCTAGCAGTTACCTATATTGTATAATTAATTTTCTTCTACTTTGTTTAGGGAGCTATTCTGAAGATGAACATTTACCTTCTCTCAAACAGTGACTTCCACAAATGAAAGTGGAAAAAGTGGTGTCAGCCTTTACAGAAAATCCTGACTTCACCACATCTACACAGACGCCCTGCCCTCTGTGACTGGGACAGGGACACAGTTGGGGCCAGGATCAATGGTGGGCAATTTAACACATGAAACTGGGAACCTCAGCAGGAGCCGAGATCCTCCAGGACCCACAGGCAGCACGACAGCAGCTGACGGGGGCAGATGAAAAATAAGCCCTCAGGGGGCAGTTGTGACCAGGGTGTGGCACAGCAGTTTGCACAGAAGGCTGCTGAAGCAGTGCCAGGTTGACCAGGGAGCAGCGGTATCCACCTGGCAGAAAGCCATGGCCTCGCTAAGCTCCACACCCAGCATGACTGACACAACTGTCCAGGAACACACTGCCACCCAGGTGCCACCTTCAGGGTGGGCTTGGTTCTTGTACCAGTACGAGGTGGCAGCTGTGAGCACAGCTGCAGGAGTGCACCCAGGTAGAGGAACTTCTCTGCTTAATGACAGGGTGGGAGGATCCACAGCCCAGCAGAGGTGTATCTACATCAATGCTCACAGAATGGGCAACAAACAGGAGAAACTGGAAGCCACTGCACAGCAGGAAAGCTATGACATAGTTGCCATCACAGAGACATAGTGGGATGACTCATACAACTGGAGTTCTGCAAAGGGTGGCTATAAACTCTTCAAAAGGGACAGGGCAAGGAAGGAGAGGCAGTGGGATAGTTCTGTAGGTCAGGGAGTGTTTTGATTGTCTGAAGCTTGATGATGGTGATAATTGACAATATCATATGCATAATCAACTCTCAGTATTGTAAAGTCACTCATGACTCTTCTGTTTTGTGGCTTGAGACAGTTATGTATTTGTTTCTGAAGTAACATTTGCAAGTTGGGATTACTGCAAAATATTTGCTAAAGAAGAGTGTGAACAGTTCACAGACTTGTCAGAATCCATCTGTTTGTGTCTATTAATGACTGCGTTCCCAGCTGTGGCCTTTCCAATGTAATAAATGAAAAGTTTCTTTCTTACTATAAATACAAGGGCTGAAATCTCCTTGTAAAATTGATTAATTTCAATAAAAATCTGTCCTTATGTTAAAGACACCTCTTAAAATGAGCAAGACCATGAGATGCCATTCACATACTCTTTCAGCAAACTGACACATAAATGACTCAGTCTCAAATAATTTATTACAGCACTTTTCTGGATAAGCTGTGAAAGAGCATGCCATTCAGATCAGGATGAGTGGGACTGGGATGGGAAAAATGAGGTGTATTTACCAGAGGAATGAAAGGCACATTGAAAATAACCTAGAGGTTGGGACAAATGCTTAGGTTGTCGCTCCTTGATGCAGTGAATGTAACATAGACTTAATACATGTATGCAAAACACTTTAGGGAAGTGCAAGCTATGAACCAATGAAGGAGGTTCCTAAATCTTTAGGAACCCTGTCTTTGCAATGCTAAGTGTAATTTTTCAGTATTTTGACTGAGTTACATTTCTAATTTTGGGTTTGACTTAACCCTTTTAACATGCCCTTAAGCTATCCTCATCCTGGAGCTGGAAACTACCATGAATTTCTTCATAGATTACAGCAACAGAAGACTGTATACAAAAATATTTCAAGCTACTATTCACTCAGACAGATCTACATATGATATAAGGTACATTTGAACTATGCTACTGTCCTGAAGGCAACTTCCCCTTAAATTCTTTCTATAACAAAGCCAGTACTCCAGTTTTGTGGGTATTTTAAAAGTGTTTCTATATTAAATGAACTGTGAAGGTTCAGTGCCTTCTGCATCATCATGGTCTGGAAAACCAGTCCTCCCCAGAAAACACGCTGCTTAGTTTATCAGAGCACCAGTGCCATTCATTTAGCTCAAGCAACAGAAGAAACCAATTATCCCCATGTTATTTTACATCTCTGACAAGTAAAATTTGAGAAGTATTTATAAAATTAAGCAAGTGATTTTGAAGTTAATTAATTTACCTTGCTGCTAAAGAAATACTCATGGTTTAAACAATTTTTTGCTATGCATAAATTTCAAGTTATAGTATTTTTGAAATAGATTAGAAATCAAATTCTTATAGCTTAAAGAAACAAAACTCTTATAAGTTTCAGTGTCTTCTCTTCCACTGTACTACAGCATGTAGTAACGTAAAAATGTATGTATGTAGTACATGCTGTACTACAGCATTTAAAAATGACTTCTGGGTAGAAAAACTTTTCTATATACTTACTGTTCAACAGCAACAAAGAAAAAATCAGTATCTCAATAAAATTATCAGTTGAAATACAATTCATTCTGGTGATTATATACAGCAGAGTATGTTTCGTTTTGATTGGCATGCTAGCTGAAAACATCTTACTTTTTAATTCTCATAAATTTTGTTCTAGTTCTACATTGCTAAGTAATGGAAGTAATTTCAGGACTCTATGCCAGCTCATGGAGAGTTTGTTTGCACACGCTGCTTCAGACTAGCGCCCTGTGAGTAGAAGGGCCATATCTGCACTGCACAGTTTTGAACTTCATGTAAGTATCTCGGGAGCCAAACGTACTTTTGGGCATACTTTCTTTAAGTGACCCAAAAAATGTAGGAGCTGTGTCACAGTCCCTCAGTCTGGGGGGGTTATGTCATTAAACTGGGGACACGTGTTGCACACCTCTGCATGTAGCATTGGGGCATGTGGAGGTGACCTCGTTTAGTGAGCTGAGTGCAACTTGCATAAACGTACTGTAATTAGATGTGATTAAGTCCTGCTGCAAAAGCACAGAAAATAAGGCTTCTGGGCTGCACTTTATCCTTGAGGATAGAGTATGCCTTGAATATTGCACTACCTTAATAAAACCAGTTATTGTGTTTAATATTCTATGACACGTTGCCTACACACACTAATTGATATTACTGTATGTAAATTACTGCCCTCTACTGGAATAACAGGCAGAGTATTTCACATGGAATTTTTTATTATCTAAAGTGATTAAATTGATTTTTGAAGTTTGGTGTTTTATGGAACCAAGTGCCATGAATTGCAGATGTTCCTGATCCCTTCATGTAGCATAGCTACTTGCTGCACAGATATCTGCATGCACTCAGCCTTTGCTTATTTGCAGTATAAGGTGCACCAGGATGGTCTAATTGACAAAATATTTTCATTTTTGAACTGTAAACAGGGTGTGTAAAGGAGCTACAGAAGTGCAGTCTTCTTGTGAATGCTCTAATGTCAGTCAAGGAACCTCCTACACTGTAGTATTTTTAAGCTTGCAGTAATCAAAAGAAAACATCACAAATTCTTAATTAATTGAAAATAATATTCCCAAAAACAAATTTTCAAGAATTTCAAGACAAGCATCACTTCTTTAAAATCATGAGCCTGGCTCAAAGCTGACATTTTACAAACTATATTTTTTCCCGTCTTTTCCAACTCTGAAGTTCACATTTTCTTTTTAAATTTGCTATTCAGATTTGCTTCAGTTGAAGTGAAAGCTGGGTTTCTCAATGAATTGTGACTCAAGGAGATGATTTTTTACATGAGCTATGATATATAGCAGCACAGGATTTGGCCATGGTATGACAGAAAAGCAAAAGAAACAAGGAAGAGCAAGACGGAACATCTGTCTCTGAAGAAATAGAAGAAATACAAAACACAAGAAGACAAATGTGAGTCAAACCACTGCTGTGAAATAAGGCCATTGCCCAGCAAGTATTGCACAGATCATATTGTTAAGTCATCTACATTCTCAGAATTCTTAAAAATATGACAGTATGGGACATTTTGAAGGGTTTTTTTCATTCAAACAAAAAGCAGTAACACACAATTCAGAATTGAGACTTCACTGATTCCCGAAACTAAGCACCACATCCTACTGTAGCTGGAAAGCAGAAGAATGGGAGTCCAGTCTCCAGGGTCTTCCTGAGTGCAGAAATTTCACATCTTTAGGAATTTGCTGGCCAGACACCAATGGACTGTTCACTAAGTAGCTAAAAGTTTACTGTGGATATAAATGTTTTATATAAATGTTCTGGAATAGTTATTATTATAAATAAGTCGCATGCGGACATGGAAGTGGCCTATAGGATTACAGTCATATGAATACATACAAAAACATCTAATAGGAAATAACTGAGAAGATACATTATTTAATATGCCATGACTGATATTAAGAAGCAACCTTGGGATGGAAAAACATCATCACTGTTTAATGTCAGACAAATCCATTAACTATTTGTATCAGTCTATATGAGCTCCTATATATCTTTGAAAAATATGAGTACTAATAAACCATCTATCTAAATGTACAGGAACTTAAACAATATTGTATTATAAATACTGCTTCTGGAAAAATAGTACTATGATTTTTTTCCAATACTATGGTCTGCAAATATCAGCAATAATTACAAGGCCCGCAGGAATACTCCATAAAGGCACAGTGTGGCAAACTGACAAGGTAACAGCCTTCTTCTAGTCACATAGAAACATCTACAGGTGGAATGAACTGAGACTATGTATATGGCCTCCAGAAAAATGGAGACCTATCAAGAATCTTTTATAAATAGCTATCAAATGGAAACTGACTGATTCAAGTGGTATCCAGTTCTATTGCCAGTCCCGATTCCCCATTTTATCAGCAAAGATTTGTACTCATACTGTCAGGAAATTACCCATTTGAAATTGAATTTCTTTTAGGAAAATAATCCCTGATATAGCTCTCTCTGATGGAAGCAGTACTTGTTCAAGTACAACATTTATGTACTAAATGTAAAACCAGAAGATAAACGCTGTTGTCACCCTAGGAACCTTTGCTACTCCTACATTGTAATTCTGAATCCTACATGGCAAATGGCAGCAGAGTATGAGAAAATTACATCTTTCTCTGGACTTTGAGACAATGGGAAGTCCTCCATCACCCCCCTTCACAGTCTCATGCTGATACAGAAATACTTGGCAGGTCAAGCATATTGGTATTTTTGTAATTGTATTTCTGGAATTAACTTCTTGTTGCTGAGGGTCATGAGAACCTGGCAGCAGCAGAACTAACAATGGTGGTATTTTGCCACCATTGCTCCCTTTTCAGATTCAAACCACTGGCCTTTGAGGAGCGCCTAGGAAAGGAGATAGAACTTACAGGATACTGATGTAACTTATGTGCAAAGAAAAGTCTATATATACTTTAAATAAATTATTCTAAAAAGCCTCCTAAGATTAATACAGAATATACAGCATGATCAATATAATTTATGAGATCAGTGACTACATTTTTGGCTACTGATTTTCGTTAGGACTGATACAAGAGCAGAAAATTTCCTGGCATGCCTGACCAAACAAATCACTCATAAGTCACTTTCTTTCTTCCCTAAAGCACTCTGTCACAAATAAAGAACGCCTTTCATAACTTCTCTCCTTGACAAAGGATGGTCTTTTCCCATTGATGGAGCTGGGTAAAGGGGGAATTTACACATATACATCTTATCAACACACATGAGAATCAGCATCTTGTATTCTCCAGTGCACTGGTGGGGACACAGACTGCAACAACTCTGCTTTCTAGAAATACACATGCATGATTTAAAAATAGAACATAAAAGAATGCCCTCCAAACTGGCCACAACAAACCCCACATTTTTCACATGTACATGTCCCACAGTCTTCAATGAAAACTGACCTGGCAACATTATTTTATAAAAAAATTCACTCTTTTCATGAATGGCTTTAAGTAGATTAACCTGTCCCATTTGCATGTACACAAAGGTCTTAATTAAGAATAAATTTCAGTAATATAATAATACCAAGATGCAGCAGACTCAAAGTTGGCCCCATAGCAGGACACCTGCCTTTGCTCAGGGGTTCTCAGAGGACCTGGGAGCCTGGTACATGTGTTTCTTTTCGGCTCTCCTAACAGTGATCTTACATTAAAATAGACTTCAGCTTTTCAGAGTACAAACTTCAAAAGCAAGTTCTTAAAAATGTTCTACTTTAAATAAAAACTAAAAACTATGAGGAACCTATATATCTCATGCTTCTGTAATTAGGCTCCAGAAACATAACTGCTTTTGCCTCCATACAGGCACAACAGAAAACTGTGCTAAAATTCATATGGTTCTAGTTGTGATCACTAGTTTTTTAAGACCCACTTTTCCCTTCTGTATTCGCCAGGATCAACAGATCAGCTGGTGCCAGGGAGCACAATGCTGCCAGAGGTGCAATTACAGACTTAGGCTTGTTCATTTGCACCCGATAAAACCACAGTAAACCACAAACCAACCACAAATTACTTTCAAGAGGAGCAGGTGCATTGCCCTGACATCTTTGCCACATGCTGAATGTGGCAGTTAGTTCCTGCTGGACAAATTAGTCTCCATTTTCTACCCTACTTCAAATAATGTTCAGTTTCATCTCTTACATAAATGATATTTGAAGAGATACTTGTAAGCTGCCAATTAATGTAGAAGGTCCTCCTGAACAGTTAAGGATACCCTAGAGTAGGTCTTCCAAAACTTTCCATTTAAAAACTTAATTTTGGCTTCTTTAGACTAAAATTTTCTTTTACTCGTGAACCTGAGTCATGCTCCTGTTTCAATTTTTGAAGCTTCAGGTAATCCATTTCTAAGAAAAAAATTAGTCGATCTTATGTTGTCCCACTGTACATTTTCATGCTGCTTGATTTGAGATCCTAGCACTTCATCCGTTGGAACAAAAACCTGTAACCTCGCAGTGAAGGTTCAGGAGTCACTCTAGCAACAGTGCCTGAAAAATCTGTCCAAACTTGGACAAATCAAAAAATTTTGAAATGTCAGTCTGAGCAAACCACTGGAGACTTAGTGGAAAACTTGATCCCAAAGTGTGCTTACTCAGAGCATGGCCAAGCCAAGAAAAGAGTGGGAGCATCCGAAATCCTTCCCCAAAGCTACCACAAGCAGTTGCTTCTGAAGAGCTCTGCAGCAGCTAAGTAGGAGTTGGGACAGCGCTTAAGGGTATCCTGTCTGGTACTGCTGTTGCAGCAGGCAGTAGAGAGGATGTCAATGAAGAGATAAAAGGAAATGTACCAGAAGAGCTAGAGGAAATCAAGTAGGGATTTAATCTCTTCAAGAACACAGAACATACAAAGTATTGTGGGACATGAAGCTTAGGTGAGAAGAGATTTGGCAAAAATATTGAGGATGTATCTGTGCCATAGATACAGTGAAGGTAGCCTTTCAGAGCAGAAATCCTGGCAGCACTGTAGATTGCTAAACCGCAGCTAAAAGCTAAACCAAGGAAATCACAGACAAAGCTTTCTATTATTAGAAGAATGTTAGGGTCATGAAGTTTTCAAACTTCAGTAAGTCTCAGAGTTGAAGTCACCCACTTAATTCTAACTCAACCCTCTTCCTACTAGGCACTAGGACAAAGTCTTAACTTCATCCTCACATGCAGTATCCAAGGATCCCATCTGATGATAGACAATGGTCTGGTCATGTATCAGCACTACATACCCAGCTAAGCCAGTAGCTGCAGGATTCCTGCAGAGTGGGAGACAGCATACAGGAAAAAAAACCAAAAACCAGGTTTCTGAGACTATGCCAAGTAAACTATGCCCCGTGGTTCCATTCTTTTCTGTTTTCCATCAAGTCACTTGAAAAAAAATCTGACCAGACCACCAGAAACTGCAAGTTATTCTTTCCCTGGGTGCAGCACAGTTAGACCCAAATGCCAATTTGCATGAATGTTGTGCAACAGGAACCACTGAGAGCCACAATTTGAATATTAAAGTAGAAAATTCAAATTCTAACTCTCAAGACTTGATATTCCTGAGTTCAGTCTCATTGTGAATCTGGTTTCTGTCTGTAAAATGGGAACAATATAACCATACAGCTTCTAGGAATACAACTAAAACATTAATGATATGACCTGCTCCTAAGCACCATGCTCATGAACACTTAAGGGAATTTGTAATTCTGTGCTCAGTCCAGGAGCTGAGAAAGCTGCAGTACATCAGGCTCTAGGTTAATAGATTCAGCAATGGGGATCATTACTTTATACAGTGAATGAGGCTGAAAAATTCTGTGAAAAAAAAGGGTGAGGTGATCATGCCAGTCCTGTGAATCTTAACAATCATACCCTGTGAGAAGGCTGCACAACACAGCAACAGGCATCCTTACGTCCTGTGTTTCCTGACTTCAAAGTACCTAATTTCAAGACTAATTTTTTATTTTATTTTAGTGTCTAATAACTGAAAGAATGCCAGATAGAGGGTGGCACTTTTCCCCTACATAGAACAAATGTAACAACAACTTGTTGTGTTTTACTGTAACAGGTGATCATGATTTGAGCAGGGATCTAAGAATCAGCTTAGGTAATCGCTTTTGGAGAGTCTATTAAATACCCAAGTTAAATTCCTCAAACACTGGTTTTCAATAATGACATAGTAGTTCAGGATTACATTAAACCAACAGTATTTTATACAGCTTTTCAGGCAAATAGGTCCTTACAGGAAGTTAAAATTCTGGTACATTTCCCATTCAGTTTGTGAAATCCAATTTAAATCATAAGCATAGGAAAAACACGGAAAGTGTAAAATACCTCTGCAAAAATTTTGAAAAGCACAAAAAACCCTAAGGGTGCCATTTTTGGCACTGTAGAGGGTACACACATTGTTTAAAAACAAATCCCATTCAGTGAATCCAAAAGAGTAACTAAGAGCTGCTGGGCACCAGCAGCTGTCCTGCAGATCTGTCCTGAAAAAGAGACAGTACGGAGCAACCTTGTCGCCAAGAGCCAGCCTGCTCATCACCTCTGTTGTAAGGGGGAGGGAGGGAGGGAGGGAAGGAGTACACTGTAGCAGTCTTTTTATGCACAGCCTACTTTCCACAGCACCCCAGCCATGCTGTCTGCCTCTTTGAGAACAGCTGAGCCAAAGTTCAGCTCTCTCCTTGCTCTAGCCAAGGTTCAGCTCCTTTCTCTAGCTCACATACCTGCTGCCCAACAGTGTACTGCTGCCTTCTGTTCCAGCACATGGACATCAGGGCAGAAACTCTTCCCAAGGAGCACTGGGGAAAGCTGTGAGCAACCTGCCCTGCTCCCATTGCTGATACTGCTCTGAACTGGAGACTAGATTGGAGAGTTCCCAGCATCTCATTCAACCCCAACAATTATATAATTTTTGCAAATTAAGCTGTCATGTGCTTACCTTCTTTACAGATACATGTTGGACAACTGGTGTCTAGATCCTTAACAAATAGATAGAAAAATAAAGCACACCAAAAAACTAACTATATAAGTGCCTGCAAAGCTGTCATCACAGCAATGATTTAACCACAAGTCTTTATTTGGCTTGATGGTTGGAATATGACAGGACATTTGTGGTTAAAACTGCATTTTGTTTTGTTCATTGCTCTTTAACACTAGTTACCAGTTACACTGTCAGTCAGGGCTGAACTGCAATATCAACTTGGAGGAAAAGGAGGGAACTTGTACAACTATCTACCTGACTGGGATTGGATCTATGGCGATGGAGAAGATGCTCATCTGGCAACCAGCAAGTAATGACACATTTAGATCAGCTTAAATTCCCTAACTTCTCATTAACAAAAACTGGAAGAAGAGGCCTAGGAATATACACTGGAGCTACATGGATCAAAGGGACAAATAAATATAAAAACAAGGACAAAAATGCCAGAGACAGAAAAGCATCAGAACATATCTGGAATCAACAGATTATATTTATATTTGTACACATCTTGTTATGTCATCAGATAATTAATTTAATTAAAGGGCATGTGTATCAGTGTCTCACCATCATATTATGAATAGCACTTAAATTATGGCACTGCATGAACCCAGGACACCAGTGTTCTATCCAACTTAAATAAAAAGTTTTGACTCCATCAATTTTAATACCCAGTTGCTTTAAGAAGTTGGCTACAGTTTCATGGCAGCCTGCCCAGGTCCTTTGCTCAATCAAGCAATAGTTGTCTTTGACCGAAAAAAAAAAAAAAAGCCAACAATATCCTTGCTGAATGTCTGCTGGCATCTGCTATCAATATAGGAATAAGTGGATTAAATGTAAAGACAATTTAGTATTTTGGGTAACCATAATATGACAAAATTAGCCAGTTTAGTTATTCGTTACTGAAGCTACCCAGTTTAGATGCATTTTCCAAAAAATTACTATGCATTTTTTATCTGTTACTTTAATACATAAGAACTAACGTGCTGTCAACACAGTCTTAAGACCTATATCATTTACCTCTGCATTACACAATACCAGGTTACAGTGCCCTAGACAAGGTCACCAAATTCCTAACAATGCTGTAGGATGTGGCAGAGGAATCCATCTTTACAAATTAGACTTCATTATACAGGATTCTGCTCATAAATCTTGATGTATTGTTTTCCAGCATAATAACTCTACCTTGCACTTGCCATGTACCCTCTAGATCTAATTCACAAAGTATTTTACAAATACAAACTAGCTGTATGTTTGTGTGCATGAAGCGACCGTGCTCCTGCAATAGCATTGCTCTAAATGTGACCTCACCTACTGGAGCATCTGCCCTGCTCTGTGTCCCAGTCCACATTTGGGGATGGTAAGACGGCAGGAGGCCGATTTTCCAGAGCAGTTAGGTGCCCTAAAGCTATAAAAGTGCCTGAAATGAAAAAGACCATTTTTCTTTGGGAGTTGTGGTACTCCTCACATGCAAACCCTAGGAGGAACCAACCTGGACTTGCAAGCGACTTAGAAAACTGATCAGAGAAGCAGATGAGCACGGTTCCCGGAGGGAACGTCAGCCCCCTTGATTTCGGAGATGCTCAAAAGGTGCCTTCGACGTGGGACGACCTCCAGGTTTCGCCCCAAGCCTCGCTGCTTGTGTCTCCATCCCCGCCCTGCCCGCCCGCACTCGGGCAGGTGCTGCCTGCACGGGGCTGGGGTGCCCGACCTGCCCGCAGCCCGGCCCCTGACGGCAGCCCGACCTCCCCGGCCGCTGCCGACCGCGTCCGTGCCGGCAACCGCGGCGGTGCCGGGAGCTCCCGTCCCGCCCTGACTGAAGCCTCGGGGTCTCCGCGCTCCGGCGGCGGCAGCGGCGCTGGTGCTCCCCAGGCGTGCCCTCGGATCGGAAGCCCCCCGCGCCACAGGGGCCGGGGCGTCCCCCGAGCTGTCCCCTCGGGCGGCTGCGGGCAGGTAGCGGCAGCCGCGGCGCGGCGGGACTCACCTGCGAGCCGCCGCTCCCGGACATTCCTCCACAGCAAGTCCCAGGCTTTGGCGGTGGAGTCCCGCAGCTGCTCGCTCAGCGATCTCCGGAGCTGCGCCTTGGCCGGGCGGCGCTGGCTGCTCATCCTCGGCGGCTCCGCATGCCGCCCCGGGCAGCCCCGCTCAGCGCCGCCGGCCGCTCTCCTCGCCGGGCACGGGCGGCAGCGGCCACACGGGGCCGCGGGGCAGCCCCGCCGCGCCGCAGCCGCGTCACCGCCGCCCCGGGCGGGCGGCCCCTTCACCTGAGCGCCGCCCGCCCCGGCCCCCGGGGCAGCGCTGTCGCCGCCAGTCTTCCCTAGCGCCCCGTCCCGTGCCCGACCCCTCGCCGCCCTCCTCCCTCTTCTCTTCCCTCCCCCGCGCCGCGGCCCCCGCGGGGCGGGGAAGGTGCCCCGGGGTCCGGCCCCGCTCCTGCCCTGGCCGGGATCCCGCGCCCCTCGGGCTCAGGCACCACCGACAGCCCGGGACATCGCACGCCTCGCGGCCCCGCGCCTAAATTCCGTGACCCCGCTTGTGCCCATGGCCCTCATTTGGGGACTGTCCGGCCAAGCCCCCGCGGCCGCCCTGCTGTCAGCGACCAGCCGCCTCCCGTTGCCGCCTCCGTGCTCCCTGGACAGCGACGGGAAGCCGCCCGCCGCTACACCAGCCTCGACGCTCGGAGAAGGGCCGGCGCCCGCTGCTCCAGGGAGAGGTCACCCGCGACGAGGTGACAGAAAACCCGACTAGCAACGGGCCGGCTTTTTCGTGGGAGGCTGTAATACGTGCTTCACCCATGCTGCGACTTTTGCAGAAAGAAAATGTTTTTGTTTTTTTTTCAGAGGCCTCTGCTTATCAACTCTCCACCGAAGATCAAGCCACAGTCATCACAACACAGCCTCTCCCATTTCTTTCCCACTTTCTTTACATTCCACACACTCTCTCCCCACCTCTCTCCCCTTGCATCAACCCTTCCACCCCCTCTACATCACCTCCTTTAACAAGATCTTACACTCCTAAGAGGTTTCAAAACTAAACCCTGACAGCCACTTTTTGCACACATTTACAGCCTCAAAGGAATCCTGATTCCTCCATCCCTAGACTATCCAGAAAGCAACAGTAGGGTCCTTATCCCATTTAGGAAACCATGTTGTGTCTCTGCTTCTTCTGTGATCTAGGAAACACTGTTGTAACAGTGGCCCCTTCTCTATCCTGGTTGTTTTCCATCGTGACTAGCAGCAGAGAGCCTGATAGCTGAGAAGGACAACAGGGGCTTCATTTCATTTAGTCACAATTACTCACTGCATTCTCTTTCAGCAGAGCATTAGTGATGTGCAAAGAAGAGGCTGAAGTTCCAGAAAGTGAGCACCCTACACTGAAACAGCTGAATGCCCTGGTAAAGCAAAAACATTATCAATATCCCCATCTTGTTTAAATTAAAACAGTTACTGCAATGTCAGCAATACCCATAGAAGCTAAAAGCAAACAAACAGATGTATTCCATATTCCCACTCAATTTTAATAACATCTTCTGCTTACTCTGTGATATGAATTTGTTTTCCATTGTTCCTGTTCTTAAAAGGTTGATCTAAAAAGGTTAATTTCAAACTATTCTACTTTAGCTGATATAGTGGAGACAATGTGCTTGCCCAGAACTTGTGATGATGATGTTTGTCACTCCTCCTCCTGCAATTTCAGCTACAGCGTCCTCCAAATGACTAGACTTGAGAAAAGTAATATCTTCCAGGGATGGATACATACAAGATCTGGAAGGGGGACAGCACAATTATGTTAAATACTCCCACATCCCATGACCGAGAGCAAACACCTGCTGATGTTAATGGGAGAAGAGAGGATTATGGTTCCTACAATCAGCTCCTCTGCCCAGTAAATCTGCCTCTGACCTCGGCCTCTCTTTATTTAATCTCTTACCAACACAGCCATTACCGGTGCATAAGACCTACCATGCCTGTTTTCTGCCACCAGCTTTTATCAGCTAGGAACCAGGTAGAGATGAGAAATTAATTTCTGATATTGTATTCAGCTGGCCTATAAAGATGATCAGTGACACACAGTCTAGAGCTGAAATAATTAAATTAGTTTGGAAGGTTTTGTATCACACTGCAGTGTCACTACTCACAAACACCAGCTCACTTTAGACAGTACAGCAACCTTCAACAGTGCTCTTCTGGCATCCGCACTTGAATGCACCCTCTTACCATTCCCAGCATGTCTGGAAGATAGACCTCCCTTTTTTCAGTGGCTTGCTGTGATGGCCAGAATGTAGCAATACAACAAAAGATATTATGTTTCCCTTCTATACCACTTTTGAAGATGTTACCTTACTAAAAATGTCCCTAGACTTCCAGGTTTACTGAAAGCAGATAATTAGCGATGAGACATTAGCACTTGCTAATACCATGTTATCTCACCACAGGTTACTAAGCCAGTCATATGGCTATATTTCATAATCAGCAACAGAACTGAACCGACAAGCCTAGACCAAACTCGGTGGCATGCACTGACAAAAATCTTACCAGTTTCAGGTACTTTATTGTGGAAAACTAAATCCAGAAGCAAGATCACATATTGTACTTTTCTCACCAAAGAAAACAGTGATATTGAGTAATGAAAACATATCTCATGCAGCAACTGGCCCATTCTTACTTTATGCCTTTAATTATAGTCACCTGTTTAGAAGTCAAATTACCATCACGAGTATTTTTGATGTATTACACCAGGTAGGAGCTATTCTACAAAATCTGCTTGAAGAAGGGTATGTGTTAGGGATCATTCATAGGACAAAGATGTTTCATTTCCTTTTAGGATGTTAGAAATTATGGTAAAAATGGTAAAGTTCTGGTCTCTTTCACATTTTTCATGTGTTGGTTAACTGTGTAAGTAGCCAACTGACCAGTGTTCTTGCTTGAAACATTCTGACATCCAGAACAAGATGGATAACATTTCTAGGGGAAAGAGAAAAAAAAAAGCACATTTTCCACAGAAATAGCAGTTTTCCTGCTTCATACTAGTTTGGTCAAAATGGTTCTTTTCAGAGTAATTGCAGTGAAACCAGTGTATGTAATGAAGAGAAAGGAGGAAATTCCCAGTTGCCTTAAAAGAAGCTGAACTATTATATACATCTTTGCTCATTGATAACAGAATATTGGCAGGAATGAAAGTCTTAATAATGTCTTAAAATTGTGTAAGCATGTAAAATGTTGTGGGAAAGTCTAAACTAATCAAACCCATGCTCTGATGTCATCGTGGCACAAAAGTGTGATGTTCCAATTATATATTTAGCAATTTACCAATCACCATGGTAATTAAGCACCAAGTTAATTGATACTACATAATATTCTGGCCTCTAATTAGCAGTGTGTTTTTAATTTATTAGATATTCCATTATGCAGCCTGATCTAGTCCTAATAAAGTAAAAACTCGAATGCATTTGGTAAGGAGAGAATCAGGCCTAAGTAAAGAGTAACATGACTATATCTTGGTTTGCCATTTGTAAACTGCTGAATGACCATGATAAAAGTACAGCTTCTTTCCTTTCTATGCTCTTGTCCTTAATTACCATGAGCCAGGATTTTTTGTTAGTTTAATCACTTCACAATATTTGTCTATTTCTAGAAGAACA